>CM064879.1:31737452-32034815 GCA_003313485.2 Penstemon barbatus | reverse complement strand
ACCATGGTTTGCATATACTATGGACTGAAAGTTAACTGGGCTGCTCACGTCTATGAAATGCTGAGTGACAAGAGGCTTTCTCATGCCATCTTACTTAGTAATTTGTTTGCATCCCTGCAATGTCCTATGGGTGGTGGAAAGATCACTCACGGTAACAAGGAATTCAAATTGTATGAACCAGTGAGACAAGTGGTGGCAAAACCAAAAAGAAAGGCCACTGCAAAATCCAAAAAGACCCCTTATAAGAAGAGCAAGAAGGAGGGTCAGACAAGTCAACCTGCTGAGCCAACAACACAGTCTGCTGTTGTGATTGAATCAGCACAAACTGAAGAAGCAGTTCCAGAAAAGATAATTGAAGATTTCACCAAGAAGATTGAGCAGATGAAAACTGACTCTTCACCTGAAAGAACTGAGTCTGAGGAAAAAATGCCTCTTCAAAGGTTGAAAAGGTTGAGAACCAGAAGTGAGGCAAGGGGACCTCCTACTTTCAAACCCCCTGCCAAAAGAATTGCAAAATCAAAGGTCAAGAGAAAGGTCACTTTCTCTGAGGAGCCAGTTGCAACAGTAAGAGAAACAACAACATCAGCTGAGAGGCCAATTACTATTAAAGAGCCTGCTGTTAAGCCTACTGAAATTGTTGCTGCTGAACTTGGAGTCTCTACTACAGACTCATCTACTGTAGTGTCTGCTGAAGTTAGAGAAGAACAACAGACTGGCACAACAGGTGAAAGAGAAACCCTTCTTCTGCATCCCACTCCTGTTGCTGCAACTCCTATTCAAGCAGTTGAGAGTCCTGAATCAAAGAGAAGACGGACTGGTAAAATTGCAACATATTTAACTGCTGCTGAAAAGAAGAGGCAAGATGCTGCTGAAAAGCTAAGGCAAGCTGCAGAAAAGGCAGAAGAAGATAGGCTGCAAAGCCTAGAGCTAAAAAGGCTGGAAGAAGAGGCCAGCAAAATGACTCAAGAGCAGAGGGACGCTATTGAGGAAGCAGAGGTGGCTGCTGCTATTGAAGCAAGCACCAAGGATGCTCATGGACCACAGCATACTGGTGGAGTAGTTATTGGTGAACAAAGAGATCCCAACAAACCAATACCAACTATGCCTGCACCAAAAATAAAGCCAAAAAGAAGAGAGGAAATTAGACTGTCTTTAGAGATTGTCAGGGATGACCCTGCCATCTTTGAAGAATTTCTTAAAAGGTTGGATGCTGAAGGTACAAGAATCAACCGTCTGACGCTATTCCATGCTGAAAAGATCAGATACAACAGATGGAGAGAATTCAGACTGACAAAGAGTCCAGCTGAAATGGCCAAGTGGAAAGCCTTCACTGCTGAAGAAGCCTGGGTACTGAAGTGGCTTGAGACTGGATCCTTAATTCAAGCACTTGATTCAGAATTCTTTCTGGACAGGTTAAGATTGAGAATAAGTCACATAGTCAAGGCTGAAGCAAAGAAGATCTTTGAGTCTGTTCCTGAGGATTATGATGAATCAGAAGACCTCAAGGAAAGATCAATCAGGTTGGCTATTGCTCAAGCAATGGAACTTTGGGCAAAGAAGTCTAGGAAGCTGAGGGGACAACCCAGCTCATTGGTCCCTCTTCCTAACATCAAGCACATTGTCTATGGACCAAACATCAAACCATTTGAAGAGCTACTTGAGGAACCATACTCACCTTTTATTCCTCTTGACAATTTTACATGGATTTCTCACAGGTCTGCTGTAGATAATGAAGGTTTGATGAAAACAGTTGAAACTGTTAAAAAGATCAAGTCCCCTGCTGACAAAGAAAAAGGAGAATCTTCTGATCAACAAAAGAACAAAGAGGGTACATCTGACCCATCTGATCAGAACAAAGACAAGGGTGACAAGTCTGATACAGCTGATGAGTCAAAGAAAGGAGAAATTATTCCAGCTGATCAGATTATTGAAAGAAAGGCTACTGCTGAGCAAGATGATCAGACCAAGGAGAAGGAAAGCACTCCTGGTCAGGCTGATGAAACCAGAGAAGAAGAGATTGCTTCTGGGTCAGCAGATCAGACTACAAAAGAGTCAACTCAAGCAGAAGAACAGTCCACTGAAAAGGAAGTTCTTGCCTTACCTCCAACTCAAATTGAAGTTGCTTCTACTTCTCAGAACTTACAGCACACATCCTTGTTGGATTCTATTCAACAAATGATATCAAAATCAATGAAGGAAATGGAGGAGAAGTTAACTGCAAATCAGAAAGCTGCTGCTGTTCCAATCTATCTGATAGAAGATACTGCTCAGAATGTCAAATCTGTCCATCAAGACATGGACATTATCAGAAGAAGAACCCAAAGCACAGCTGAAGGTTGGAGAAATATTACAGAAACGGTTGAAATGGCCATCCAAGCTAAGGATGAAACCTTAGACAATATGATGAGAGACTTCAAGGCATCTGCTGATTGGATTCTGGCAACTCAAATTCAGCTAGGTGACCAAGGTGAAGCTGTTCTCAAAAGAATGGATGATTTTGAAGCCAATCAACTGAGACAACAAGCTCAACTAGATGCATTTGGAGCAAATCAACTACGACAACAAGCTCAAATGCATGCTATGGAAGAAAACATCAAGCTTCTATGTGATTCACTTCTGATCACCCCAATCTTGCCAAATTATCAAATCAACCCTGCTGATGATGACAAAAAGGGGGAAGATAGGGTACTGAGGGAAGAAAGGGAAGATAAGGCATCATCTGCTGAAAGAACAGAAGTGTTAGAAGAATTTGCTAATGATGATGAAAAGAATAATGCAGAAAATGAAGGCACAAGCAGATCAACAGATGAGAAGATCACAGAAGAAGAAGGTGAAGCTGCTGAAGAAACTGAAGCTGAAGCAAAGGCTAAGTCTGATAAGGAAATAGCTGGTGCTAAGGACTCAGCTGAAGAACAGCTTGACCCTGATGTCAAAAAGAAGAAGTTAGAGCTGTTGAAGCAGAAATTGGAAGCTGAAACTTCCAAATCTGCTGAAGAAGAAAAAGAGAGCAAGGGAGATAAAGAAGACAAGCTAGTAGAATAGTCTTGCTTTAATTTACTTATGTATCTCCTTGTAATTTCTTTTTTTTGCACAACTCATCTGAACAAACTTGTAATATGTAACACTTCTCAATATCTATAAAATTGCAAGTTTTAATCCAACAGACTATTTCTATCTCAGAAATTTTTGAGGATCAAAACTTTAGTTTAGGTACAGGTACTTAGATGAAGTTTTGTCATCATCAAAAAGGGGGAAATTGTTGGATGAAGATGAAGATGAAGTGCAAAGAAGACAAGTAATTAAGGGAAGGTTTTGATGATTTCCAAAACATCATAATCAGCTAAGTCTGGAAGCTTAGTTTCCTTAGAAGAATTTTGAACAAGTAAAAGAAGATATCAGAAGAGTTCAAAGTTCAAAGCCCAGAAGACTAGTGATCTCATGCTGAAACAGCGAACAGAAGGGTAGGTCATCAGCCGAGTCAAATCAGATTAGTTCAGTATTTGATCAGCAGAGTGCCTATCAGATGAGTCGTTTGATCAGCAGAGTATACGAGATCAAGAGATTAGTTCAACGGTAATAAATGCCCCAAGTGTAATAAATGCTGGAAGAGAAGGGTAGTAATGGCAAATGATTGGAATTAACTCTCGGATCAGCAGAGTGCATTTAATGCAGCTACAGGAAAGTACAGCAGAAAAGGTACTGTAGCAGGTTACCGTTCTAATTTCGGGCTAAAGCTATGGATTTGAAGATTTGATTTGCTTCAACGGTCTCATTTTCAAATTCAAGTATAAAAGGAGCTGATTTCAACGAGCGAGACACACAACAACATCTGAGATTTTGCATTCGAAGCAGAAATTTATCTAAGTCTCAAGAAGCTCAACAGCTCACTCGTCTGGTGGAAGTCATCTGTTGACAGAAACCCAGTTGAAGAAAACAGAAAATTACGATCTGAGTGATCTTGTAATAGCTGAGTGTTGTGAGAAGTAGTGATCCATCTTTGTGAGTGATCAAACTTCAGAGAGTAGAATTTCTTAGTGATTTTCTATTGTGAGCTTATAGCCTTTTCATTTGTTGTCTAGGTATAAGTGGAGAAATATTGTAATCTGTGTGATTATAGTATAACCCAGAATCTAAGTGATCTGGAAGAGTGGACTAAAGGATTTTTATCCATATAACCACTATAAAAATTCTTTGTGTTATTTTGCATTCAAGTTTTCTTGCATATTTTAAAGATTGCATATTTAAACACTTTGAATCATTAAAAAAAGATTTTATAAGGAGTTTCAAAACTGGGGATAAAATCTTTTTAAGAACTTAGTCTACTTGTGAAAAACACTTTCAAACATCCGCTGCAAGTAAACTCTTAAGAAAACTATTCTGTTGTAAAACAGCTAAGTATTTATAAGAAGAGTGGTCACTCTGCTGTTCTAGACTTGTTCTTGATCAGCGTAGTAATCTTACTGTTCTTCATCAGCTTAGTCTGCTGACAGAAGACTGAAAAGTTTTTAAGTTCAAAAATTTTCAGAGGTCTATTCACCCCCCCCCCCCCCTCTAGACCTCATCTGACCACTTGGGACCAACACCGAGCAAGGAGTATATTGCTTCATAGTTATGCCGTTTGGGCTGAGGAACGCCGGGGCCACTTACCAAAGGTTAGTTAACATGATGTTCAGAGAATTAATTGGAGAAATAATGGAAGTATACGTAGATGATATGCTAGTCAAAAGCATGGATGAAGCTGATCATGTAAAGCATCTCGATCAATGCTTCCAAATATTGAGAAAGTATCGAATGAAGCTAAATCCTGCAAAATGCACTTTCGGTGTTAAGTCAGGAAAAATTTTGGGATATTTGGTACATCAACGAGGAATCAAGGCCAACCCAGAAAAAATTCGAGCCATAACTGAAATGAAGCCTCCCAAAACAATCTCCCAAGTACAGAGTTTGGTAGGCAAAATCGTGGCATTAAATAGATTCATATCCAAATCGGCTAACAAAAGTTTGTCGTTCTTCCAAACCCTTCGGAAAGCGAAAAACTTTGCCTGGACCGAAGAAAGCGACCAGGCCTTTGAACGGTTAAAGGAATATCTAACGAAAGCCCCGCTATTGGCCAAGCCAACCGAAGGAGAACCATTATATATCTACATATCGATCTCTGACGTGGCCATCAGTTCAGTCTTAGTTAAAGAAGATGGCTTAGAACATAAGCCTGTTTATTACTTAAGCAAACTACTACAAGGGGCCGAGAAGAACTACTTGGAAATAGAGAAATTCGCTTTGGCCTTAGTAGTAGCAGCACGAAAACTCCGACCTTATTTTCTAACTTACAAAATTGTGGTCTTAATTAAGTGGGCTATCGAACTCGGTCAGTTCGAAATCAAGTACAAACCAAGAATTGCGATAAAAGCCCAAGTCTTAGCTGATTTCCTGTTAGAAACTCCAACCCAGGCAACCGAACATACCGAATCAACTAGCCATAACAACGATATCTTGATCGTAGAAAATCAAACCTGGTTAATGCACGTCGACGGTGCTTCATGCCGAGAGGGAGGAGGAGCCGGAATCAACTTTACCGGACCTAATAAGGAGGATATGAATTATGCGATAACGTTGGACTTCATCGTAACAAACAACGAAGCAGAATATGAAGCACTGATCGCGGGAATGGAAATGGCGATCAAGGCCAACATAAAAAGCCTTAAGGTATTAACCGATTCAGAGTTAGTACAAAGACAGATAGAAGGTCTGTATGAGGCTAAGGAATTTAATATGGTCAAATACCTTGCCAAAGTGAAAAAATTGGCTGAAAAATTTGAAAGTTTCGGTATACAGAACATTCCACGCTCGGAAAATAAATGGGCCGATCAACTGTCTAGGTTCACAGGATCCCAAGACGGAAAAACTGAAAGGGTGATCAACTGGTTAATCTCCGATACGCCGGCAATCGATATCGATGAGACACCGGTCGCCGAAATAATGGAAATCGCAGAAGCTGAAGAAAACTGGATGACTCCAATGATAGACTATCTTCGAGAAGGAAAATTGCCGCTTGACCAAAATGAAGCTCGGAAAATAAAATATCGGGCTCCAAAATATACATTGATAGAAGAAAAACTTTACCGAAGATCAGTGTCAGGAATTCTCCTAAATTGCGTCTCCGAATCTCAAACCAACCATATCCTCCGGGAGGTACATGAGGGAGATGCAGGGAATCACAGCGGAGCAAGGGCCTTGGCTTTAAAGTGCCTTCGAACAGGTTATTATTGGCCTACCATCAACAATGATGCCGTCCAATATGTCCAAAAATGTCATCATTGCCAAGTCCATGATAATATATGTCATCAACCAGCCGAAAACATGCACCCAATACCAGTATGTTGGCCGTTCGATCAATGGGGAGTGGACATCGTGGGACCTTTCCCAACGGCTAGATCCAAGAAAGCATATGTTTTAGTCGCTGTTGAATACTTCATCAAATGGATAGAATGCATCGCCCTTGCCCGAATAACTCAATTCCAAGTGATCAATTTCTTATGGAAATTCATAGTATGTCGATTTGGCATCCCGAGAATTCTGATCTCTGATAACGGAACCCAATTTGCGGGAAAACAGATAATGGAATGGTGTACAAAGCTAGGAATTCAGCAGAATTTCACTTTAGTTGGGCATCCTAGAGCGAACGGACATACTGAGGTAGCAAACCGAGAAATAATAAAATCTCTGGAGAAAAGATTAGGGGCAGCCAAATGAAAATGGCTAGATGAACTCCCAGGTGTACTATGGGCTAATCGAACCACGGTCAGAACTTCAACCGGGGAGACCCCATTCAGTCTAGTATATGGATCGAAAGCTGTTACTCCAGTCGAAACGCTAATTCCAATGACAAGAATCGAAATGTATGACGACCAGGAAAATGGGAAGACAAGAGAAAATGATATTGATTTAACAGAAGCTTTAAGAGAAAAAGCAGCCGTACGTTTGCAAGTCGCTAAATCAAATATGGAAAGGGCCTACAATAAAAAAGTACGTGTCTGAACCTTCAAAGAAGGTGATTTGGTCTTAAAAAAGGTAGAGGTATCCAAGCATGTGGGGAAGTTACAACAGAATCGGGATGGACCATACATTATAATCGGTGTAGGGAAGAAATGTTCATACAAGATTGCACACTTGGACGAAACAGCCCTACCAAGAACATGGAATGCAGTCAACCTTAGAAAATACTATGGTAAATAAATCATGATAGATTATGCTGCTTTATTTTCTTTTTAGAAAGTTTTATTCTTTGTAATAAAGGCCTTAGCCTATGGTTCAGTTTTTAAAGATCTTAGCAATTTTAAATATAAAATCAAAGCTCGATTAAAGAAAAATATCATAACGAGTTGATTATAAATCGATTGATTTGATAAATGCTCCTCGTAAATCTACGATCATCTTGGTTAAAGGTCCAATAAAGATATAACGAGTCGAGTACAAATTGATCCGCTCAATAAACGCTTCTCGATCTAACAATACAAAGAGTCGAGTATAAATTGATCCGCTCAATAAACGCTCCTCGATCTATTAAAAAGACTTTTGGTATAAAAACTTAAGTCTAAACAAAAAGAGTTGAGTATAAATTGATCCGCTCAATAAACGCTCCTCGATCTATTAAAAAGACTTCTAGTATAAAAACCTAAGTCTAAACAAAAAGAGTTGAGTATAAATTGATCCGCTCAATAAATGCTCCTCTATCTATTTTTAACGATTAAAAAGACTTTTGGTATAAAAACCTAAGTCTAAACAAAAAGAGTTGAGTATAAATTGATCCGCTCAATAAACGCTCATCGATCTATTAAAAAGACTTTTGGTATAAAAACCTAAGTCTAAACAAAAAGAGTTGAGTATAAATTGATCCGCTCAATAAACGCTCCTCGATCTATTAAAAAGACTTTTGGTATAAAAACCTAAGTCTAAACAAAAAGAGTTGAGTACAAATTGATCCGCTCAATAAACGCTCCTCTATCTATTTTTAACGATTAAAAAGACTTTTTGGTATAAAAACCTAAGTCTAAACAAAAAGAGTTGAGGATAAATTGATCCGCTCAATAAACGCTCCTCGATCTATTTTTAACGATTAAAAAGGCTTTCTGGTATAAAAACCTAAGTCTAAACAAAAAGAGTTGAGTATAAATTAATCCGCTCAATAAACGCTCCTCGATTTATTTTTAACGATTAAAAAGGCTTTCTGGTATAAAAACCTAAAGTCTAAACGAAAAGAGTTGAGTATAAATTGATCCGCTCGATAAACGCTTCTCGATCTATTTTTAACGATTAAAAAGGCTTTTTGGTATAAAAACCTAAGTCTAAATAAAAAGAGTTGAGTATAAATTGATCTGCTCAATAAATGCTCCTCGATCAATTTTTTAACGATCAAACGGCTTTCGGTATAAAAAAAAAAAAACCTAAGTCTAAATGAAAAAAGTTGAGTATAAATTGATTTGCTCAATAAACGCTCCTCGATCTTTATCTAACGATCTAAAAAATTTGGGAAGAATACCTGAGTCCTAGAATCGGTCGGGCATAATCGACCTCGACATCAACAGAAGAAGCAGATAAAGAAGAAGTCAACAACCAAAATATATCAACTTAAATAAATAAAGTTTTATTCATCAGAGTTCAAAGAACAAGTATAAGAGTTACATATGACGTTTCGATCAGAAAACAAGAATTTTCTATACATCGCTACAACTTCTTAGACAAAATAATCCTATTCTATGGATTGGTGCACTTCACGACAATGTCCACGGAAACATCAATCTCCTCCCTAGTACCTCGATGGTTGGAATTGACTACCTAAGAAGCATGCTGCTCAGGATGGTCGACTTCTTTGGTTCGATGGCCAGGCACTGGAGATCAAATGTTCTTCCGGACGTAATGACCATTACCAGCCAGATAACCGGCAATACTCATTCACCCACAACAAGATACTGCTTTTACATTAGTGGTTGAATTTTACTCTAAAGCAGCATCTCTTCGGGTCGTCGCAAAAGTGAAAACTTACCAGCACACCCCGACGGTCTATCAATCCGGAGGTAACTTTGAAGTGCGGCGGTGCCTGGTAAGTATGAACCCACCATGTGCAAACAGAAACCACGGAACCCAAACCCGTGAAGACAAAGGTTGAGGCCTCATGGGACCCGTTAGTACAAGGTAGGGCTTCCATGGGACCCGTCAGTACAAGACAGAAGAAATTTAGGATATTATGATATGAATCACGATAATATGACTTTTTGAATATTATGGGATCAGAAGGCAAAATGAAATTCAAGGAAACTGAGACCTCCATCCTTTTCGAGAGTTACAATTAAAATATGGAAACCACCCCCTTTTATATGGAAACCGTGATGCTAATCCAACGGTTAGATGAAGCACTGATCACGAGATAAAAACAGGCCATTTTGACTGCCAGTAATTAATGCGAGTAAGTTGGAACGGCACCTCTCTGACTGACTCAACAAATCAATGACAAAAGAAAATCCAGATCGAAGCGATCATTGCACAATAAAAGCATATCTAAAAGAGCACCAGACCAGAAAAGTTTGCACGCTCACATATACTAGTCGCTCGATAAACAGCTTGGGATCCCCAACAAAGGCACGCAAGTTTACACCATTATAAAAAAAATGGTTCGCTTAGAAGTGGAAAGACTTAACCCTCCAGTATACGAGGGTCGTCACTGCCTAATATATCATATGGAAATTTATTAATTGGCCATACAAGAACTCCATCTGAGTCCAAGAAGCCTGACACCGATATTAAGGAAATAATTATCATCATTCCAGTTTGCACTATCGCCACTTCCTAACATTCCAAAGAATTGCTGAAGGAGGTCTGAACAGGCTGGATCTAAATAATAAGTCTACATTTTCCAATTCCTCCCATATCAAGAAATTTGACATATTTGATACGCTGGTTGCTTAATTTGAGGAACATGGAACTCACAATCAGTACAGAGAAACATGGATTTTAAGAAGATACCGAGAACGATATCTTTTTACAAGATTCAACGAACATAAACATATGAGCAGAAGCTCAACAGAGGAAATGACAGCGTCCTTAAATAAGATATCCTTAGCAAAAGGACAAATTTACAAGGGACTGGTCGAGCATCGACGACAACGTTGAACGTTCTTTAACAAATTATTCAATCAACTATCTACATGGATGGCCCGTTGTCCACATTTTAAGTGTCTAACGCGACGTCGGAACAATCATAAGGGACCATACTTGGTCGATCATCATTTTTATATTTGATTTAAAAAGTTTGATTTGCAGAACAAACGTTATATCACTCAGTTACTTAGAAACTGATCGAGCCAGACTAAGCCACTCTTTCGAATAAAGCATATTCTCCCAGAAGATCAATGTCAGATAAGTATGCTAATAAATACTGATTATTTCGAGAAGTTATGTTTTTTCATAACAGCAAAATAGGCATAACAAAATATATCTATTGATTGAAATTGATCAAGACATGGATCTGCTCATAAAAGATCATCGTTTTCATTAAGTTCATTCTCCCCATACAAAAACTTAGCCCAAACAACCGCGCAAAAGGTCGGGGCACTACCAAAAAAAAAATGAAAAAAAGAAAAGAACTCAAAATAACAGCTGGGTCGAACAGGTCATCAAGAAGGATTGTTATCAACTGGCCGACTAGCAGAAGCACTCCTCCGAGGAGTCAAGTTACCTGCAAACGCCATCAACTCCTCCTGACGCTTTAGATAACCGGCATCATAACCCTCTTCATAGGCCCTCCGTCGAGACTCCTCTGCTAGGGCAGCAGCCTGAACCAAATCACTTTTCTCCTTCTCCCAGACAGACTTCTCTTCTTGTAATTTTTTGAGGTCATCATTGGCAAGCTGCAACTGGAGGCTCTGCCCTGTGGCCTTTGCCGTCTCCGACTCCAAACGACGTTGATAGGCATCCTTACGGATCCACAGATCATCATTCTGCACACCCAACTGAAGTGCAAAATATTTGGCCTGGAAAAGAAAAGGAAAAAGAAAAGCCCTTACATAACAAGGCAATCAAAATAAAAGCGGGAGAAATAATCAAAAATATGTTTACCTGCTCGCATAGCTTCACCAGCGACTGAACAAGGCGAACATTAGAGGTACCCTCGAGCTTCCTCAACTCGCCAGGCAAAATAATGCTTAAGCCAAGGTCCCACGACAAAGCATCAGGCTCGACAGAGCCAGGTAGTTCACTACCAAAAGGAACATTGTCAGGACGCGGAGTCACCGACTGCATGATATCCTTAACTTGCTCGAGAATACAACGGTCATCTAACAAACGAGGGGATTCCCTCTCGTTAGGACTAACCGAGGTCTCCTTTCCCGAAGCAGAAATAACAGTTCGCCGACCGGACCTTGATCCGGTCCGACCTCCAGAAGGCCCGCTGGATTCGAAAGAAGTGGTCATCACAGTAGTATCATTAAATAAATAATCCGGGAAATCTTGAGAAATAGGTTGTGTTGAGGAAGGATTTACAAAGAAACCCTCATTAATCTCCTCTGAGACAGTGCCCACTTGGCCTCCGCTGACAATCGGGGCAACAAAAGTAGAAAAAGGAAGGGAACTAACAGGAACATGCTCATGTGTGCCATGTTCGAAAGAAGAAATGCCTGAAGTGAAAGGTACGTCGAAAGCTTGCTCCATAAAAGATGAATTGCTAAAGGCCACCCGACCAGGGGAAGGCCTCCTTCCTGCTTCACCAGAAGAGGAAAAGTTTTGTTGTGTGAAAGACGAACTAACTATGGGAAAAGGTTCAGAAGGAACGACAGGAGTATCGATCACCGACCTACTATTGGAAGACGAACGAGGAGGTTCTATCGAGGGCCCCTCTGTTCGAGACTTTTTTAGCCTGACATTCTTAGCGCTCTCGCGGGAAGGGAGCTTTGAAGTATTACCGAACAGATTACTCATGATCGGAATTCTAAAAAGAAAATTAAATTATCGAGAAAGCTTATCGATCTGCTAACGAAAGGGTAATCTGGTGGGAAATGAGTAAAAACGCCGGACAGAAGAACCCGAGTTGCCTTATCTACTGCATTTTCGCTCTCATCATGAACTAAAGAATCATTCTCGGGATAGCCAGCGGCTCTTTTTCCCTCTAAATGATCCTCGATCATCTCGACCAAAGTGGGTTTTGGATGATTCTCGTCGAGTAGAGAAAGATCGTTACCGAAACGACCATAATAACTCCTTTTACTCTCCACCGAATTATCATTGGGATGAGGCATCGACCAACTGCGGCATCCACGTATACCTAAAGATGTCCTAAGTTGGAAAGGAGGATAACCCGATCCTGTCCCCTGGCGAACAGGAGATTCTTGAGAAGAATCTGGAGATTCCTCTCTGTTCTCCTCAGAATTATGACTCAAATCCAGTTTTCTCTTCCGAGACGCTCTCTGCTCGATAGGAACATTCTCTATGGTTTTGGTGGATTTAGACAACACCATTTTTCCCTTTGAAGAGTGTCGGGAGTTTTCTACCATAAGAGCTGAGGAGAAAACAAAATCAAAATTAAACTAGTACTAAAAAGAGTTATGACAAAACAATATTAGAATAGATACTTACCCAACGATTGAGAGGGTGAAGAAATGGAAAAACTATGCAGACTCAGTCCTGCCTTACGAAGAAAGGCCTCACCAATTAGAAGAGCACTTTGATAATTGTCGGCGCGCATTCCCTGAATGTCGCCAATCAGTTGAGGGTCGTCAGGGATAAGATCGCCAGTCGCCAAGCGACCTCCATAAGTCCATTTGGAATCGTGGTCCCACGAAAAGGCCCCAGTTGATTCGTCCGCCAAAGAAACATGAGAGGGTGGTTGAACAAAGAAAAAATGAGACTTCCAGCAAGGATTACTAGAAACTGGGGAGTCGAAAATGGAACGACTAGTCTTATGGCGGGCAAAGAAATATCCGCGATTGGAAGAACTAGAAACATTAAAACGAAACAATTGCGTAAAGTTACGGAAAGAAGGCTGGAATCCTTTTGCTATCATCAAAATAGAAAAGGCCACCACGAAGGCCACAGAATTTGGGACCAATTGCGTCAAAGATACGCTAAATATTTTCAAAATGTCAAGAAATAAAGCAGACAAAGGAAAACGTAAGCCATAATTGAAATGAACAGTATAGAAGGCTCGACAACCCTCCGGCGGAGAAGTGACCCTGTCTGAAGGAGAAGGTAGAATAATATGAGAACCTTCCGGAAAGTATTTCGTGTAATTATCCACGACCTCGTGGAAAGTCTCCTCGGTATAGACACAAGCGAGGTCCCTCAATTGGTTCAGAAATTTGAGGAGCCATACCCTTGCCTTTCTTGGCCCTGGCGGCAACATCCGTATCAGATATAATTCGCACACTAAAATTATCCTCGTCAGGGACAGTGAATTCAGACGCTCCGATCTGCTCTGTCGGAGAGCTCGGGGAAACCTCATCCTCGACATTAGGAGTAACTCTTTCTTTGATTAACGAAGAAGATTTTCTTGAGATGGAAGCCATTTTTAGGATCCTCGAAGAATACGAGTCAATAAGAGCAAATTTGAAAGTATAAACGACCAAGCAAGAAAATGACTGCAAGATTAAAGGAAGTACAAAGTAAAATATGGCCAATATGACGGTCACCTATTTATAGTCAGAAGTGAAAAGACGTTTCGAACTCCTCACGGCTAATCACATTCCCGCCAAATGGAAAAAGATGAAACGCTTCCCCAAAGGGACACGTAGCGGTTCATGATTGAAACGAGAAAAACGACCATCTATGAAGCGTAGCACTCTTTTCCTTACTTAGGATTTTTTCCCACAGGGTTTTTTCTTAAGTAAGGTTTTTAACGAGGCACGACTCATAGAAAATACAGTCGTAATTAACCATCTACTTCTACGAGCTTCTACTACATATACGCTCGAAGAAGTGAGGGAATACTGATGGGGGCTATTTCGCACCTCTTATAATGTTCGGATCGACTAAGGGTTATGGGATCGGTTCGACCAGACAAGCCTATTCGGGAGCATCTATCGACCTAGTAGAATACGACCCTCCTCAACGAGCAGACTACAATCCGGACTCAAGAAGGACAAGTGGGCCGAGTCCTATTAGAATTATGTTTCCTTGTAAAACTAGGTTAATAGTGACATAAATACCTAGTTAATCATTGTATTAGACACCCTTTTTTTTACATACTCAACCTACGCTTGCATACTAAAGCAATCTGAGATTATTGAATAGAAAAGCTCTTGCTATACTATTTTATTCATTGATTGTCTTAGTTACCGATTGTTTCATTTATTTGTTCTTCCTTGAGATTGATCCAGAATAAAGTAACAGAGCCCTTTAATTCATATTGAAAACCCCTAATCACAAAACTTACTGATTAAATCGTACCCGACGAAATTCGGCTTAATCAACAACAATTTTTATCGGATGACTTATTAGGGAAAACATGTTTGGCTATTTTTGGTATGAATAATGGTGGGTACCTCCCACCTATTTATAGGCCGGGACCATATGATCTGGCGGCCCAGATTTATCACAATCTACGGCCCAGATATCATGCATTAAATGAGGCCGACTTTTGCGTTACCCAGGGTAGTACACGTGGACCACATCTAATGGCTCCATGGGCCACCATGATTAACGGCTAAGATTGATCTTATTAATTGCACCAACCGTCTCCACTATTTCAGGTACTGGATCGATCGCTCAGGGATCGAGACATCGACACAATAACCTCATGCGTCGACCTGCAATGGCATTTCTCATCAAAATCGACAAAGATAGGCTAGCTTTGTGCATCTCGACGACCTGATATCGATCGACCGGCGCAAAGAATGATTTCTAGCGTCTGATAAATAAGCTGAAACGGTGACGCTTTCCAATTACTCCCATATCAAAAGCTACTGGATCCAGAGTTGATATTAAAGATGATCTCGGATAACGAAGGAGTATAAAGACTATCATGTTGAGAAGATTATGAATCACGACCTCACTCGTCCATAGATTTTCTGTCTCAAGAAAAGTGAGTATTTATAGATGAATATCTCCATCCAATGGTTCAAAATCGAGCCCAATTATTAGGATTGGTACCTGTTTAACAGAGAATTCCTGACAGGTAGGACCAAGCGAGTATAAACGTAAAAAATGATTAAACAAGTTTAAATATAAATCCACGACGAATTTAAAGTACAAAGTGCTATGAAATAAACTCCATTGTTCGATAAAGTTAATAACACGCCACCGATGCATGACTCGATACAACAAATCGAGATTTACAAATACATAAGTTCATGGCCAAAATAAATGCCGTCAACAATCGTGATGAGTTTGATAGTCTAGCATGTCGATATGGGAGGAAGTCCTTGATGTCTCGGGTGTTGGGATTCGGTAAGATAAACAGCCCTAGGCACAGCGGAATTTAATAATTTTTAGGACCTCTTACGGAATCTTGCCAGGATACTATTCTAGGTGTATATATATAAATATTAATTAAAACGATAGTATAAGTTTGCACGTTGTACCTATCTCCTTGCAAATCCTCGGCTAGCAAAAACGAACTCTGATTTCTGCTCCAGCAAAATCGACCCAGGCTTTTCAAGGAGCGCCCCACGTGTTGCGCCTCTACGAGTTGATACACCACAATATCACGAAAATAATATATCTTGATCGACTAGAACACAAAATATATTAAGATCTAGGAATTAGGAACGATTTAGGAACAAAATCGAAAACGAAAAATTCTTCCAAGGGAAGAACAGGGTTCGATCAACTTATGCTTGGGAGAGGGAGAGAAAATTTTGCTCTTACTCAATTTTTGCTTATGGAGTTGTGTGAAAAATAACTATAAGATAGCTACTTATAGTTATCTCCCCAACCTAGTCCTATTAGGACTAAGGCTCTTCTCTCCTACATGGGCCATGGCCCTCATTAATTAGAAGACCAAGTCTTCTAATTAATTCATGGCCAAGTTAATTAATTTGACCTGGCTTTATTTAATCTCCCAATTAAATAGCCCTATTAATTAACTTAATCTCTCATTTAATTAAATCAGACTCTAAGTCCATTTAATTAAATTCCCTTCTAATTAATTAAATCCAACTTAATTAATTAATTCACAAATTAAATTCCAATTTAATTTATGATCCTGATCCAATTCTAATTGGATCCCATTTTGTTCCAATTGGGTCGACCCAGTCGACCCACCCATAATAATCGACCCAGTCGATTATTTACCCAGTCGACCCAGTCGACTCGGTCGTTCTTATTTCCTCGCTTTCGCTTCATGTGTATTGTGTATGCCCCCGTAGGTTCACCATATAATTGGCCGTGGGTTATAATTAAATATTATTTAATTATTCGAGTAAGACTTACTCTAAATCAATCGAACACTCTGTCAATTGATCATTCCAAAATTAGCACCCCTGCCAATTTGAGAATTCTCCCACACTCCACGGTCGATGTCCAGCCGCAAGCCCATGGAGCCCAATCACTGGTGAATTAATTCAGTGAACCTTTTATCATTTATAATTTCCATATACGACATAATCTCTCCATCGATCAATCTCCCAGTCGAGACTTAAGGCTATGGTCTTTCATCGGATTCCCTTTTCTTTTGTCTTGACCTTATGTACTCTGATCTCGAAATAAATTCTCTTTGACTTAATCTTTATGAGCTACTTACATAAAGTCGTCAGATACCTTGGCCAAGGATTTTACCAGAATTAATTTCTCACAGAAATCCATAGGAGAATTTCCCAACCTATTAAGTCGGGTCAATTGATCATTTGTTGATGATATAAATCTGCATACGAGTTCCTCTATACCCAATATGAGTCCATAGAGACTTTCTGGCGATCCCCAGTCAGTCGGAACTCATATCAAAGCATAGACGTTCTCGTACCAGATAAACCCTATCACCTCAAGTGGTTAGGGAATGTTCCTCGTATACTATTATAAATTTGGAATAACTTCAACCCCGATATGCGACTACTGCTTCCATGGTGAGTTATTTCCTAATTAGGGTATTCAGTGCGCTTGCCATCCCAGCAAGCCACCCACTTATGTGTATCGACCATCCCAATCACGCTCGTTGACCCCAGCGTTCTCCAGTTCATCGGAGTATACACAATAGTGAGAGTCTAACCGAATCCAACGATGTCCCATCTCGATTGGATTCTACGACTCTTGAATATGTTCTAGATCACGGCCCTGGAGATCAGTCCACGGGTTGTCCCATAGCCCTGTGATCTAAGGACTTCTATCCTTATGCGTAGATAATTATTACATAAGATAAAGTTGACCATTTAATAAAGTGCATTTATTAATCGAAATTGAATAGTTCCTTATTTATTACAATAAATGCTCGCCATACAGCTGGCTTGCAGGACACTATTTCTATCATCGGGACCTTTAGGGATTTCGCCTTCCTCGCCAGCTATTTCGGCTGCAATCTCGGCTGCAAGCTTGGAAGCTTGCAGCTCAAGAAGAAAACCAAACTCATGCTCCTCCGGAACCTCCTTAGAACCCTCATCAGCCAAAGAATCGAAATTGACAGGGACACCATTTTCGGCAAAAGAAGGATCAAGCTTTCCTTCCTCAAACCGATCGTTCAGGAAACCCAGAGCCCGACACTGCTTCCACCCCTTGTCGAACATCTTCGAAAGATCGGTTCCGGACTGGCGCTCGACCAACTCCTCATAGACAACGCTGTTAAAAAACTCAAGGACAACGACTTTTCTCTCCTCGACGAGCGATTCACGATGACGCTGGAGGCCAGCTTGCTGATCCTTCTCAAAACTCTCAGAGGTTTTCTCCTCTAACTTCCTAGCAAAGTCAGCTTTCTCCTAAGCCAGCTCTGCTTCCAGCTCGGCGATACGAGTATCCTTATCGGATACCTCACTTTCCAATTCCTTGACTCTCCCTTGAAGCTCGGTCACCGTCCCCTCGGAGTGGGCGATCTTTTTCTTCGCAGTACTATAAGCACCTATATACTTATCGAGGCGCTTCCGAATAGCATCCATCCGAGCAGCGGAAGAGTACATAGTCTGGCTCAGCTATAGGAAACGATAACAGCAAATTAGTTGGAAGATAAAAATGTGAACGTGTTAAATCAAAAAGTTGTGCTCGAATAAATACCGCGAGCAAAAGAGAAGCCTGGAGACGCAGCACGTCGCCCGTATCTTTCTTTAGAAGAGCCTCGTGATCTTCATAAGACACCATCAATAAAAACTTCTCCCATGCTTCGGGACTAATTGATGAATCCAGGAATGTCTCATTCATCATCGAAGTCTTAGCCACCCTGTCTCCCAGATTGCGCTTATGGCTCTCTAGGATGGCTTCGAGATTTCCCGTGGCCGGAGCTGTAATGCCACCACTCGATGGAGTCATCTGAGCATCCGACTTAGTCCTTTTTGGGGTAAACGCTTCACTTTGCTCGACCTCAGTCGAAGCAGGCCTCTTTCCCTTGCTCGAACCAGGAGGTTTCTCGACTTGCATAGAAAGCTCAGGAGGAGGAACAGTCGTCGAATGAGCCAATGGATTTGCGCCGGAAGTATTACCATGGGTCGCTGAAGGAGGATTCGGGGGCTTCCCAATTAAGCGAGCCTTCATTATCGCCCTCAATGCTCGCTTAGTCATTGGAACCACGCTAGATGCTGCATATATATAAAACATATTAATAAGAAGATCATCGATAAATAGATGAATAACAGATAAACAAAGTAAAACTACCTAAGGAAGGACAATCAAAAGGTACAGGGCCCATCGACATCCCTCCTAAACTCAAGATGGGCTCCCGCAATAGCGAACTTGTGTCGTATGTCAATATCGACAATTGCGATGGAAAGTCGGGCCCCCATGAAGGTACAGGAACATTCTTCAGGAGAATGCCACCCGACCTCCACTCGCGTATCGTCCTCCATACGTAGTTTTCGGGAGCATGAACAAAAATAAACATATTCTTCCAACCCTTCCCATATGACGAATTCAAATCACTAAGGAACCTAACATGAGGTTTGGATCTTACGAAATAAAAACCCTCGTTTGACTGGGGAGAAGGACGAACGTCGAAAAGACCACAAAAATTAGCAAAGGACGCAGGTTGACCTATCGACTTCATAACTATACAAAAAGCTATGATATACCCAACGGCGTTGGGGACCAATTGAGTTGGGCACAATCCGAGTCCATTCACAATATTGACAAATTCATCAGATAAAGGAAAACGAAGACCGTTTTCCAAACTATCGACATGAAAGGCTCGATACCCACTCGGAGGATCGTTCATTCTCTGATCTGAGGAAGGCATAAGTATAGACCACCCATCGGGGAATTGGTATTTAGATACTAAAGACTCAAGTGACGTACGTAAACGACACGCCGGTATGTCACTATAACGTTCCTTAGTTCGATGTCGATCGGACGTCAATTTTGTCAGAGGAACTACATCTTTCTTAGGATGAACGACGCTTAATAAGCGAGCCGACAGAGGGCTATGATGTCGTCCCTCATAGGGAATATCAAAATGAGACATTATAGATTCTACCGACATACCCTCTCTTTCCCCGACAGACTCGTCCCCGATCGAATTAGACTCACTCGACATTGATAAAAGACGAGTTAAAGAAATACCTAAACAGGAAGGAAAAACTTCGACTACGCGACTGACCACACAAGTTGCTCGATCATTGCTCTGACGACAGGCTCCGCATAAACGTTTTTATAAATATGACCAGTAGGAGTACTGAAGTCCTATTTATAAACCGAAAATATCAAAACCGCGCCTATTTGTACATGTTTGAAAGGGCGCGGCGGTTAAATTTCAAAACAGTAAAATAAGATTTCGGCCCAATAATGCCCCTCGAAGGGATGGAGTAGCCCAAGATCTTAGCCCATATACAAGATTGTTCAAAATAAACTCCAGATGAAATCGAGGCAAAATTCATTATATACAAACTAAAGATAGACATCGAGATATACATAATAAAAAATACGTATCAGCCTTATATATCTACATTAAATTCAGGCTACGACTGATCGACCTGACGAGGAGGAATTAAACAACCGAACTCGTGCGCCCGAACGGTTTCCTCTTCTTCTTCAACCTTGGTATAAGCGAATTCTTCAGGCTGACAATACTCGTCAAAGGTTGGACCTATGACCGAGGGGTCGAAATCGGAAGTCAAAAAGCCTTTGTGTCAACATTGTTTTATCGTCTTCTCATGCACCTCGATCAGCTCTGTCCCATATTAGCTTCGGCAAGATACTCATAAACAGGGGATTCCAGGAACTCCTTAACTATCGACAGGCGTTGCGCAGAGGAGATTACTCTAGCCTCTGGAGGATAACCCGAACGAATCCGATCGATTTCTTGGGTCGCAAGGCTCAACTCCCTCATAGCATCCTCGAGTTGTTGATCTTTAGCTTTAATGGTGGCCTCGTAATCCGCCTTGCATCTCACCAACTCTACCTGGGCCAGTTCAGCTTCGTAATATCCTTCGAACATATATTGCAACGACTGCACACAACACGTAACAATCGCAATCGATCACATGCTAATATTTTATCAACAGAAGTGAGAATAATAAAGCTGAGAATGATATCTTACCCCCATAATCGTTCGACCCCCACTGTGTAAATTCTGCTGCAATGGTTTCTTTGCCAACCACTTCTGATCTCGCCTAAAAACACTGCGAATAAAAGCAGTAAAACCGGTATCTCTAGAACCTCTCTGAAGAACGGAGTCTTCTGGACCCAAATCCCAGGATGAGAGAGATTGGAGTTGAGAAAGCCCGTTAATGTCCAATTAAGATCCAAAGTCTCGGCATAGGAACTATCATCGGTGTCGTCGGTCGATATGTCGGCTCGCGCACTCCCATTTTCTTCCTCTGTCTCATCTTCGTCCCGAGGCCTCTTTCCTAAACGGATCCTTTCTCAACGAGACACAAGATCTCCAGCACTCTTTGCTCTTCCTTCACTATTTGGACGACCCTTTGAGGTCGAAGTTTGAGATACACGTGTATGTCCTTGGGGAGAAACCAAAGCCCCATGGAGTACTTCCTCAAGACGAGGATCGCTTGATTTTTTCTTTGATGGTGATAGACCACAAGCTCGAAGACGCGGTTCCTCGACAAGTTTATTAATGTCAAAACTGTACTTACGCAAATTCTCTATAAAAGTACTCGAAAGGCTTGGCTTCAGAGGATTTTTAACGTCGATCGGCCCGACACGCCACGGAGACGTAATGTTCAGCGACTGCCCCTTGGGCGGACGAATAAATACGAATCGAGACTTCCACCCCTTGCCATGAGAACTCTTTCTGTTTGACAAAAAGCTGTTCTTATTCCCTCTAGACTTAACTTGGTAGAAGCCCTTGCCCGACTTAGGTGATTCTGTTACCTTAAATAAGTACCAAAAATTTCCAAACGAAGCAAGTTGTTTGAAAGCTTTCATAACGACTATGAAGGCAATAATCATCGACATTCCATTCGGAACTATTTGGGTAGGTCGAACCCCCAAATTGTTTAGAATAGAAGCCAGTTCGGGCGCTATCGGTACTGGAAACCCACACTCCATCGAGGCTTCATGAATAGCCAGCGACCCAGCAGGAGGATTATGCATCCGACCATCCTCCCCTGGAGACCTTACAGACCAACCACCTAGGATCGAAAAGGCTGAACGCCAGGAAGCCAAGGGTTTTCTATTATTACCAGCTAGAAACTCATCGTAGGCCATCTCGGTCTGATAGTTCCTGGTATCTTCCTCTTCTCCGCTTTCATTCGCTCCGTTCCCGTCGAGATCTTTCAAGACGTCCTCGACGTCTTCTTCATTCACTTGAATTTGTTCGGGACTATGCGAGGTTCGGTTCGACATCTTAACTATTAGTAACAGTTGCGAAATCGAAGGTATTATAGAAAATCGACTAAGAGCTCCGATAAATAAACAAATTTTACAGTAATGTGAAAAGGCAGGCGGTAAACACGACTTATATATATAGGAAGATAAACTACCGTTTCATGATATTACACTACTACCCCCCCAGAAAATATGCGACTTTTCATCTTCCGTCCCCTGAATTTCAAATCTTACCCGCCACGCCTTCAAGAAAGAGGGCGCGAAAACCAAACAGATCAAGGCGCCAAATTTTGATTTCTGAAAACAACTTCTAGACCTCGAATTACACTCGAACTCTAGAAATTGGGGGACTACCACTATATACTCAGAATTAAAAAACTCACACCTCGGATATATATTAAAAAACTTCTAGACCTCGAATTACACTCGAACTCTAGAACTTGGGGGACTACCACTATATACTCAGAATTAAAAAACTCACACCTCGGATATATAATAAAAAATTTCAAGATTTTGAGTTACACTCGAACTCTAGAACTTGGGGGACTCTTGATGTACCAAGTCTTCGTCATTTAACGTTTCACACAGGATCGTTGACCATAAAATAAAACTACCAATATAATATCAACTACAATCTCACTTTGAGAGCCTTAACTCTCGAAGTCACGTCGAACTCACATCGAGGATATCGATCGTCAGCTCGCCTATGTCAATATATTACCCATCATCTCCATCGACATAGTTATCATCGATACCCGTTTAGCTTGGGATCCATATTCGAATCTAGATGTCTAATCATGATTCGACCCGGTGAACCATCAGTAAAAACTATAAATAGCCCTCATAAATGAGATAAAAGGTGCGCACTCTCTAAGCAATAAATACTGACCGATCTCTTCTCTTATCTCGATACTTACTTAAGCATCGGAGGGTTATCGTCGGGTCACCACCGGCATTAGCCTGACGTAGTTATCTTTGATTACAGGTTAGGATCCCCTTTACAAATTGAGGAGAAGTTTGATTGACCTACCAATCCTCACATTGACGAGTTGTGTTAGACTTATAATAAAGATGTTGACCGAAAGAACTATTAACCTACTAAATACACACTCATCAAAAATAATATAAATAAATTATGATAACTTTAAATAGAGTAAATGCTTAACTTTTTATGAGTTAATAAAAAGTAATTTATAATAAAGAGATCTATATGAAAATAATAAATTTGTAATTATTTTAAAGTTAAAAAAAAAATAAACATTTAGAAAATAAAAATTAAATAATTATTTTCTGAAAAATAAATAATAAACCCATGTTTATGAATAATAAATTTTTTTTGAAAATAAATTATTTAAATAAAAAAAAGGAAGAAGATTAAATAATAATAAATTATTTTCCGAATAAGATCATGGTTAAATAATATTCTTGAAAAGATAATAATTTCAAGGGTACATTAATATTTAATTAAATAAAATAAAATAATTCATAATTTTGGAAAATAAAATAAAATAATTTTGAAAATATTTCTTCGGAAAATAAATAATTTAAAAATAAAATAAAATATTTTGATTAAATAGTTTTCTTAATTTAATAACTTCGAAAATAAAATTTTTATACATAAAATATAATTTTAATTAATCTTGAATATTAATTTCCGTAAAGAAAATTTGTAAATAATTCGATTAATATTTTTTCTCGAAATAAATGATTTCAAAAATAAATTAAAATAATTTTGGATAATTATTTTTCTAAATTAAGTAATTTCAAAAATAATTATAATTATTCCAAATAATAATTTTTCTGAATTTTAATAAGTCTGAAAATAAAGATAAAAATGTGTTACAAGAAAAAATACATAATCAAGGACAAGGAATTTAATTATATATCCAAATAAAAAGGATAAACAATAATCAATTATTTTTCAAATAAATTTGAAAAGATAATATAAATAAAGTTTAATTTTCGATACTAAAATGTTTATAGTAAAATTAAAATTATAAATTTGAAAATAAGTTATTGTTTGAATACTTTAGAAAACATAAAGTTATTTGAAGGTGATAATTTAACTTAAATCTTTTAATTAAACATTTTAAAGCTCAATTAGAACGGTTTTGTTCTAGTTTAACTTTCTCTTGGTTATGTTTACCACGCTTTACGAACGAACCATAGAACCTTTAGATCAGACGTAAATGTCCAAGTTTTGATCGTGGTTTCGTTATTGAACAACCACGATTCAATTGTTTGCTCAACTAAAGCATTGCTTTAGTCATTCTAGAATCATTGTGGAGTTAGCAGATTCTAAGATCATTATATAAACGTGTACATGAACCGAAAGACGCTATTTTTCCAGATTTCTTCGAGAATCGTAAGCTACACAGGTGAATGCTGAGTGTTACTTGTGCGTCAGTCCGAATGTGCTAGTAGGTCGAGTCTTAACTGTAACTTATTCCCTAAACGAACGATCATGCGACGTATGATACAATGAAAAACTCGACTGTTAGGATAAACTAT
Source organism: Penstemon barbatus (assembly GCA_003313485.2). NCBI lineage: Eukaryota > Viridiplantae > Streptophyta > Magnoliopsida > Lamiales > Plantaginaceae > Penstemon > Penstemon barbatus. Next base: position 32,010,410 of record CM064879.1, on the reverse strand, counting down.
ACACACCTTGAATCATTATGATAATGCCTATGTGCTTACTAGTCATTGATATCATATATTAAACCATTTTAATTATTGTTATTGAGTTGGTTGCTGATTTCATGTTACTCGATTGTTATTTTATTGTATTGTTACTGGATTGTTACTGTACTGTATTGTTTGTTATTATTATTTGGGCCCTATTTTGGTGTGCAGAATCGTGGATAACCCGGAAGGTTAGGGCCGAAGGGTTACCTCGATCCACCGTAGACCCGCTTCACGAGCCAAGTGTGGAGGTTACACTTGGGGAGTGAATGTCAAACTCCTGGCATGAGACGTCTATGCGCACAGTTAGTAAGGTAGCTCCTTACTTGGAGTGTTCGGTGGGGGCGTCATAATATGGACTGGAGGGTAAGAGGAGGACGGCATCAGCAACTGTTGGTTACATGTTTAATGTGCTTAAATTGTTATCCTATGTTTTTATTTACTATAATGTTATATATGTTCATGTACAATATGTTGCATCCATGCATCACACGCACATGTGCACTACATCCTCACTAAGTTGGACGATCAACTTACGCATTCGTGTTTACTCCGTTTTCAGATACATGTATCCTATGGTCTGATGTCTAGCGTTGGTGTTGTTCATCTCTGAGATCCTGTCTGTCGATCGTTGAGGGTCATCCTCGTTGCTATCTTTTTCTTTTATTATGTTGTTACGTTTTGTGTTGTTTATGTATTTGGCATGATTAGTACTTAAGAGTGTTTATTTAGGAAACTTTTTATCGCGTGATTTGCGCTTGTTTTGAATATTGTGCCGCTCCTGCACATAGCAGTGTTTCGGGTTTTTATGCTCTCGTGTTTGAACTATGATTTGAATTATTGTGAATTATTGTAATGTGTTGTTGTTAAAAAAAATATAAAAAAAATTTACTCTAATTTTGGTTATGTTCATCGAATACGGACCCGGACTCGGGGGTGGGTCCATGTAGAACCCGACCCGGGTCGGGCCGTCACAAGTGGTATCAGAGCTTAGGCTTATAAGTCAGGTCAAGGATCCTCGGAAGTTGTCTGTTGTGTCGTGTCTTAGCTATCATTTCTAGTCCTTTCGTGTAATTATTACATGTTATGTATTTGTTTTTATCTTGAGAGTGTGATAGGATGTCGAGCCAGGATAATTGTTTTCAAGCGCATTAGAAAGAAACATGACTTTTTAGGTTGAGTTGGGGCCTCGCAGGGGCAATGCTGTTCCAACTTGTAATGATTCCAACCGTCGTAGCTCGGTTAGTCAACATTCTCGACCTCGTCGGGTCTATCCACCCTTCGGATCATGTGCTACTTGGAGGTCGTCGATCAAGGGCTGCTTTTCCCAATAGTATGGTGCAGGAGTTGGAGATTGGCCTTGATCGGTACTCTCGTGTTGCATCACTTGTAAGGACTCGTGCTCAGGAGACAACATATAAGATGACTTAGACTGAGAGTTCGTTTAGGACTTCTTTTTAACCTTGTTTGTTTTGAAGCCATTTTGGCTAGTGAATGTTTTATCGTACTTGTGTCTGTTTTGATACACTATGATTGATTTTGTGATGTTCGACAATATTTTGATCGGAAACTAAATTAATTATGCGATAATTAGTTTAGTTTTGAATGATTTTCTTTTTGTCTAATATAGTAGGTTATGTCTCGTTATGCTAACGAGTCGTCCTTCATTGTTTAGATGGTAGGAACTCATGGTGATAGTCGTGCTAGTCGATTAGTTCCCTCTCGTCAGTCTGAGGGAGCACCGACAGCCCCACCAGTCGAACAAGCTGAGTGGACATTTCCGCTTTGGCTGAGTTCACCCAAGCTCTGCAAGGCTCTACACGAACTGTGTCTCTACCACTTGCACTGCTAGCTTTGGACCAGACATTGAAACGTTTTCTGCAGTTCCAACCACCCCAATTTCTTGGAAAGCCTGAAGATCAAAATGCTGAAGTGTGGTTAGCCGAGATTGAATATATCTTCCGAGTCATGGACTACCCAAACATTCCAAAAATTTCATTGGCCATTTATTGTTTGAAAGATGTTGCTAAGGCCTGGTGGCAAACGAGGGAAATGGTTTGGGAGCAGAACCGAACCGAGAGAACCTGGGAAAACATTGTTAAGGACTTTATCGATAAGTATGTGCCGCCTATTATTAGAGAACTACGTGAAGAGCAGTTTAATTCTCTGAAGCAAGAGAATATGAGTGTGTCGGAGTTTGAGGTTGTCTATTCCCGACTAGTTCGTTATGCTCCCCACTTGACAATGGATGAACCACGTCGCACCCTCCAATTTATCAAGTGCTTGAGGCCTGAACTTCAACGAACCCTTCTTTCCCAAAACATAGCCTCTTATGTCGAAGTAGTTGGGAGGGCCACCCGAATTGAGAATGACCTGATTGAGCTCAAGGCATCTAGGGTTCTAGGGAAGAGGCCTTCACAGTCAAATTGGAAAACTGGAAGAGTTTCAGGCAAGGAACCGAAGTTTGGAAATTCAAGCTCGGAAAATCCGAACAATTTTGGCCAATTCAATCGACAAAAACAATCAGGGAAATCAGACAAGGGTGATTGCACGTATTGTGGAGGAAAAGGGCATGGACAGCTGGCAAGTGCCTAAGATGTGGAAGTCAAGATCATTTGGTAAAATATTGTCCCAAGGCACCACCTGCAGCAGCTCTAGCTAGCAAAGGACTATCATTGGCAGCAAAAAGCGCGAAAACGCAGAACTCTCAAGTGAACCCTTAAAATGGAAAGGGAGCGACGGACAGAGCCTGACCTATGGTGCTATGGAAGGTATAAAATATTGTTTTAGGGATTTATGTATAGTATTATTTGGATACAGGACATCTCATTCCTTCGTATTATTGTGTTATGGATCTATGTTATTGAGTATGGTTTAATGAGTTTCGTATAAGTTAGGATTTCGTACTCAGTCAGAAACCTCGTTTACAACGAGCTCAACTTATAGATGCGAGGTTAAGATCAGGATAAGGGATTTTTCCTGCCAATCTGATCGCATTCCTTATCCGAGGTTGTGATATAATTATGGACTGAATGTCCAAAGTAAGATATCATCATAAGAAGTTGTCAATTTCTGCCATGAACTTTTTGACGATCATGAGTGAATTTGGGGACCAAATTCTTTTAAGGAGGGAGGATTGTAACACCCCGTAAATTTAAAATATTTTCAAATGAAGTTATTGAATTTTTAACCCGATTTTTGTGTGACGCATTTTAAATTTAATAAACATAGTATTTCTTTAAACCTAAACGTACAATTAAAATTTTCGAGCACAAAAATTGAACTCTCTTTTGTGCTTTGTGTGCATTAATTATTTCCTATAGCATATTGGACTTCGAAATAATTTTTTTATAATGTGGTAAATTCCTTTTTAAAAAGAAAAGGGGCCTTTTACAATATTTTTGGACTTAATTGTACAAAAAAAATTAGTTTGGGGCGAAATCGCACTTTCCCAAAAATTCAGGGGCAAAGTGCAAAATTGCCCCAATCTTTTCAATTTGATGGGGGCTGTTTTACACCCCTTATAATACTCGGATCGACTCGAGGACATCAGATCGGTTCGACCATACAAGCTCATTCGGGATCATCTATCGACCCGATCAGAGATGATTCTACTCGGCGACCAGACCACAATCCAGACTCAAGAAGGACAGATATGCCGAGTCCTAGTAGGATTATGTTTCCTTGTATGCTTAGGGTTTATATCTTATAAATACCTAGATCAACATTGTATTACACACACAAGAAGAGGGCTTACGCCTACATACTTAGTAAAAGAGTAATTGTAATATCTTTACTCTAATGAAATAACTTTTGCTCTACATTAATTCTACGTTATTATCATTATTCTTACTTTACTTTTTCTTGTATTGCACCATCCTGAGTAATTTAATCTGCTCTCAAATCTAATCTGATAATATTGATTGAACCTAACGAAATTCGGTTAAATCAGTTGGTGCCCACCGTGGGGCAAGGTTAATTACTCGATCGAATATGGTCAATCCAAGGAAAGATACACGAACTACTGGGAGAACCTTCCTCCCACCTTGCACGAGTTGATCCCGAGCTGTAATCTCCGAACAGAGAAGTCAAGGGCTTAATTTAGCCCAAAGGGAAAAGACTAGTATTTTTACGGAAAAGCTCAATTGAGCAATATGGAATCAATTTCATCAAATCTTTTATTGATTGAGTTTCCCGCAATTACGATTGGATATTATATATCCCTTTGAGAATCAATTTCTGAGATTGGGAGGACTAATTTTGGATTTAATATATTGGAAAGTTGGGATTGAATTTTGGAGTTCACCCACATGGAAATCCCTGTTCGTTGAATAGATTTAATCGATGAATTTGTGAGTTTATTTTTTGGGCATCACTTCCGGTTTATGCGATCTCTTCTGCTTAAAATTCTATTAAAATATGTTCCATGGTTATAAATTATGAGCCAAAAACAAAGACTTATCGGTTAAAGTCAATAATTGGTAAACAACCTAAGTCTAAAACTGAGTAAACACCGACCTGCTCGGTAAACATTCATCGATCTCCAGAAAGATTTACAGGTTAAAACAAATAATTGGTAAAAAACCTAAGTACTAAAGAGTTAAGTAAAATCGATTTGCTCGATAAACACTCCTCGATCTCCATAACGACGATTAAATAGGTTAAAACCAATAATTGGTAAAAACCTAAGTACTAAAGAGTTGAGTAAAATCGATTCGCTCGATAAACACTCCTCGATCTCCATAACGACGATTAAACAAGGTTAAAACCAATAATTTGGTATAAACTCTTGATTAATGATCCTGAGTAAAACCATTAATTTGGTATAAACTCTTGATCGAGTAAAACCATTAATTTTGTATAAACTCTCAAATAAAAATTAAAGAGTAAAACCAATAATTTGGTATAAACTCTTGATTAATGGTCCTGAGTAAAACCATTAATTTGGTATAAACTCTTGATCGAGTAAAACCATTAATTTGGTATAAACTCTCAATAAAAATTAAAGAGTAAAACCAGTAATTTGGTATAAACTCTTGATTAATGATCCTGAGTAAAACCATTAATTTGGTATAAACTCTTGATCGAGTAAAACCATTAATTTGGTATAAACTCTCAAATAAAAATTAAAGAGTAAAACCAATAATTTGGTATAAACTCTTGATTAATGGTCCTGAGTAAATCCATTAATTTGGTATAAACTCTTGATCGAGTAAAACCATTAATTTGGTATAAACTCTTAAATAAAAATTAAAGAGTAAAACCAATAATTTGATATAAACTCTTGATTAATGGTCCTGAGTAAAACCATTAATTTGGTATAAACTCTTGATCGAGTAAAACTATTAATTTGGTATAAACTCTCAAATAAAAATTAAATAGTAAAACCATTAATTTGGTATAAACTCTTGATTAATGGTCCTGAGTAAAACCACTAATTTGGTATAAACTCTTGATCGAGTAAAACCATTAATTTGGTATAAACTCTCAAATAAAAATTAAAGAGTAAAACCAGTAATTTGGTATAAACTCTTGATAATGGCCCTGCGTAAAACCATTAATTTGGTATAAACTCTTGATCAAAATTAAAGAGTAAAACCAATAAATTGGTATAAACTCTTAATAAAAAAAATGAAGAGTAAAACCATTAACTTGGTATAAACTCTTAAACGAAAATAAAGAGTAATACCATTCATTTGGTATAAACTCTTAAATCGAAAATATGAGTAAAACCATTGATTTGGTATAAACTCTTAAATAAAAAATATGAGTAAAACCATTAATTTGGTATAAACTCTTAAATGAAAAATGAGTAAAACCATTAATTTGGTATAAACTCTTCCACAAAAAATGTGTAAACCATTAATTTGGTAAAAAAAACTCTTAAATCGAAGGTAAAGAGTAAAACCATTAATTTTGTAAAATTTCCTCAAGTACATATTAAGCATAAATAATCGATTGATAAAGCTCGATCTGCGATCAATGATCTATGATGGATAAAGGAACAAGGCCATTGAGTTGATGTTGGATGAAGATGAAGATGAAGTGCAATGAAGATAAGAAGATAAGGGAAAGTTTTGATGATTTTCAAAACATCAAAATCAGCTAAGTATGGAAATCTTAGGTCCCTTAGAAGAATTTTGACCAAGTAAAGAAGACATCAGAAGGGTACAAAATTCTAAGCCCAGAAGACTACTGATCTTATGCTGAAATAGCAATCAGAAGGGTAGACCATCAGCTGACTCAAATCAGATTAGTTCAGATTTTGATCAGCAAAGTATATATCAGCAGGGTTGCTTTGATCAGCAGAGTAGAAGAGATCAAGGAGTTAGTCAAGCGGTAATAAATGCACTTGGTGTAATAAATGCTGTAAGAGAAGGGTAGTAATGGCAAATGATTGAAGTTTATTCTCGGATCAGCATGGTGCATTTAATGCAGCTACAGGAAAGTACAGCAGAAAAAGGACTGTAGCAGGGAGCCGTTGTGAAAATTGGGCTAAGGCTATGGATTTAAATTATGATTCTCTTCAACGGTCATATTTTCAAATCCATGTATAAATAGAGCTGCTTTCAACGAGCGAGAAACACAACAACATTTTTTGAGATTTCATTTCTTAAGCAGAATTTTCTCTAAGTCTCAAGAAGCTCAAGAACAGCTCACTCGTCTGGTGGAGTCATTTGTTGACAGAAACCAAGTTGAAGCAAAAAGAAACATTTTCTGAGTGAATTTGTGTTAGTTGAGTGTTGTGCGGAGTGTAGATCCATCTTTGTGAGTGATCTAAATTCAGAGGATAGGTCTTCTTAGTGATTTCCTATTGTGAGCTTACATCATTTTCATTTGTTGTTTAGGTGTAAGCGGAGAAATATAATAAACTTAGTGTTTATAGTATAACCCAGAATCTAAGTGATCTGGAAGAGTGGACTAAAGGATTTTTATCCATATAACCACTATAAAAATTCTTTGTGTTGTTCTGTTGGGATTTTATGGGTATAATTGTCAACTACAACAGTGCGGAATTTAAAATTTTTATTTATACACCAAATCCCAGGGTTTCTTATTAGCACATATGAATAAAGGTTGAATTTAATTTCAGCAAGCATATACTAAAATTAAATGAGAAGGTAAAAGCCATTTTACCTCACCACAGGCAAGGTGGTGGTTTTCCTCCGGTCTTCGATTGTTCACTAGAGCACCCCAAGTGTTGTGCCTCTAGAGAAAGTCCACACCAGTTGGATTTGAGTGACTTCGCGAAATCACCAGGCTCAGAACTAGGATTAAGGAATCGTCTCGTCAGGAATTGGATTCAGATCCGGGAAGAAGCTTGGAGAAAAATCCTACACAGGGAGGGGCGATTTTTCTTGACAGGGTTCGGTTATGCAAGGGGCGAGAAGGGGGCTGAAATTTTCGGCCTCTCTTGTTTTCTTGTGTTTTGATTTTCTTTCTTGCTTAGAATAAATCTTTTAGGTTTTCCAACTCTTCTGCTTTAATAGATTATGTGTATCTAGTATTTATAGATATCTAATTAGAAGACTCCCTCTCCTAATAGGTATCTAATCTTGAAAGGATCTCTCCTTATCAAGAAACAAGATACACAAGATCTTTTTCATTTTAGGAAACAAGATTTGTCACAATCTCTTTCCTAGTTACACAAGATAACACAATCTCTCCTAATCCTCATCATAATCAAACATGATCAATTATCAATTCAAGACTTATTTCCCAAGCAAAAAAATTGGCCATCTCAACTAAATAAAATCGGCCCACATGCTTTTGATTAATCCCAAATTAATTTGATCATTGTTCCCAAAATCGGCCCATGCAAGATTAATTAATCCCAGACTAATTTATCTTTACATTGATTGGCCCATATGCTTAAATTAATTAATCAAAGATCAATTAACTTACATATGGATCGGCCCATGTGTTTTAATTAATTAATCCACTATTAATTAATTAATCCTTTCCAATTAACACTTTAATTGAGGATTTAATCAATCAGAAATTCCAATTGATTCATTAATTAGTTACTCCTAATTAATGATTCTCCATTTTGAATTAACACTTTAATTCTTGATTAATTAATTAGTTACTTCTAATTAATTATTCTTCTTCATGAATTAATACTTTAATTCATATATTGATTTAATTCCTTAAATCAATTGAATCCTTTCAGACTGTCACTGTCCAACTGTATTGTGTGTGACCCTCTAGGTTCACCATCAATTGGCAGCAGGCCCACGACTTTCGTGATTTAATTAGTGAGCAATTAATATGTAATTAATTGCTCCGATCAATTAACCACTTTAATTGACCACTCCAGAATTAATTTCCTTATTAATTCAGGAGTACCCACACCTCATGGTCGATGTCTAGCCACAAGCCCATGAGGCCCAACTTCAGGTGAATTGATTTCGTGAACCTTCACCTCTTATAAATGCCATGTACATACGGTCCTTCTATCAACTAATTTCCCGATTGAGACCTAGGGTGTGTGAATTGGTCGGCACCTCTAATTATCTCAATTCTGTACTTTCTAATTCAGGATAATAATTCCAGTGTGACTGCTAAATTTGGAAACCCCTTTCCAAATTCGTCACCGACTACGGCCGTAGATTCCTCGGATTTATTATCTAAGAACGTACAGGAAATTCTCTCATCTTATCAAGATGAGTCGATAGATCCTTTATTAGTACTAACTATCCGCGCACACGTTCATACGTACCCAAAGTAGTCGCACAATGACCAAGCTATGTGATCGGCTCCTAAATCAAAGTACGTATTCCCGTGTACCGAATCCGCCCTAATACCTCAAGTCAAAGGACTAAATCGTACACTATTATAAGTCTTGAGAGACATCCCATTACCGATATGCTTAACGCACTTCCACGATGGGTCTCTCTGTTCGGGTCGTTCGATGCGTTCGATCCCCTATCGAACCACCTAGTCATATGCACTAGCATTCAATGCCTTGTTCATGAAACGACAACAAATTCACTTCATGTGAATCATGCATAATCCTACAAGTCTTGACGATTCATTCGATACCCCGTCTCGATATGAATCTATGACTTGGAACGTTTTTTAGATCACGACCTTTGAGACTGTTTCATGATTAATCGCACTCAATACTGAAGTGAATAATCCCGTAGTCATGAGTGATCTCAGGGTTTCAACCAATCGCTTAGATAAGTTCGCGAGAGATGAAGGTGGCCATTGTTTAATTCACGTACTATGAATAAACGGGCGTATTATCTTATAAATCATAAGATTGCTTCTAAAGGAAGTTCCTTAACAAGCTTATATTTGTTGGCTTGCTGGACACTATCCTATCATGTTTTTGCATTAATTTTTCTTGCATATTTCAAAATTGCATAAGTTAACACTTTGAATCAATTTTAAAGATTTTGAAGGAGTTTTAAACTGGGGATAAAATCTTTAAAAGACTTAGTCTACTTGTGAAAAACACTTTCAAATTATTCGCTGCAAGTATACTCTCGATAAAACTGATTTTGCTGAAATTAGCTAAGTAAGTATAAGAAGAGTGGTCACTCTGCTGTTCAAGATTCGTTCACGATCAGCTTGGTCAGCTTACTATTCTTTATAAGCTTAGTCTGCTGACAGACGACTGAAAAGTTTTTATGTCTAAAAATTTTCAGAGGTCTATTCACCCCTCCCCCCCCCCCCTCTAGACCTCATCTGACCACTTGGGACCAACAAGTGGTATCAGAGCAGGTGGTTCATTAGAATCAGCTGCCTGATCAACGAGCTTGATCCAAGTGTTTTTCAAAAGAGCATCTTTTTGAAAAATAAAAACTTTTCGAAAAATGGATTGTATCAGCCATGTTCCCCACATTGTTGGTATGTCTTTTGAAGACTGGAAAATCAGGATGAAAATTTTTCTAGCTGCTTATAATGACAACATGTACACATGTATCATTAAAGGTCCATTCAGATTCACCAAGACGATAAAGATCAATGAAGTTGATACCGTGGTGGAAAAAGACTTACATGAGATGACACCAGAAGAAATAAAGTTATTTAATCTGGACAAAGTCGGAAGATTTATCATGACTAAAGCCCTGGATAATGATCGGTTTGATAAAGTCAAACATTACAAAACTGCAAAGGAAATGTGGGACAAAGTCAGAGACATGAGCGAAGGAAACGACGCCATTAAAGAGCATCAGCTGAGTTTTGCTCTGGAAAAGTTGGACAACTTCAAAATGAAGTCTGGAGAGACCATTGATCAGATGGATACTAGGTTCACCAGAACACTCAATGAAGTTCTAAAGTTGGGAAAAACCTTTACTGACAAAGAAATCACAGTCAGAGTACTAAAGGCTCTACCTCATAAGTTCAACATGAAGGTAACAACAATGGAAGAATCAAGAGATTTGGGAATGATCTCTCTTACAGAGCTGTTCTCCGTACTCAAGGCGTATGAGTATAAACTACCAAGAATGGGAATTGAAGAAACCTCAACTTCAGGACCCACAGCTGCCTTAGTTGCTGCTGAAAATCCCAGAAGACCAGCACAAGGAAGCAAAGAAGTGGACTCATCTGATGAAGCCACACTACTCAACAAAAAGGAGTACACAGCTGGAGATGTAGCATTGCTGATGAATAATTTCAAGAAGTTCTACAAAAGAAGAATGAAGAACAAATATAACAATGCTTCTACTTCTAAACCTAACTCTTCTTCTCAAGATAAGGATGACTATAAAGCCAAACTAATGTGTTATAACTGCAGGGAATTGGGACATTTAATCAGAGACTGTCCTTATCCAAAAGCAGAGAAGTACACTGAAGAAGAGAAGAGAATCATAAAGTAAAGAAAGCATCAGAGAGGCAAGGCAATGATAGCTGAAGTAGAAAAGCTGACTGCTATCTACTCATCTGATTCAGACACTTCTGATGAAGAGTCTTCTGATGAAGGGAACCCTGCTCTCATCTGCCTGATGGCCAAATAATCTGATGACTCTGAGGATGAGGTAACTCCTCTTGATAATGAATTATTTAATTCATTTGAACAAATGATGCTTAACAATACTGGTATTGCTGAAGCATATAAAAAGCTTAAGGAAGAGATGATATTGCTAAAAGAGCAAAACAGTTCACTGAAACTCACAGCTGAAAAGCCAAGAGAATCAGCTGAATATAAACTGCTTGAGCAAGAACATGAATCTCTGAAAGCTGAATGTGAAGTTCATAAGGGTAAAATCATGGAACTTGAAAAAGTTATTGAGTCTCATGAGAAATCATCTGTTGAATCCACTCATATGTCTAGTAAACAGAAGATGCCTTTAGAACAGGACAAGTTAGAACTGGATCATACTGAAAAATTTATATCTGCTGACAATAGTAAGGTCATTATTTATGTTCAGACTACTAAACGTGCTTCACCTGAGAAAGTGTTAAAGGAGACAAAAACTCCTAAGGCTAAAAAGAGCAAAGAGCCTAGTGTAGGTAAACAGACTAGTAAGACCAAACAGCAGAGACCTAAGAAGTCTGTTGATAAAGCTAAGTTGAATCAGACTAGTGGTAAAACTAAGTCATCTGTTAATGAGCAATCAAATAGTAAACCAAAGAAGCATAAGAATAAGAAAAATCAAAATGCTTGGTATGGAAATGAGTCTTATTATGTGCAACCTGCTGCATATCCTCCTATGTATCATGCACCTCAATTTCCAACTTACTATGCACCATACCCTGCTCATCCAATGCATGCATATCCTGCTTATCATGCACCTTACCCTGCTTATGAACATTTTCCTTATCATACTGATCATCAACCTGACTTATCTGCTGATTATGATAAAGATAAAACTGTTCATGCTCCTGTCAAAACTCAGAAGCCTAAGAAGCCTAAGACTTCAACATCTTGGGTTGTCAAAGGTGGAACTAATCCTTCAGGACCCCCTCAATAAGGGTACCTAAAACAATTTTATTTTTGTTTTGTAGGTTAGGATTAGGTGTAGGAGTAAAGTAGAGAAGATATGGTACTTGGACAGTGGTTGTTCAAGGCACATGTGTGGAAGCATACATGAGCTGACTGATGTTGTTGCTGTGGATGGTCCAAATATTACTTTTGGAGACAACAAAGAAGGCAAGATTGTAGCTAAAGGAAGATTAATCAAAGGAAATTTTGAGATATCTGACGTCTCATATGTTAAAGGCCTAAAGTACAACCTGCTGAGCATAAGTCAATGATGGGGGCTATTTTGTACCCCTTATATTGTACGGACCGACTGAAGAATAGAAGATCGGTTCGACCAGTCAAGTGAGTTCGGGATCATCTTATCGACCCGGCCGAATATAACTCTCTTCGACGAGAAGACTATACTCCGGACTCATGAAGGACAATTGGGCCGAGACCTATTAGGATTATATTTCCTTGTAATGCTAGGTTTAGAATGATATAAATACCTAGTATATCATTGTATAAAACAACCTTATGAACATTCGGCATATACGCCATTAATCTCTGCATAAAATAGCAGAACCCAGAAATATACAAGAAAGAAAAGAGCTTTCTCTTCATATTAGTATTATTTTTACGTTGGTTATGATAAGTACTGATTGTTCCTTTAAAGTTGTTCTTCTTTGAGATTGATCCATCCTGAATAAAGTAACAGAGCCCTCTAATCATATATATATATATATATATATATATATATATATATTGCGAATCCCCAATATCCCAAATTCAATGATACAATTAACCCGACGAGATCAGGTTAAATCAGTTGGCGCCCACCGTGGGGCTAGGTTAATTATTCGAACGACATATGGCTTGCCCAAGGAAGAGCGCTCGTAACGGAGCAGGAAGTAACACGACCAACCAGCATGATGCGTCTGAGGATCTACAGGGCAATACTGATAATAACGCCCGAGTATCCAACGACAGCCAGCAACAGAATGAGCATCATCAGAATCAGGTTGGACCACAAGGGATCCCTACTGGCACAATACCAGAAGAACATGTGACTCCAACGATCCCAGTCCTCCTGTCGGGTGCTCAAGAAAAATTTCGACAGATCGCTATGCTCCTAAAATCACTCTCCCCAGAGGAACTACTTGTACTCGAACAAGTCCCCAAAAATGTGGGGACCAGTAGAGCGAATCCCGCTCAAAGAAAGCCGGGGCAGAACGATCAAATCTCTCAACAAGCTGATAGCCCGGCAAGCGAGCGACGCTCGCTACACAGTCCGCAGCAGGGTAACTCTAAACCCTCTGATGACAACATCCGAAGAAAAGTTGATCGAAGGAGACCACAACGCAACGAATCGAAAAGATGGTACAAGAACGACTCGTGCAACGCTTACGATCAGTTCAAAACCCGTGGCCTAGAACCACAGAACTCCAGGAGAGCCTAGCTGCATGCTCTCCCTTCTGCAGAGAAATAAAAGAAGCACAGTCAATCGGACAGGTTCCGGGTAGGCTACCCAGATATGACGGAACCACTGATCCGGACGATTACATATTTAGTTTCACGAACATAATGAACTTGTATTCTCACTCAGCGGAGTTCACCGCTAAGCTAATGGTGACGACGCTAGAAGGATTAGCTTTGGACTGGTTCGCCAAACAACCAGCTAACTCCATATTCAGTTTTCGAGAATTATGTAACAAACTAACACAACAATTCGCCAGTCAGAAAAGACAAAAATTGCCCATGAGCTATTTAGGAACCATTAATCAACAAGAAGGTGAATCTTTGAGAAACTGGTTGGCAAGATTTAATGTCGAATTACTCAAAATCGATTCCCCTTATATCGACTACATAATCTCGATTCTCTTCGATCTCACAAAAAATAGGCAGTTTGGAAACGCCCTCAGTCGAAAACAACCAAGAACGTTCGCGGACATAATGAGCCTGGCGTCTAAATATATGACCCAGGAAGAGATGAATTCTTTTAAAGATAAGAACAAAAGCAAGGCCGCAGTTTCGGGTTCCAAACGGCAAGATAGAATTCCTACCCAAAGATCCATGGATTATGAACGATCTTTTAGAAAAGGCAACGTCTTCCAACGACTAGAATATAATAAAAACGAGCAGGATAGACGACCTAACATCTATCAAGGACCTAGACCCAACGAACCGGCATTCCGAAACAGAGTCAATCAGGTAGATCACCCAAGACTAACCGTTCCAATAGACGAAATTTTGGCTGTACTAGAAAGGAATAATTAGATCCCAGAAGCAAAGAAAATCGCTCAGCCCAGACCAGGTGGACGAAACTATGACTTATATTGCAAGTATCATCGGGCACACGGGCACCGCACGGAAGATTGTTTTCATCTTAAAAGAGAAATCGAGAAGCTAATCGAACAAGGAAAACTAAATGACTATTTGGAACGGGATAACCGCAAGTGAGAAAGAAGTGGGAGTCCTCGGTATAACCACCCAAGAAGAAGTTCACGAAGAAAGTCCCCCAATGAAGGTCCCCCTCAAGAACTGAATAATGATCAGGTCAACGGTACCATACACACGATCTCAGGGGGACCCGCAGGGGGAGATAGTCGTAATGCTCGTTGAAGGAGATCTAGATCCATAATCGGAAGCCTAAAATACCCGAAAGAAATATGGACCTTAGAAAACAAAGCAATGACGCACCAGGTGATTAGTTTCAACGAAGGAGAAGTACCCAAAAACCTTGTTTGGGACACAAAAGAGGATAGCCCAGATTTCCCGATGGTGGTATCCCTAAAAATTGCAAATTACAACGTCAAGATAATCCTAATCGATAATGGGAGCTCCGCAAATATTATCTCTAAAGAGGTATTAGCCCAGATGAACCTAGGGCAAATAACATTCCAAAAAGTAGCTACTCCATTGGTAGGATTCGGAGGATCCGAAATTGTCCCCTGTGGAACAATTAATTTGAGTGTTTCACTCGGAGAGAAACCATATCGAACAGTGAAGCTGGTAAAATTTTTAGTAGTAGAAACTCCGTTCGCCTACAATGCAATTTTAGGGCGACCGGCCCTAAACCTGTTCCGAGCTGTCGTCTCAACTTACCATCAAAAAATTAAATTTCCGACCGACATCGGTATCGGGGAAATAGTGAACGACCATTGTATGGCATGGGATTGCTACAGCACATCGTTAACTTTGAAGAGCCCCCCTAAAGTGATTACCCCGAGCAAAAGGAAGCTCGAGGACGACGTTAGTAGAAACGAGGTTGAAATCCCAAGTACTGACCGAATAGATAAAAAGGGAAAGGAGCCGATGGATTTAGCCTTAAAACCACCAGAACATAAGAATGTCATACTAGTACAGGGGGACTCATCGAAAACAACAAGAATAGGAACGGAGTTGAGCAAGGAAGGGGAAGTAATGTTGATCAACTTCCTCAGAAATAATGTGGACATCTTCGCCTGGAGCGCGAACGACATTGAAGGGATTGACCCTCGCGTGATTAGTCATTCACTAAAAATCGACCCTCTGGCAAAACCTGCCAGGCAAAAGAAGAGAAATCACGGGCCAGTAAAAGATAAAATCATTAAAGCCAAAGTAGAAAGGCTGCTCAAAGCAAAACAAATTCGAGAAATACACTTCTCGGAATGGCTATGTAATGTCGTGCTAGTAGCAAAGGGAGACAGAAAGGATAACAAATGGAGGATGTGCAATGATTTCACTGACCTTAACAAATTGTGCCCACGAGATCCATATCCTCTCCCAAGGATCGACCTATTAGTCGACTCCATCGCTGGTTTTGCAATTTTCAGCATGATGGATGCTTTCCAAGGTTTCTATCAAATATACATGGACGAGCGGGACCAAGAGAAAACTGCGTTTGTAACCGAGCAAGGAGTATATTGCTTTATAGTGATGCCGTTCGGTTTGAGGAATGCCGGGGCCACCTACCAAAGGTTAGTTAACCTGATGTTCAAAGGATTAATTGGAGAAATAATGGAAGTATATGTGGATGATATGTTGGTCAAAAGCATGAATGAAGCTGATCACGTAAAACACCTCGATCGATGCTTCCATATATTGAGAAAGTATCGAATGAAGTTAAACCCTGCCAAGTGCACTTTCGGCGTTAAATCTGGAAAGTTTTTAGGATATCTGGTACATCAACGTGGAATTGAGGCCAACCCAGAAAAAATTCGGGCTATAACTGAAATGAAGCCTCCAAAAACGATCTCCCAAGTACAGAGCTTGGTAGGCAAAATCGTGGCGTTAAACAGATTCATATCCAAGTCAGCCGACAGAAGCTTGCCATTCTTCCAAACGCTTCGAAAGGCCAGAAACTTTGCCTGGACTGATGAATGCGACCAGGCCTTTGAACGATTAAAATAATACCTAACGATGCCCCCACTTTTGGCCAAACCGACCGAAGGGGAACCATTATATTTATACATATCAATCTCTGAAGTGGACGTTAGTTCGGTACTTGTTAAAGTGGATGGCTCAGATCATAAGCCTGTTTATTACTTAAGCAAACTATTACAAGGGGCCGAGAAAAACTACCTGGAAATAGAGAAATTCGCCTTAGCCTTGGTAGTGGCAACAAGAAAACTTAGACCCTATTTTCTGACCTATAGAGTTGTGGTATTAACCAATCAACCATTAAGACAGGTCTTAGCAAAGCCAGAAGCCTCTGGAAGATTGATCAAATGGGCGATCGAACTAGGTCAATTCGACATCGAGTACAAACCGAGAATTGCAATCAAAGCACAAGTCCTAGCCGATTTTCTACTAGAGACTCCAAGTCAGGAAGTTGAAAACCCTGAATCGACCAGCCATACACATGATATCCTAATCGTAGAAAATCAAACCTGGTTAATGCACGTCGACGGCGCTTCATACCGAGAAGGAGGAGGTGCTGGAATCAACTTCACCGGGCCAAACAAGGAGGATATCAATTACGCGATAACATTAGACTTCATCGTGACAAACAACAAAGCGGAATATGAGGCATTGATCGCAGGAATGGAAATGGCAATCAAAGCGGACATAAAGAATCTTAAAGTACTAACCGATTCAGAGTTAGTACAAAGACAAATAGAGGGCCTATATGAGGCAAAGGAATTTAACATGGTCAAATATCTGGCCAAAGTGAAACAACTGGCTGAAAAATTCGAAGAATTCGGAATACAAAATATTCCAAGATCGGAAAATAAATGGGCCGATCAACTCTCAAGATTTACAGCATCCAATGACGGAAAAACTGAAAGAGTAATCACTTGGCTAATGTCTAATACACCAGCAATCGATATCGATGAAACGCCGGTCACCCAAGTACTGGAAATCGAAGAGGTCGGAGCAAATTGGATGACTCCGATGGTAGAGTACCTTCGAGAAGGAAAACTACCGCTCGACCAAAACGAAGCTCGCAAAATAAAATATCGTGCTCCGAAATATACGTTGATAGAAGACAAGCTTTACCGAAGATCGGTATCGGGAATTCTTTTAAGATGCATCTCCAAATCTCAAACCAATGATATACTCCGAGAAGAACACGAAGGAGAAGCGGGGAATCACAGCGGAGCAAGGGCGTTGGCTTTAAAATGTCTTCGAATGGGTTACTATTGGCCTACCCTCAACAACGACGCCATACAGTACGTACAAAAATGTCATCATTGCCAAGTCCATGCTAATATATGTCATCAACCAGCCGAAAACATACACCCAATACCAGTGTGTTGGCCCTTCGATCAATGGGGAATGGACATTGTAGGACCTTTCCCTGTAGCTAGATCCAAGAAAACATACGTCCTGGTTGCTGTTGAATACTTCAGCAAATGGATAGAATGCATCGCCCTTGCACGGATAACTCAATTCCAAGTGATCAACTTCCTCTGGAAATTCATAGTATACCGATTTGGCATCCCAAGAATTCTAATCTCTGATAATGGAACCCAATTTGCGGGAAAACAGGTAATAGAGTGGTGTTCAAAACTAGGGATTCAGCAAAATTTCACTTCGGTCGGGCATCCTAGAGCGAATGGACAGACTGAAGTAGCAAACCGAGAAATAATAAAATCCTTGGAAAAAAGATTAGGGGCAGCCAAAGGAAAATGGCTTGATGAACTCCCAGGAGTACTTTGGGCTAATCGAACCACTGTCAGAACCTCAACCGGGGAAACCCCATTTAGCCTAGTGTATGGCTCGGAAGCTGTTATTCCGATCGAAACTCTAATTCCAACACCAAGAATTGAAATGTATGACGATCAGGAAAACGGAAAGACGAGAGAAAATGACATCGATTTAACAGAAGCTTTAAGAGAAAAGGCCGATGTACGTTTGCAAGTCACTAAAGCAAACATGGAAAAGGCGTATAATCAAAAGGTACGCATCCGAACCTTCAAAGAAGGGGACCTGGTCTTGAAAAAGGTGGAAGTATCCAAGCATGTGGGAAAGTTACAACAAAATTGGGATGGACCTTACATTGTCATTGGCGTAGGAATGAAAGGTTCATACAAAATAGCACACTTGGACGGAACAGCCTTACCCAGAACCTGGAATGCAGTCAACCTTAGAAAATACTATGGTAAATAAATTTTAGTAGATTATGCTACTTTATTTTATTTTATTAAGATTTATTCTTTGTAATAAAGGCCTTAGCCTACAGTACGATTATTAAAAGATTTTAGCAATTTTAAATATTAAGACAAGATTGAGTATAAATCGATTATTTCGGTAAGCACTCCTTGGAATTCTACTATCATATTGGTTGAGATCAGGACAAAAAGGAGTTAAGTATACATTGATCCGCTCAATAAACACTCCTCGATCCAACCATACAAACGAGTCGAGTATACATTGATCCGCTCAATAAAACTCCTCCGTCAATTTTTCAACGATCAATAGACTCCTGGTATTAAAAACCTAAGTCTAAACAAAACGAGTCGAGTATAAATTGATCCGCTCAATAAACACTCCTCGATCCACTTATGACGATTAAAAGACTTCTGGTACTAAAAACCTAAGTCCAAATAAACAAAACGAGTCGAGTATACATTGATCCGCTCAATAAACACTCCTCGATCTACTTTTAACGATTAAAAGGCTTTTGGTATTAAGAACCTAAGTCTAAAACAAAAAGAGTTGAGTATACATTGATCCGCTCAATAAACACTCCTCGACCCGTTTTTCAACGACCAAAATAGGCTTTTGGTATTAAAAACCTAAGTCTAAACAACGAGTTGAGTATACATTGACCCGCTCAATAAACACTCCTCGATTACTTTTAACGATTAAAGGCTTTTGGTATTAAAAACCTAAGTCTAAAACAAAAAGAGTTGAGTATACATTGATCCGCTCAATAAACACTGCTCGATTATTTTTAAGGATTAATAAGGCTTATGGGTTAATAACCTAAGTCTAGACAAAGAAGAGTAGAGTATAAATTGATCCACTCAATAAACACTCCTCAATCTGTTCTAAAACGACCGATAAAAATTGGTACAAACGCCTAAATCTTGGAAATGAGTTGAGTATAAATGAATTTGCTCGATAAACGCTCCTCATAAATAAGACTGAAACAGTACGAATGACAAGCGGAACGCAAGGAATAAAATAAAGTTTTATTCATCTGTGAACGTGTAACAAATCACATACAAACAGCTTCGGTGAGATTACAAAAGTCTATATACGATTTACACATCGTTACAATTATTAAACTATCATATCCTATGAATCTAGGATCTTCACGACAATGTCCACGGAAACTCCAATCTCCTCCCTAGTACTTCGTCGATTATGATAGATCACCTAAGAAGCATGCTGCTCAGGATGATCAACTTCTTTAGTTCGATGGCCAGGCTCTGAAGATCAAATGTTCTTCCAGAGGAAATGATCATTACCAGCCAGTTGACCGACAATACTCATTCACCCACAACAAGATACTGCTTCTACTTTAGGAATTAATATTTTATCCTAGAGCAGCATCTCTTCAGGACCGTCGAAGAAGAAAAAATTTACCAGCACACCACAGTAGACGACCACTCCTGAGGTAACATCCAAGAACAAGGATGCCTGACAAATATGAACCCTCCATGTGCAAACAGAAACCACGGACCTCAAATCTGTGAAAACAAAGATTGAGGCCTCATGGGACCCGTTAGTACAAGGTAGGGCTTCCATGGGACCCGTCAGTACAAGGCAGAAGAACATTAAGCTATTATGGTATGAATCACGATAATGTGACTTTTTGAATACTATGGGATCTAAAGGTAAAATAAAATCTAAGGAAACTGATATCTCCATCCTTTTTGAGAAATTGCAAATGAAGTATGGAAATCACTTCCCTATTTATAGGGATAGACCTAAGCAATACAACGGATGAAAAAGTATCTGATCAAGGGACGGAAATGCGACCGTTTGACTTCCTATAGTTAATGCAAGTAAGTTGGAACGGCACCTATCTGATCGACTCAACCAATCGATAACAAAAGAAGCCGTAGATCGAAGCGATCAACAAATATTCCAAGCAGACCCAAAGGAGCTCCAGACCAGAAAGGTCTGCACGCTCACATACGATAGTCGCTCAGCAGAAAACTTAAAAATCCTCAACGAAGGCATGCAAGTTTAAACCGTTGTAAAAAGGATACTTGCTCGCCTAGAGATAAAAGATCAAACCCTCCACCATATGAAGGTCGTCACTGCCTTATACATCACATGGGGAACTATTAACTTGGCTATACAAGAATTCCTTTGGAGTCCAAGAAATCTGACGTCAATAATGGGACGGTAAATACCACCATGCCAGACTGCACTGACGTCACTGCCTGATATACCAAAGAATTGCTGAAGGAGGTCTGAGCAGGCCAGATCTGGCTAATAATTTTACGTTTTCCAATTCCTCCCATATCAAAGAAATGATATAATGATGCACTGGTTGAGGAACATATAACTCACAGTTAATACAGAGAAACATAAAGATTAGGAAGATACTGAAAGGGATATCTTCTCTTAGTCTTATGGAAAGAAAAGCTGAGTTCAACAGAAGGAATAATAGCCTCCTTATATAAGATATACATCACAAAAAGACAAACTTACAAGGCATGGATTGAACATCGACCAAAATGCTGAGCGTTCCTTAACAGCTATTCAATCGATTATCGATACGAAGTGCCTACTGTCTACATTTTGACGTCTAATGAGACTTTAAATATAACCCAAGGGACCATACTGGGTTGATCATCAAAAAAGTTTGATTTGCAGAACATACATTATATCATTCAGTTACTTAAACACTGACTGATCAAGATTAAGCTACCTTCTTTTTCTCTATTCTGAGTATTCTCCGCAAAGATCAATATCAGATAAAATAAAATTGATCAAGGCAATGATCTGCCTACAAAAGATCATAGTTTTAAAATTGATCAAGGCAAGGATCTCCCAATACAAAAAATTCAGCCCAAGCAACTACACAAAAAGTTGGGCACTAAAAAAAAAAAAGAAATAGTGCAAGGCCTGCCAAGTCGAACAGATCACTGAGAAGAGCTGTTAACGGGCCGACTAGCAAAAACAGTCTTCCGAGGAGTCAAGTTACCGGCAAACGCCATCAACTCCTCCTGACGCTTGAGATAGCCGGCATCATAACCTTCCTCGTAGGACCTCCGTCGAGACTCCACTGCTAGAGCAGCAGCCTGAACCAAGTCACTTTTCTCTTTCTCCCAAACAGACTTTTCTTCTTGCAACTTTTGCAGATCATCATTGGCAAGCTGCAGTTGTAGACTCTGCCCTCTGACCTTGGCCGACTCTGATTCCAAACGACGTTGATAAGCACCTCTGCTTATCCACAGATCGTCATTTTGCACACCCAGCAGAAGTGCAAAGTACTTAGCCTGGAAAAAGAAAACAGTCCTTACGTAACAAGGCAATCAAATTGAAAGCAGAAAAAATAATGAAAAATAGGTCTACCTGCTCGCACAACTTCACTAGCGACTGGACAAGGCGTACATTGGAAGTACTCTCAAGCTTCCTCAACTCACCGGGCAAAATAGTGCTCAAACCCAGATCCCAAGACAAAGCATCGAGCTCAACAGAGCCCGGCAGTTCACTAAGGAGAGGGACATTGTCAGGGCGGGGAGTCGCTGACCGCAAGATATCCTTAACCTGCTCAAGGATACAACGATCATCTAACAAACGAGGGGATTCTCTCTCGTTGGGGCTAACCGAGGTTTCTTTACCCGAAGCAGATATAACAGTCCGGCGACCAGGCCTTGACTCAGTTCGACCTCCAGAAGGTCCACCAGATTCAAAGAAAGCATTAACAATAGTTGTATTATGAAACAAAAAATCAGAAAAATCATGTGACACAGATTGTGTCATAGACGAATCCAAAAAAGAATCTTCACCAACTGCCCCCGCTGCATCTCCACTTAAGGGTCCGCTCGCAAGCGGGGCGGAAGAAAGAGAGCAAGAAACGGAGCTGTTAGGAACCTCTCCGTGAAAGCTTATCGACCAAATAAGAAAGGAGTATTCTATTGAGAGATAAGCAAAGCGGTAAATAGCGAGACAAATTTTTACCTTTTATATTTATACTATACGAAAAGATGCGATAGACCCAAGGAAAGGGCGCGAAACAGAAAAACTGACCTTGGAATAAACACTAGAATTTGAAAAGACACACGCATAATGATTACGGCGAAGTTAATAACTTGTCTGAATTATTACGGCGAAGATGAAAAGACGTGACTGTCAGAATTTGAAACGTTTAGCGTACAAAGGTAGTAAAAATGTAAAATTACATTTAGACCTACAATAAATGGTTACAAAGATATTTCCATGAATCAATATATCATACAGCCTGATCGCCCTCCGGAATCAACTGTTCGCCAGCGACGTCTTCTCCTTTTGCTGGTTCAATAACCTCTTCCTCTTCCTCTGGATCGATAAAACTGTGATGAAGCTCTTCATTAATATCAGAAGGAGGAATCGGCAATGGGTTTCCGAACACTTTGACGAGGTGAGCCAAAGGAAAATTTTGATATACGACGTCGGGAAGCTCGAAAGGAGAATATACCTCGCCATAGCGGTTCAACCGAATATGTGTCGCCTTAAAATATTCCTTTCGACGATCCTCTATCATTTCAAAAGCGACCAACTGGTGAGCCGCCTTTTTGAAAGTACTCTCTAGGAGAGGACCGACCATCTGATATACCAACGCCGTATGGACAGGAGAGTTATGGAATTCGCGAATCACTCTTTCATCAGGATTCCTACCATATCGATCCCTAAGTCCACTAAGAGGAACGTCCTCCTCAAACTCCTCTAAAGAGGCTTGAAGACTTGACACTTGAGATTCCAACTCACTAATCCGAGCAGTACTCTGAAATTGGAACTCCTCTAACTTTTTAGCCATTTGGTTGGCTTGCTCTTGAGCACGGGAAGTCTCCAGAACCCTGTTCATAATCTCCTGGTCTTCGGTCCCCGTAGCCCTAGTCTCTACGACCGGAACGGAAGAAGACGTTGATGGACCTACCTCTGAACCAGAGGACTTATGAAGTAAAGCTTTTTATTTCACATCCAGAAACTCACATTGTTGTTTCCAGAGAGCATTTTCGTAGGCGTATGAGGCTAAACAAGTCTTAGTCTGAAAAAGTAAAGGGGTAAAACAAAAAATAAGTTAGCAAAACTAAAAAGTCCTTCGAAGGAAAATATCCTATAAAGCAAACTTAAAAAGAGGTTACCTTTTCAGCATACAGAGAAGCTCGCTGAAATTTCTCCAGAGGATCCTTCCGAAGAAGCTTATTCAGATCGCGAGTAAAAACGCCGGATAAAAGAACACGAGTTGCCTTATCGATCGCGTTCTCGCTCTCGTCGTGGACAAGTGAATCTTTCTCAGAATAGCCAGCAGCCCTCTTTCCCTCTAAATGATCCTCAATCATTTCGACCAAAGTAGGTTTTGGATGATTGTCGCCAGGTAAAGAAAGATCGTTACCAAAACGACCATAGTAGCTCCTCTTTCTCTCCACCGGATTATCGTTAGGATGAGGCATCGACCAGCTGCGACATCCACGAATACCCAAGGATTTTCTAAGCTGAAGGGGAGGATAACCGGATCCAGTCCCTTGACGAATAGGGGAATCTTGAGAAGAATCTGGAGATTCCTCTCCGTTCTCCTCGGACTCATGACTCAACTCCAGCTTTCTCTTCCGAGACGCTCTCTACTCGATAGGGACGTTCTCTATAGATTTGGAGGATTTGGACAACACCATTTTTCCCTTTGAAGAATGTCGGGAATTTTCTACCATATGAGCTGAAAAAGAAACAAGATGAAAGTTAGTTTCTCTATATAGAAGGTATCATCACAACACTAAGCTAAAGTGAAATGCTTACCAAGTGATTCAGATGATGAACTGATTGGAAAATTATGAGCACTCAATCCCGCTTTACGAAGGAAAGCTTCCTCAATCAGAAGAGCACTCTGATATTTGTTGGCACGCATAGCGGGGATTTCACCAATAAACTTAGCATCATCAAGAATGAGTTCACCAGTCGGCAGGCGACCTCCGTGAACCCAATTGGAGCCATGATCCCACGAGAAGGGTATGGTCGAACCATCCGCCAAACGAAGACGAGAATGGGGACGAACAAAGAAGAAATGAGATTTCCAAGAAGGGTTGCTAGAAACTGGGGAATCGAAGATCGCTCGACTAGGCCTCTGACTAGCAAAGAAATATCCGCGATTGGAGGAACTGGAAATATTGAACCGAAAAAGTTGTCTAAAGTTACGAAAGGATGGTTTGAACCCTTTTGCGATCATTAGGACAGAAAAACAAACTACGAAGGCCACAGAATTAGGAACTAATTGTGTCAAGGACACACTGAATATTTTTAGAATATCAGGAAAGAGGGGAGGCAACGGAAGGCGCAGACCACTATTAAAATGGGCCGTGTAAAAGGCTCGACATCCTTCCGGTGGTGACGTAACCCTATCCGAAGGAGAAGGAAGAACTATCTCAGAACCCTCCGGGAAATATTTGGCGTAGTTGTTCACAACCTCGGGGAAAGTGTCCACCGTATAAGCACAAGCTAGATCCTCAATTGGTTTAGAAATTTGAGGAGCAGTACCTTTGCCTTTCTTGGCTCGAGCAGCGACATCTGTATCGGAAAGAATTTGTACCTTAAAGGTATCTTCAACAGGAACAACAAATTCAGAAACTCCAGTTTGCTCGCCGGGAGGATTAGAATGCAATTCTTCCTCGTTATGGGGAGCGACATTCTCCCTAGCAGAGGAAGAAGATTTTCTTAAAGAGGCCATGTTTTTCGGATTCTCGGAGGATATAAGTCGATAAAAGGAAAACTTTATATGATGAACGACTAAGCAAGAAAATGACTATGAACTATAAGGAAGTATAAAGAAGAAGTGACGAACTTAATAGTCACCTATTTATACTGAGAAGAGAAAAGACGTTTCGAACTCGTCACAACTAATCACATTCCCGCCAAAGACGGAAGAAGATAAAAAGCCTCCCCAAAGGGACGCGTGGCGCTTCATAATTGGAAAGTGAAAACGACTATCTATGATGCGTAGCACTCTTTTCCTTACTTAAGATTTTTTCCCACAGGGTTTTTTCTTAAGTAAGGTTTTTAACGAAGCACCATTCATAGAAGATAACAGTCGTAATTAATTGTCTACTTCTACGAGCTTCTATTACTTATACGCTCGAAGAAGTGAGGGAGTACTGATGGGGGCTATTTTGTACCCCTTATAATGTACGGACCGACTGAAGAATAGAAGATCGGTTCGACCAGTCAAGTGAGTTCGGGATCATCTTATCGACCCGGCCGAATATAACTCTCTTCGACGAGAAGACTATACTACGGACTCAAGAAGGACAATTGGGCCGAGACCTATTAGGATTATATTTCCTTGTAATGCTAGGTTTAGAATGATATAAATACCTAGTATATCATTGTATAAAACAACCTTATGAACATTCGGCATATACGCCATTAAACTCTGCATAAAATAGCAGAACCCAGAAATATACAAGAAAGAAAAGAGCTTTCTCTTCATATTAGTATTATTTTTACGTTGGTTATGATAAGTACTGATTGTTCCTTTAAAGTTGTTCTTCTTTGAGATTGATCCATCCTGAATAAAGTAACAGAGCCCTCTAATCATATATATATATATATATATATATATATATATATATATATATATATATATTGCGAATCCCCAATATCCCAAATTCACTGATACAATTAACCCGACGAAATCAGGTTAAATCAGTCATTTTGTGACAAAGGATATTCAGTCATCTTCTCAACAGATAAGTGCTACGTTGAACAGATTGGTACAAAGAAGGTACTTTTATCTGGAAGGCGACAAGGAAATATCTACATAGTCGACTGGAATTCTGCTGACAAGAATTCAAGTATTTGTTTGGTGGCATCAACACCAAGTGAAGTCAGTTGGCTGTGGCACAAAAGGATGAATCATTTAAACTTCAAGACCATAAACAGATTGATAAAGAATGATCTAGTAGAAGGGATTCCAAAAACAGTCATGAGCAAAGATAAGCTCTGTGACGCATGTCAGAAAGGGAAACAAATCAAGTCATCTTTCAAAAGCAAGAAGCACCAATCTTCTGAAAGAATCTTGGAGCTGCTACACATGGACTTATTTGGACCCATTGATCAAGTCAACAATGGTGGAAAGAAATAATGCCTAGCTGTTGTGGATGATTATTCAAGATATACTTGGGTGATATTCATGAAGAAGAAAAGTGAAACCAAGGAACATCTTACTAATCTGATGGAACTGATCCAGAATGAGAAAAGCACAAAAATATTGAAGATCAGATCAGATAGAGGGACAGAGTTCACAAACTCTACTGTTGAAGAGTATTGTAATACCAAAGGAATACATCACGAGTATTCAGCTGATAGAACCCCTCAACAGAATGGTGTTGCTGAAAGGAGAAACAGAACACTGAAAGAAGCTGTCAGAACAATGATAGCTGAAGCTAAGCTGCCACAAAGATTTTGGTCAGAAGCAACAAACACAGCCTGCTTTACCCAGAACAGATGCATGATCAACAAAAATCAAAACAAGACTCCATATGAAGTTTGGAACAACAGGAAACCAAACATTCATTACTTTAAAATTTTTGGTTGTAAATGCTTTGTGTTAAATAATGGGAAAAATCACCTTACTGCATTTGCAGAGAAGGCTAATGAAGTTGTTTTTGTAGGATACTCTACTGTTAGTAAGGCTTATAGAGTTTTTAACAAAAGAACATTACTAGTAGAAGAATCCATTCATGTAGTATTTGATGAGCCAAGTCAATCTTCTGAAAAGAATCAAAATACTAGTCAAGGTCTGTGTACTGATTTACAGAAGTTGAATGTTGGAAAGAATGAAGAATATGTTCCCATCATACTACCTGATCTCAACTCAGCTGCCAACTCAAGTGTTGTTCAAAATCAGATCACTGATTGTCTAACAGACGAGTCGCAAACAGCTGACAGACCAGAGACTGTTCAACAGACGACAAATGTTCAACAGACTACTCATGAATCTCCAACAGTAGTGTTGCAAGATCAAAACAGAGGACAACATTCAGACCTGCAACTTGATCTCAGATGGCTCAGGAATCACCCACCAGAGTTAGTGATTGGTAATCCTTTGGATAGAGTGAAGACAAGAAGAGCTGCTGCACAAGATGCCATGTTTGTCAGTTTTCTATCTCAAATAGAGCCTAAACAAATTGAAGAAGCTCTCAATGATTCCTTCTGGATTGAAGCTATGCAAGAAGAGTTAAATCAATTTGAAAGGAATGAAGTATGGTACTTAGTTCCAAGACCAAGTCATCAAAGAGTAATTGACACTAAATGGGTTTTCAGAAATAAGATGAATGAAGATGGTATTGTTACCAGAAATAAAGCAAGATTAGTGGCCAAGGGTTATTGTCAAGAAGAAGGAATTGACTTTGATGAAATATTTGCACCAGTAGCAAGACTTGAAGCAATCAGACTGTTTCTTGCCTATGCTGCTTACAAAAACTTCACCGTCTATCAGATGGATGTGAAGTCAGCATTTCTCAACAGAGAATTGCAAAAGTGTATGTTGAACAACCACCTGGATTTGAAGCTTATCAACAAGAAGACAAGGTGTATCGTCTGAAGAAAGCCCTCTATGGACTGAAACAGGCTCCAAGAGCATGGTATGATACCCTATCTGATTTTCTTTTAATTAAAGGATTTTGAAAAGGTAAGGTAGACAAAACCTTGTTCACAATTGAATGTGAGAATCATATATTACTTGTGCAAATATATGTAGACGATATTATTTTTGGTTCAACTAACCAAAAGATGTGTGACAAGTTCTCCAAGCTGATGCAGAACAAGTTTGAAATGAGCATGATGGGTGAACTCAATTATTTTCTTGGTTTGCAAGTTAGACAGTTATCTGATGGAATATTCATCAACCAAGCAAAATACACAAGAGATCTGTTTAAGAAATTTGGTATGGAAACTAGCTCTACTGCTACTGTTCCAATGTCTACTAGTCTTCGTTTGGATAAAGATGAAGATGGCAAATCAGTGGACATAACCAAATACTGAGGTATTATTGGGTCACTGTTATACTTAACAGCTAGCAGACCAGATATCATGTACTATGTTGGGGTTTGTGTGAGATTTCAATCAAATCCTAAGGAATCTCATCTCTTAGCTGCCAAGAGAATATTGAAATATATTAAGGGCACTCAAGAATTGGGATTGTGGTATCCTAGAGAATCTGGATTTGAGCTTATTGGATATTCAGATTCAGACCTTGCTGGCTGCAAAATTGATAGGAAGAGCACAACAGGTGCTTGTCAATTTTTGGGTAGTCGTCTGATCTCATGGATGAGTAAGAAACAGACTTCAGTATCCATATCTACTGCTGAAGCTGAATATATAGCTGTTGGAGCTTGCTGTGCACAGATACTATGGTTGAAGCATCAACTAGAAGATTACAATATCAAAATCAGTGGAATTCCAATCTACTGTGACAATACAAGTGCAATTTCTCTTACTCAGAATACTACAAGTCATTCAATGACTAAACATATTGAGATTAAGCATCACTTCATTAGAGATCATGTGGAAAAAGGAAATGTTATGATTGAGTATGTTCATACAGACAATCAAATTGCTGATATTTTCACTAAACCTTTAAGTGAAGTAAGGTTTTCAACTCTAAGAGCTGAGCTAGGACTACTAAATTTGGATGCATAAGCTGAGGGGGAACTTATCAGAAGACTGAAGTTCATCAGCACAGTCATCCATTATCATCTTCAAGATTAACTCTCAACAGACTAGTTAACTTATGAATTCTTAAAGTCAGGGGGAACGTGTAAGACTAGCGGTACTTCTGATTAAAAGATGAAATTTGTTGATGACAGTTAGTTGAAGTTATGCTATCAGAAGATATATTCATTCTTGAAGATTGAAGATCAAATTATCTTGCTGGATTGACAAACAGCAGAGGAAGATTACTAGCTATTGGCTTTCACTAGTAATATCAGATAACATATCACTCGTCTGTCATATAAGTTAAACTCTACTAATCTGATACATTATATAAGCATGGTTATAAATCGTATTCTTAGAAACACGCTTTTATAAGTAACATATAAGTGCCGATTGAGTTTCCTGCCCATCTGACATTAATTTAATAAATTTGAAATCCGCAATTCTCACCCGCACGATTTAAAAACTGTCAGATCAATCTTACGGTTCACATTAATCACGATAACCAAAACCTAAAGAAACGTATAAAATCCGATCTGAACAGATTAGTCGACTTACGCACACAAAATTCCCAAAATTCTCTAACTCTCTAAGCTCTCTGTTTCTTTAGCTCTCAATCTTTTACAGATTTACATCACTTAATCTCAAAAATGGCTATTGCTGAAGGAAGATATCTAAGCTATGACAAATTCTACTCCATTGGCACTGATTTGATGAGGGAAATAATGAAGAAAATCAAGGAATCATCGCTGGTACCTATTTTAGAAGCACATGAGGATTATGTTTATCTGGACGATGTTGCTGCTTTCTACAGAACCTGGAAATTCAACGATGATAAGACTACTATGGTTGCTACCTTTGGGGGAAAGAAGATTTGTATATCTGCTGCTGTTTTAAGTGAAATCTATGGGCTGAAAAACGAAGGAGGAGATGTAACAGACCTAGGGTCTGAGAAAGAGGAGGAGTTTTGGCTGGTTTGTGCTAAGGAGGGAGAGGAAATGACAGGAACTCTGATGAAGACTCAGCTCAAGGATGAGTATCAGAGGTTCGCTGATATAATTGCGAAAGTGTTGGACTGCAGCACTAGTTCTCTGGATGGATTACCCAGAAGGAGATATTATACCATGATTTGCATTTTCTATGGTTTGAAAGTTAACTGGGCTGCTCATGTATTAGATTTGCTGAGTGATAAGAAGACCAAGTATGGCATTCTGCTCAGTCATCTGTTCTTACGCCTGACTATCAAGTAGTAAATGGAAAGCCTGTCCATGCTGGCAAAGAGTTCAAGCTGTATGAGCCAGTTAGAAGTGTAGGTACTTCTAAAAGAAAGGCTACTGCCAAGGCTGCTAAGGCCCCTGCCAAGAAAGGCAAGAAGACTGGTCAGACCAGTGGGTCTGCTGATCAAACAGTGAGCACCACTGTTGAACTGGATCAGCTCAGCCTGAAATTAAAGTTTCTGACAAGGTGGTCAGTGACTTTACAAAAGAAGTTGAAGAAATGGAGACTGGATCATCTCCTGAAAGGACAGAATCAGAAGAAGTTGTTCCTCTTCAACTTACAAAGAGAATGAGGACAAGAAGTTCTGCGAAAGGACCTCCTAAACCTAAACCTTCAGGAAGAATTACCAAGTCAAAGGCAAAAAGGAAGGTTACATTCTCTGAAGAGTCACCTGAACCAGTAAGAGAGACACCAGCAACAGCAGAAAGACCAATCATTATTGAAGATCCTGCTGGAGACTCAACTGATGGAGTGTCTGCTGATGTTAGAGAAGAACAGCAGACTGGCACAACAAATGAAGGAGGTGCACTCCTTCTGCATACTGTCCCTGTTGATGCCATTCCACTACAAACTGTGGAAAGTCCTGAAGCTAAGAACCTAAGGACTAGCAAAGTTGTTGTTCCTTATCTCTCTGAGGCTGAAAAGAAGAAATTAGATGAGGCTGAGAGACAAAGGAAGGGCGCAGAAAAGGCTGAAGAAGATCGTCTAAAGGCCCTTGAGCTCAAAAGACTGGAAGAAGAAGCCAGTAAGATGACTCAAGCACAAAGAGATGCCATTGAAGCAGCAGAGTTGGCTTCTGCCATAGAAGCAAGTGCTAAGGACTCTCATGGTCCAAGGCAAGCTGGTGATATTGTAATTGAAGAACAAAGAGATCCCACCAAGCCTAAGCCAGTTATGCCTACCCCTGCAGTGCAACCTAAGAGAAGAGCAGAGTTAAAACTGGCATTGGAGATTGTCAGAGATGACCCTGATGTTTTTGATGAATTTATTGCACGGTTGGATGCTGAAAATAACAAAATTACTCGTATGACGATGTTCAATAAAGAAAAGGTTAGATATAACAGATGGAGGGACTATCGTCTTACAAAGAGTAAGGATCAAATTGCAAGCTGGAAGGCTTTTACAGATGAAGAAGCCTGGGTTATGAAGTGGCTTGAGACAAATTCTTTGACTTAAGCATTGTACTCAGAGTTCTTTTTGGACAAGTTGAGACTGAGAATAAGTCATCTGGTGAAAGCTGAGGCCAAGAAGTTATATGATTCCGTTCCAGAAGAGTATGATGATGATGAAGACCTAAAGGAACGAGCAATCAAGCTGGCAGTTTCCAGTACCATGGAAACTTGGGCCAAAAGAACTAGGAAGATGAAGGGACAGCCAAGTTCTCTGCTCCCTCTTCCAAGATTAAAGCAGATTGTTTATGGACCTACCATTAAACCATATGAAGAGCTCCCTGAGGATCCAATCTCCCCATTTGTTCCAATTGATAATCTGACATGGATCACTCATAGATCTACTTTGGATAATGCAGGTAAAATGATTACTATTGCAGATGTTACGAAGGTCCAAGCACCACCTGCTGATCAGAACAAGGAAAAAGAAGGTACTTCTGATCCTGCTGATCAGAACAAAGAAAAAGAAGGGACTTCTGAACTTGCTGATCAAAACAAAGACAAAGAGGGTACTTCTGAACCAGCTGATCAGACTAAGGAGAAGGAAAGCACTCCTAGTCAAGCTGATGAGACCAAGGAAAAAGAGACTACTCCTGGTTCAACATATCAGATCACAAAATCAGCAACCCCTGCCTTACCTCCTGTTCCAACTGATGTTACTTCTACTTCTAAAAGCTTACAGCCATCTCTATTGGACTCAATTCAACAGATGATTTCAAAATCAATGAAGGAATTAGAAGAGAAGATAACTACAATTCTGTTGGCTGCCTTAAGTCAACCAACCCAAAGAGCTGCTCCCATTCCTACTGCTCTGATAGAAGATACTGCTCATAATGTGGAAACTATCAAACAGGATATGGATGTGATTAGAGCAAGAACTCAAAGTACTGCTGCTGGTTGGAGACAAATTGAGGAAACTGTTGAAATGGCCATAAGAGCACAAGATGAAACTTTAGAAAATATGATGAAGGACTTCAAGGCATCTGCTGATTGGATACTAGGTACTCAGATTCAGCTAGGTGACCAAGGAGAAGTTGAGCTCAAAAGAATGGATGCATTTGAGGCCAATCAACTCAGACAAGAAGCTCAGATCAATGCAATGGAAGAAAACATCAGACTTCTCTGTGACACACTTCAAGTTCCACCAGTCTTACCACAATATCTAATCAACCCTGCTGATGATGACAAAAAGGGGTAAGATAGGGTACTTTGTGAAGAAGAAGAAGATAGACAAGATAGCACATCTCTTGAAAAGACTGCTGAATTTGAAGACACTGAAGTACTGGAGGAATCTGCTGAAGATGAAAATGAAGAAAATGAAGGCATAAGCAGACCAGTAGATCAGTTAATTACAGAAGAAGAAGAGGAAGCTGATGAAACTGAAGCTGAAGAAAATCCTAAGGAAACAGCAAAGACTGATAAAGAAATTGCTGCTGCTAAGGACTCAGCTGAAGAACAGCTTAACCCTGATGTCAAGAATAAAAAGTTGGAGCTTTTAAAGCAAAAATTCTTCAAGGAGTTAGAAGCTGAAACTTCCAAAGCTGAAGAAGATGAAGAGGACAAGCAAGAAGACAAAGCAGAAGACTAGTCTAGTCTAGTCTAGGTTACTTATGCTTGAAATCTTTGTAAATTTTCTTTATGCACATCTCATATGTTAAACTTGTAATCTATAATCTTTTCTAAATCTATAAAAGTACAAGTTTGAATCCAATAAACTATTTCTATCTCAGAAATTTTTTAGGATCAAAACTTTAGTTTAGGTACAGGTACTTAGCTGAAGTCTTGTCATCATCAAAAAGGAGGAAATTGTTGGATGAAGATGAAGATGAAGTGCAATGAAGATAAGAAGATAAGGGAAAGTTTTGATGATTTCCAATACGTCAAAATCAGCTAAATATGGAAAGCTTAGGTCCCTTAGAAGAATTTTGACCAAGTAAAGAAGACATCAGAAGGGTACAAAATTCTAAGCCCAGAAGACTACTGATCTTATGCTGAAATAGCAATCAGAAGGGTAGAGCATCAGCTGACTCAAATCAGATTAGTTCAAAGTTTGATCAGCATAGTATCTATCAGCAGGGTTGCTTTGATCAGCAGAGTAGAAGAGATCAAGGAGTTAGTCCAAAGGTAATAAATGCACTCGGTGTAATAAATGCTGTATGAGAAGGGTGGTAATGGCAAATGATTGAAGTTTATTCTCGGATCAGCAGGGTGCATTTAATGCAGCTACAGGAAAGTACAGCAGAAAAAGGACTGTAGTAGGGAGCCGTTGTGAAAATTGGGCTAAGGCTATGGATTTAAATTATGATTCTCTTCAACGGTCATATTTTCAAATCCAAGTATAAATAGAGCTGCTTTCAACGAGCGAGAAACACAACAACATTTTTTGAGATTTCATTTCCGAAGCAAAATTTTCTCTAAGTCTCAAGAAGCTCAAGAACAGCTCACTCGTCTGGTGGAGTCATTTGTTGACAGAAACCGAGTTGAAGCAAAAAGAAACATTTTCTGAGTGAATTTGTGTTAGTTGAGTGTTGTGTGGAGTGTAGATCCATCTTTGGGAGTGATCTAACTTCAGAGGATAGGTCTTCTTAGTGATTTCCTATTGTGAGCTTACAGCCTTCTCATTTGTTGTTTAGGTGTAAGTGGAGAAATATTGTAAACTTAGTGTTCATAGTATAACCCAGAATCTAAGTGATCTGGAAGAGTGGACTAAAGGATTTTTATCCATATAACCACTATAAAAATTCTTTGTGTTGCTTTTGCATTAAGTTTTCTTGCATATTTCAAAATTGCATAAGTTAACACTTTGAATCAATTTTAAAGATTTTGAAGGAGTTTTAAACTGGGGATAAAATCTTTAAAAGACTTAGTCTACTTGTGAAAAACACTTTCAAACTATCCGCTGCAAGTATACTCTCGATAAAACTGATTTTGCTGAAATCAGCTAAGTAAGTATAAGAAGAGTGGTCACTCTGCTGTTCAAGATTCGTTCACGATCAGCTTGGTCAGCTTACTGTTATTTATAAGCTTAGTCTGCTGACAGACGACTGAAATGTTTTTAAGTCTAAAAATTTTCAGAGGTCTATTCACCCCCCCCCCCCTCTAGACCTCATATGACCACTTGGGACCAACAATTGATAAAAATTCTATTTTATGAGCGTAAACCATCAATCGGTAAAAGCTCGATTTACAATCTTCGATCTTCGATCTACGATCTACGATGTACAAAAGGTTAAAACCGATAATTAGTTTACCATCCAAATACAAAATTAAAAGCTCAGACCATGGTTTAAAAGGATCGAAAAATTACTGTATGGTATTTTTAACTGCTCCGATCTCCTTGCTGATTATGATTATGGAGAATTGCAAATTCAACCATTGAAGATATTATGCTATACTCAGAGATCCATACGACACAATACCCATGCATTGACAAACCCTAATATCACGAAGGATATGTACTCTTTTTCCCTTGTTCGGTTTTTATCCCAATGGGTTTTTCCAAGCAAGGTTTTTAATGAGGCATGATCGATATACATCAGGAAGCCATTCAAAGGCATAATTTTACTTCTCCGAGCTACATATACATTTCCGCTTGAGAACTGGGTTTCGTACTGATGGATGCTATTTCGTATTTAGCCTGGTCGGATTCTTCGACCTGATCAAAATCGATCTGGAGCATTTCAATCTCGATCTGGAGCGTCTCAATCTTGATCAATCCTCATCATTATCGATCGATTCAAGCTGAAGTACACATCAACGCTTTAGCGACGCAAATGCTGATCGATAAAGCTCGATCTAGGATCTATAATATACGATCTCTAATGGGATAAAACCCGTAAGCTGGTAAAAATTCCAATTTTAAGAGCATAAACTATCAATCAGAAAACCTTTTAATTGAATTTATTACCAAATTGTCTCGACCAAGACTGAAAGATGTTGCTACGACTCTTGGCTCGAAAAGGCTTGAGAAATAAAGCCGTTTGAGTAAAATCTTTTTTTTTATAAACCTTTGCTCGGAAATGTCTAAAAGCAAGAGTGAAATCCGTTGATATGACTCTATGCTCGAAAAAGACTTAATAGAAAATTTGAGTAAAACCATTCATTTGGTATAAACTCAGTGCTCGAAAATATATAATAGTATGGGTAATATCTGTTGATATAATTCTTTGCTCGATAAGGATTTAATATAAAAGGGCATATTGGGCCCCTCAACTTTGAAGAAGTGGCTTTCCAGTTTAAAAGCATCTGATTTTATTAAGCGTCTCTCATGGATATAAACTCTTTTTTCCTTGCTCGTTTTTTATCCCTCAGGGTTTTTCCGAGCTAGATTTTTAATGAGGTATATCCGACGCCTCCCAATTTTGAGGTCGATCAGCACCTCCGCTCGGTTTACTTCTACGAGCTTCAGCTACACTTGCACTCGAGAAGTGGGAGATTATTGATGAGGGACATTCCGATTGATATCTACTTCTCCGAGCTTCATCATTACCGATGTTCTTTATTCGTAACAATTAATCATTTTGAGTTTTCTAAGATGTGCACTCTTTTTCCCTTGCTCGGTTTTTATCCCAATGGGTTTTTCCGAGCTAGGTTTTTAATGAGGCATATCCGAGGCACAAAATAATAAAAGCCCTTCGTCTACCTTGAGGCAATATCTACTTCTCCGAGCTTCAGCTTCACTTACGCTCGAGAAGTGGGGGAGTACTGATGGGGGCTGTTCTACACCCCTTATAATACTCGGATCGACTCGAGGACATCAGATCAGTTCGACCATACAAGCTCATTCGAGATCATCTATCGACCCGATCAGAGACGATTCTACTTGGCGACCAGACTACAATCCGGACTCAAGAAGGACAGATATGCCGAGTCCTAGTAGGATTATGTTTCCTTGTATGCTTAGGGTTTATATCTTAAAAATACCTAGATCAACATTGTATTACACACACAAGAAGAGGGCTTACGCCTACATACTTAGTAAAAGAGTAATTGTAATATCTTTACTCTAATGAAATAGCTTTTGCTCTACATTAATTCTACGTTATTATCATTATTCTTACTTTACTTTTTCTTGTATTGCACCATCCTGAGTAACTTAATCTGCCCTCAAATCTAATCTGATAATATTGATTGAAACTAACGAAATTCAGTTAAATCACAATTATGCAGCAAAGTAATGATGGTTCCCTTCCTTGAAAATCTAAGAGCTGCCATCTCTCTCTTGGGTGAAGAAAACTTCACCAAACAAGAAACCAAGTATGGGTGGGAGAAGGAAATGATTATATTTCTCATCCCCATGTAATGTGTATAGATGTATGTAAATCTCTAATCTGAAATTATGCTTATATATATATATAGAGAGAGAGAGAGAGACTCCCTCACACTCCACCATTTTTACCCCATACTTAAACTAGTGAGTAAACAATTCAAGAGAAAAAAAAAAAGAGAGATAGAAAAGAAAAGGTGAAAGAGGTGAGTGTTCTTTTGGAGGAGAAAGAACCATCACCACCACCGCCGTGTCATCACCGCCACCGTGCTGCTGCCACTGCCGGAATCCGCCGCCGTCGCCATCATCGGAGTCAAGGGCAGTGAGCTTGGAGAAGGAATTCAACTACTCAAGGTTTAGGTATAAACTATTTCTACCCATTTTTTGGTATTTTTGTTTGTTAGTTGTTTTAAGAAATAAGTTTATGTAGAAAAGACTACAAATCCTTGTTTCTCCTTTTTAAAACATCTTGAATCCTAGATTTAGAGTTTCGATTTTTAGAATCTAGTTTTGAAGCTTTGATTTTCTTATGTGAAAGAGTTAATTCTTTTTTACTTTATTAAAGACCTATGTTTGAGTTTTCAAACTTTAATTTAAACAAGTATAGTTTTATAAAATGTCATGAAAGTTGATTTTTGATGTTTTAGTTATGAATGGTGATTGAAAATGAAGGATTTGGAATTGATCTTGAAATGTTGTTTGATGTATATTGTTGGGTTATGAAATAATGACACTTTTATTTCAAGTTTAAAAGAGTTTTGTGGTTAAAAATGAAGATTTCAAAATCTTGGGAATTTTATTGAAATAAAAAGTTTAAGCTTTTCTTCCATAGTTAAAATATGATCTTTGTAAAAATTATGTTGAATTTCATTTTGTAAGCTTGATTTGTAAATTAATAATTCAAAGTTTTGATTGTTTATTTTATGGGTAGAAAGTATAAAAATTACATAGTAGAGGGGGGAGGGGTGCTATTTCCGATGGGTGGCCGGAGCCACCCCACCTTCGGCCGAAAGCCGGCCGGCTAATTGCCGGCCAGCCTTAACGGCTGCTGTGTGTAGGAAGCTTGTTGCACACAGTAGCAGCAGGATGCAATAGGCCCAAGTCTGTTGCATTTGCAACAGACCAACCCATTGGGCCTGTTGCATTTGCAACTGGCCACATAGGACCATTTGTGGATTGGCCTAAAGGCCGGTCAACATTATTTAATATATATATATATATATATATATATATATATATATATATATATATATATATATATATAAGATTTAATAAAATAAAAGTATTAATAAATAAAAATAAAATGAAAAAAAAAGATTAAAATATAAAATCTAATAAAGTAAAATTATTACTAAATAAAAATTAAAAAGAGAAAATATGGAAAATCCATTAAATATAAATTTGTTAAGTATCATTAAAGTAATCTACTTTTAAAATAATAAAGTAAATAACTTTTATAAGTAAATACTTTATCTTAAAGAAAAGTAATTGTTTTATTGCTTTTTAAATATTAAATTTTAAAAATGGTGATTTAATTAAATTAAGTAATAATAATTTCATTCAAAAATAAAATAAATTTCTGAAACTAATAATTTTATAAAATTATATAAATAAATTATGATAACTTTAAATAGAGTAAATGCTTCACTTTTTATGAGTTAATAAAAAGTAATTTATAATAAAGAGATCTATATGAAAATAATAAATTTGTAATTATTTTAAAGTTTAAAAAATAAACATTTCAAAATAAAAATTAAATAATTATTTTATGAAAAATAAATAATAAACCCATTTTTATGAATACTATTTTTTTTTTGAAAATAAATTATTTAAATAATAAAAAGAGAAGAAGATTAAATAATAAGAAATTATTTTCCGAATAAGATCATGGTTATATAATATTCTTGAAAAGATAATAATTTCAAGGGTATATTAATATTTAATTAAATAAAATTAAATAATTCATAATTTTGGAAAATAAAATAAAATAGTTTTGAAAATATTTCTTCGAAAAATAAATAATTTAAAAATAAAATATAATATTTTGATTAAATAGTTTCTGAATTTAATAAATTCAAAAATAAATTTTTATATATAAAATGTAGTTTTAATTAATCTTGAATATTAATTTCCGTAAAGAAAATTAGTAAATAATTTGATTAATAATTTCTCGAAATAAATGATTTCAAAAATAAATTAAAATAATTTTGGATAATTATTTTTCCGAATTAAGTAATTTCAAAAATAATTATAATTATTCCGAATAATAAATTTTTCTGAATTTTAGTAAGTCTGAAAATAAAGATAAAAATGTGTTACAAGAAAAAATACATAATCAAGGAGAATGAATTTACTTATTTATCCAAATAAAAAGGATAAACAATAATCAATTATTTTTCAAATAAAATTGATAAAGAAATTAATATTTTGAAAAGATAATATAAATAAAGTTTAATTTTCGATACTAAAATGTTTATAGTAAAATTAAAATTATAAATTTGAAAATAAGTTATTGTCTGAATACTTTAGAAAACATAAAGTTATTTGAAGGTGATAATGATAGAATAGTGTCCTGCAAGCCAACTATTTGGGCTGCATTTAATTGAAAGGACCATTCAATTGGATTAATGAATGCATTTTATTATTAGATGGTCATCTTTATTTTATGTAATAATTATCTGCGCATAAGGATAGAAGTTCTTAGATCACAGGGCTATGGGACAACCCGTGGACTAATCTCTAAGGCCGTGATCTAGAATATATTCAAGAGGCGTAGAATCCAATCGAGATAGGACATCGTTGGATTCGGTTATACTCTCACTATTGTGTATACTCCGATGAACTGGAGAACGATGGGGTCCACGAGCGTGACTGGGATAGTCGATACACATAAGTGGGTGGCTTGCTGGGATGGCAAGTGCACTGAATACACCAATTGGGAAATAACTCACCATGGAAGCGGTAGTCGCATATCGGGGATGAAGTTATTCCAATTTACAATAGTATACGAGGAACGGTCCCTAAATACTTGAGGTGATAGGGTTTATCTGGTGCGAGAACGTCTATACTTTGATGTGAGTTCCGACTGACTGGAGATTACCAGAAGGTCTCTGTGGACTCATGTTGGGTATAGAGGAACTCGTATGCAGGTTCATATCATCAACAAATGATCCATTGACCCGACTTGATAGGTTGGGAAATTCTCCTATGGATTTCTGTGAGAAATTAATTCTGGTAAAATCCTCGGCCGAGGAATCTGACGGCTTTATGTAAGTAGCTCATAAAGATTAAGTCAAAGAGAATTATTTCGAGACCAGAATGCATAAGGTCAGGACAAAAGAAAAAGGGGAACCGATGAAAGACCATACCCTTAAGTCTCGATTGGGAGATTGATCGATGGAGAGATTGTGGCGTATATGGTAATTGTAAATGATAAAAGGTTCACTGAATTAATTCACTAGTGATTGGGCTCGATGGGCTTGTGGCCAGACATCGACCGTGGAGTGTGGGAGAATTCCTAAATTGGCAGGGGTGCTAATTTTGGAATGGTCAGTCGACAGAGTGTTCGACTGATTTAAAAGTATTTAATGCTTGAATAATTGAATTAATATTTAATTATAACCCACGGCCAATTATGTGGTGAACCTGTGGGGGCATACACAATACACATGAAGCGAAAGCGAAAGAAAAGGAAACAACTAGGTCGACCGAATCGACTGGGTTGATTGGGTCGACTGGGTTGATTGGGTCGACTGGGTCGATTGGTGACTGGGTCGACCCAATTGGAACAAAATGGATCCGATTGGAATTTGATCAAGATTATAAATTAAATTGGAATTTAATTTGTAAGTTAATTAATTAAGTTGGATTTAATTAATTATAGAAAGATTTAATTAAATAGACTTGAAGTCTGATTTAATTAATTGGGAGAATAGTTAATTAATTGGGCTATTTAATTGGGAGATTAAATAAAGTCTGATCAAATTAATTAACTGGGCCATAAATTAATTAGGAAGACTTAGTCTTCTAATTAAAAGGGCCATGGCCCATGTAGGAGACTTGGAGTCCTAGTCCTAGGAGGATTAGGTTAATGAGATACCTATAAATAGGGGACTTGATGTCATATCTCACACACAACTTTAAGAGCCTAAAAGCCAAGTCAAGAAAAACTCTCCCTCTCCTCTCCCAAGTAGAAATCGACCAAACATCTTCTTCCTTAGGAAGAATTTTTCGATTTCGTTCTTCGTTCCAATCTTGTTCCCTAACCTTAGATCTTAATATATCTTGTGTTCTAGCCGATCAGGTTATATTATTTTCGTGTAATTGTGGTGTATCAACCCATAGAGGCGCAACACGTGGGGCGCTACTGCAGGGCATACGATCGACCAACTTGAGGGAGAAACTTGACTACATCTGCCAACTAGGATTTGCAAGGAGACAGGTATAACGTGTAAACTGTTTATACTGTCGTTTTATTTAATATTCATATATATACAACTAGAGTAGTATCCTGGCAAGATTCCGTAAGAGGTCCTAAAAATTATTAAATTCGCTGTGCCTAGGGCTGTTTATCTTACCGAATCCCAACAGTGGTATCAGAGCCAACTCTAGGCTTTGTATATATATGAATTTGCAAATTCTGTGATTTAAATCATATGTTTGATTTATGGCTAGTTCTATGACTGTATATGTTTTAGGACGTAGATCTGTTAACTTAGAGTTAATTTAAAATTTTTGATTCGAAATTTTATCGAGTTAATTTTTTATTTTGGATTGGGATTTAATTAATTGGATCTGTTTAATTAAATCAAAAGTAATCGAACAAAAAAAATTATATATTTTTGGGATCAACCGCGGTGGCACGCGGCGGTACGCTGCGGCTGGGCTGCCACCGCGTGCTGCAGTATGCGGCAGCGCGTGAACAAGCACGCTGTCTGCGCGTGCAACACACGGCAGCTGCCCTCGGGCAGTTTGCCGCGTGCTGGCAACGCGCAGCAGCACGCTGCTACGCGCTGTCACGCGCGGCGGCAGCCGCTGCATGGGGCTCACGCGCGGCCTCCGTGGCCATGTGTGTGCTGCCACGTGGCAGCGTTCAATTCGTCACTTCGTGGCTGAATTTTGGTTGATCTCAAACTCACCTATTTTGAAAGTCCTGAAAATCTTGGAGATTTGGTTGTTATGGAATCTTGGTGAATCTTGGATTGATCTTAGAGATCTAATTAACAAGGAAACTTAGAGTTTCAATTATGATAAGAGATTTAATTAAAATTAATCTCTTATAATAAGTTACCAAGATTAAAGATCTTAGAGATCTTATTAAACAAGGAAACTTAGAGTTTCAATTGTGATAAGAGATTTAATTAAAATTAATCTCTTCTAGTAAGTTACCTAGATCAAAGATCTTAGAGATCTTATTAAATTAGGAAACTTGGAGTTTTGGATAAGGTAGAAATCTTGGCGGATTTCGACACTACCTTAGTTAACTAATCTAGTCAAAATAGGATTATCTTGAGAATCTTGGAGATTTGTAAAATTGGGAAACTTAGAGTTTTGGATAAGATAGTAATCTTGGAAGATTTGTAACTATCTTAATTAACCAACTTTATCAAGATAAGAATTGTAGATTATTTAGAACTCAAGTAAGAGTTAATTAATCTTAGAGATTAATTGTTAATTCAAAATTAAATTAACTTGGATAATTTTTGTGAATTAAAATTAAAGAAGCCGGTAAATTTACATTTATGCCCTTATGTGAATTTATGCATTTTCTTGAGTGAATATGTGGATTGGTCGATTTTGCCCTTAAGCCCTGTGTAGTTTTGGTTTATTTATTTTATGGGTTGTAATTAAATGGGCCTGATTGGTGCCCTTGCTTGCGCAAACGAATGTAATAGAATAGGACCATTTTTTTTTTATAAGTTAGACTTAGATTAGGCTTGGAGCCAAGAAGACCTCATGAAGACTTGGAGATCCACATGGAGGCCCATAACCTTGGAGGACATGGAGGCCCAATTCATTACATGGAGGCCCAATCAAGGTGGATATTACAAGAAGGCCCATGATGTATAGGTTTGTAAATTGTAATAGTTAGGACATTTAATTTCCACCCTAGACTGACAAATTGATCCATCGCATGGCTCGTGATGGACTGCATAGGATGGGCAATCGATCAATCATATCATGCTAGGTGATGAATGTTTACTTTTTCGTAATTATTCTTTGATGTATGAGATGCATGCATAGGATAGAGAAACGTAAACAAGAGAAAGCATAATCTGATGAGACCTCGCACAAGGAAAGCTTAAAACCTCCAATTGAATTTAAAAATCAATTAGAATATTAAATCGAATAACGGGCGCATATGAATGGTGTCTATGGTCCGAGCCTATCCAATGACTAGGTCTTAGGCTTATTGTACGAGTATATCTCGATGTCTCACGAGTCGTGGGTCAAGCTATAGGAAGATGATATGTCTATTGCCTCGATGCACAGTTTAGTGCCAAGGGAGGGGATAACAAGGTTCTAGGCGCTGTCTCATGAGTCGTGGGGCGTCTAGGATTGAACTATTTCTCTTCACGAGTATTGGACATGATTTAACGCGAGTAAGTATGGATGTCTCACGAGTCGTGGGTCCATAACAAAAACCGAGGCTAAATGAACTCAAGGGTTAGCTGGGATGGTTAACCTGCGACGTGATCGCCCACCAAGTGGATCAATTGGTATGGCCAACGAGTCGTGGGTACTGAGCGATTGAATTTTGACCTTGAGCCCATTACGAAATTTTTATTTCCCGAACCTTATGTGGGGGCATAAGTATTCGACAAAAATAGTGGGAATAATTTACAAATGAAAACCATGTTTGTAAATTATGCATTGATATTAATCTGTCGCGTATTTATCGTCATGTTTATAATAGTTTTTCATAAATGATGTATCCTTGAATATTTTACCATCATACTTGAATCAAATAAATTGACTGAAATCAATTGAATTTTGAATGACTTCAAAACTTGAGAAATTATTCTCGAGTCCAAGCAAGGACTCATCTCCTTACAAAGATTTCATTAGTTTTCCTTGCGAAGTCACTTCGACTGGAATGGTGATAGGTTTCACCAAGCTGCTTTTTTGAAGTTACTTGTTGGATAAAGATGAAGATGAAGAAGCACTGAAGACAATTAGTAAAGGGAGGTTTTGATGATTTACAAAACTTCAAATCTGCTAAGTATAAACAAACTTAGCTGATATCCTTTTGAAGAATTTTTGACTAAGTAAAGAAGATATCAGAAGAGTCAAAATTCAAGGTCCAAAGGCTAGATCTGCTGAAGGAAAGAAATCAGACTGGTGAAGATCAGCCGACTCAAAACAGATTTGTTCAACCTTGAGATCAGCTTAGTTCGCCATCAGACTTGTCCTTTTGTCAGCCAAGTGGAAAAGATCAAGAAGCCATCCCAACGGTAATAAATGCCCCTGGAAGTAATAAATGCTGAAGTACAAAGTTATTAAAGACAAATGATTGAAGAAATGCCTTGCATCAGCTGGGTGCATTTAATGTTGCCTGCAGAAAAGTACTGTTGACAGTACGGACAGACTGCAAAGAGCCGTTCGCGGAAATTAAGGACCAGTACCCGAGGTTTTTGAATCTTGTCTCTCTTCAACGGACATTTTTCGAACCTTGAGTATAAATAGCTGTAGAGACGAAGAGAAGAACACAACAACACAATCTCTAAGAAATTTTTGAAGCAGAATTCTTCAAGTCTCAAGAACAGCTCACTCATCAGCTTAGTATTTGTTGACGAAAGCAGAGTTGAAAAACAACGATAAATACATCTTCTGAGTGATTTTGTAATCGTGAGCGTTGTGAGAAGTAGATATCCATCTTTGTGAGTGATATTACTTCAGAGAGTAGAAGTTTCTGTGTGATTTTCTAATGCGCACTTGTGGCCTTTTCATTTGTTGATTGGCGCAAGCAGAGTATACTGTAAACTTTGTGATTATAGTATAACCCAAGATCTTAG
Source organism: Penstemon barbatus (assembly GCA_003313485.2). Classification (NCBI taxonomy): domain Eukaryota; kingdom Viridiplantae; phylum Streptophyta; class Magnoliopsida; order Lamiales; family Plantaginaceae; genus Penstemon; species Penstemon barbatus. Next base: position 31,965,446 of record CM064879.1, on the reverse strand, counting down.
TGACTTGGAAGAGTGGACTAAAGGATATTTAAATCCATATTACCACTATAAAAATTATATGTGTTTTTACTTGCACATTTTCAGTTGCATAAAAACAGTTTGACTTAACTGTTTGAAAATTTTTATAAGAAAAGGAGTTTTATAAAACTGGGGAACAAATTTTCAAACTACTAAGTTTACTTGTGAAAAACACTTTACAAATCCGCTGCAAGTACTCTAAGTATTGAAACTGATTTTAGCAAAATCAGCTAAGTAATTATCAGATTAGTGGTCACCGAAGCTGTTCAAAGATTTGTTCGCGATCAGCCAAGTAACTTACTGTTCGGTAACAGCTTAGTCTGTTCAAGTTAGAACAAAAGTTTTAAAGTTAAAAATTGTTAAAAAAGTTTAGAGGTCTATTCACCCTCCCCCCCCCCCCCCTCTATACCTCATCTGACCACTTGGGACCAACAAGTGGTATCAGAGCAGGTGGTTCATTTGAATCTGCTGCCTGATCAACTAGCTTGATCCGAGTGTTTTTCAAAGGTTTTCAAAATTCTAAAAAGAGCATATTTTGAAAAGTTAAAATTTTTGAAAATGGATTGTATCAGCCATGTTCCCCACATAGCTGGTATGAGCTTTGAAGACTGGAAAATCAGAATGGAGATTTTTCTGGCTGCTTACAATGATAACATGTACACATGTATCATCAAAGGTCCATTCAAATTCACCAAGACTATCACGGTTGATGATGCTGATATAGTGGTGGAAAAAGATCTAACAGAAATGACAGCTGATGAAATAAAGCTCTTCATTCTAGATAAAGTTGGCCGTTTCATCATGACCAAGGCCCTTCCCTTGACAATGATCGATTTGACAAAGTCAAGCACTGCAAGACTGCTAAAGAGATGTGGGATAAGGTTCGTGACTTGAGCGAAGGAAACGACGCCATCAAAGAGCATCAGCTGAGTGTTGCTCTGGAAAAGCTGGACAACTTCAAGATGATGTCTGCGGAAACCATTGATCAGATGGATACAAAGTTTACAAGGACGTTGAATGAAGTTTTGAAGCTTGGAAAAACCTTCACTGATAAGGAGATAACCGTCAGAGTTCTGAAGGCTCTACCTCCGAAGTTCAACATGAAGGTGACATCCATGGAAGAGTCAAGAGATCTGGGAAAGATTTCACTCACCGAGCTGTTCTCAGTATTCAAGGCGTACGAGTATAAACTGCCAAGAATGGGCGTTGAAGAAACCTCTACTTCAAGTCCCACAGCTGCACTTGTTGCTGCTGAAAATCCTAGAAGGCCAGCCTACAAAAGCAAAGAAGTGGACTCATCTGATGAAGCCACAATACTCAACAAAAAGGAGTACACTGCTGGAGACGTTGCATTGCTGATGAACAACTTCAAAAAGTTCTACAGACGAAAAATGAAGAACAAATATAACAATGCTTCTACTTCTAACCCTACTTCTTCTTCTCAGGATAAGGATTCTTATAAATCCAAAATGATGTGCTATAATTGCAGGAAACTGGGTCACTTCATCAGAGACTGCCCATATCCTAAAGCTGAGAAGTATACAGAAGAAGAAAAGAGAATCAGAAAGGAAAGAAAGCATCAGAAAGGTAAGGTGTTGGTAGCAGAAGTAGAAAAGCTAGCTGCTGTCTACTCATCTGATTCAGATTCAGACACTTTTTTGATGAAGAGTCTTCTGATGAAGAAAGTCCTGCTCTTCTCTGCCTGATGTCTAAGGAATCTGATGACTCCGAGGATGATGAGGTAACTCCTCTTGATAATGAATTATTTAATTCATTTGAACAAATGATGCTCAACAATACAAGTATTGCTGATGCATTTAAAAAGCTTAAGGAAGAGATGATATTGCTGAAAGAGCAAAACAGTTCACTGAAACTTAAAGCTGAAAAGCCAAGAGAATCAGCTGAATATAAACTGCTTGAGCAAGAGAATGAATCTCTGAAAGCTGAATGTGAAGTTTATAAGGGTAAAATCATTGAGCTTGAGAAAGTCATTGAGTCTCATGATAAGTCATCTGTTGCATCCACTCACATGTCTAGTAAACAGAAGACACCTTTTAATCAGGATAAGTTAGAACTGAATCATACTGAAAAATTTATATCAGCTGACAATAGTAAGGTCATTTTGTATATTCAGACTACTAAACCTGCTTCACCTGAGAAAGTATTAAAGGAGACGAAAACTCCTAAGGCTAAAAAGAGCAAAGAGCCTAGTGTAGTAAAACAGACTGGTAAGTCCAAACAGAAGAGTCCTAGGAAGTCTTCTGATAAGGTCAAAACCAATCAGACTACTGATAAGTCTAAATCGTCTGTTAATGAGCAAGCATCTAGTAAGCCAAAGAAGCATAAAAATAAGTAAAATCAAAATGCTTGGTATGGAAATGAGTCATATTATGTGCAACCTGCTGCATATCCTCCTATGTATCATGCACCTCAGTTTCCTACTTACTATGCACCATATCCTGCTCACCCAATGCATGCATATCCTCCTTATCATGCATCTTATTCTACTTATGAGCATTACCCTTATCATGTTGATTATCATCAACATAGCAAATCTGATAAACATGATGAAGATGAAATCCTGCTAAACAACAGAAATCTAAGAAGCCTAAGACTTCATCATCTTGGGTTATCAAAGGTGGAACTAATCCTTCAGGACCCTCTCAATAAGGGTACCTAAAACAATTTTGTTTTGTTTTGTAGGTTAGGATTAGGAGTAGGAGTAAAGTAGAGAAAATTTGGTACTTGGACAGTGGATGTTCAAGACACATGTGTGGAAACATACATGAGCTGACTGATGCTGTTGTTGTGGACGGTCCTAAATTTTCTTTTGGGGACAGCAAAGAAGGCAAGATTGTAGCAACTGGAAAGCTGATCAAAGGCAACATTGAGATATCTGACGTCTCTTATATTAAAGGCCTCAAGTACAATTTGCTGAGCATAAGTCAATTTTGTGACAAAGGATATTCAGTCATCTTCTCAACAGATAAGTGTTACGTTGAACAGATTGGTACAAAGAAGGTTATTTTATCTGGAAGACGACAAGGAAATGTCTACACAGTGGACTGGAATTCTGCTAATAAGAATTCAAGCATTTGTTTGGTGGCATCAACACCAAGTGAAGTCAGTTGGTTGTGGCACAAAAGAATGAATCATGTGAATTTCAAGACCATCAACAAACTTATCAAGAACAATCTGGTAGAAGGAATTCCAAAGACAGTCATGAGCAAAGATAAGCTATGTGATGCCTGTCAAAAGGGTAAACAAATCAAGTCATCGTTCAAAAGCAAGAAGAATCGATCTTCTGGAAGAATATTGGAGCTGCTACACATGGACTTATTTGGACCCATTGATCCTGTCAGCAATGGTGGAAAGAAATACTGCTAGCTGTTGTGGATGATTATTCAAGATACACTTGGGTGATTTTCATGAAGAAAAAAAGTGAAACCAATGAGCATCATACAAATCTGATGGAAAAGATACAGAATGAGAAAAGTATGAAAATACTTAAGATCAGATCAGATAGAGGGACAAAATTTACAAACTCTACTGTTGAAGAGTATTGTAATGCCAGAGGAATCAGTCATGAGTACTCTGCTGCCAGAACCCCTCAACAGAATGGAGTTGCTGAAAGGAGAAACAGAACTCTAAAAGAAGCTACAAGGACAATGATAGCTGAAGCTAAGCTGCCTCAAAGATTTTGGGCAGAAGCAACAAATACAGCATGCTTTACCCAAAACAGATGCATGATCAACAAGCACCAAAACAAGACTCCATATGAAGTTTGGAACAACAGAAAGCCAAACATTCATTACTTTAAGATATTTGGTTGTAAATGCTTTGTTTTAAATAATGGGAAAAATCACCTTACTGCATTTGCAGAAAAGACTGATGAAGCTGTTTTTGTAGGATACTCTACTGTTAGTAAAGCTTACAGAGTCTTTAACAAAAGAACTTTACTTATAGAGGAATCCATTCATGTAGTATTTGACGAACCAAATCAATCTTCTGAAAAGAATCAAAATATTAATCAAGATCTGTCTACTGATTTACAGAAGTTGAATGTTGGAAAGAATGAATAATATGTTCTCATCATACTACCTGATCTCAACCAAGCTGATAACTCTAGTGCTGTTCAAAATCACAATGTTGATTGTCTAACAGACGAGTTGCAAACAGCTGACAGACCAGAGACTGTTCAACAGACAACAAATGTTCAACAGACTACTACTGAATCTCCAACAGTAGTGTTGCAAGATCAAAACAAAGGACAACATTATAATTTGCAGCCTGATCTTAGATGGCTCAAGAATCACCCACCAGAGCTGGTGATTGGTGATCCTTTGGATAAAGTGAAAACAAGGAGAGCTGCTGCAAGTGATGCAATGTTGGTCAGCTTCCTATCTCAAATTGAGCCTAAACAGTTTGAAGAAGCTCTTAGTGATTCAAACTGAATTGAAGCTATGCAAGAAGAGCTAAATCAATTTGAAAGGAATGAAGTCTGGTACTTAGTTCCTAGACCAAGTCATCAAAGAGTCATTGGCACTAAATGGGTATTCAGGAACAAGATGAATGAAGATGGTGTTGTCACCAGAAATAAAGCAAGATTAGTGGCCAAGGGTTACTGCCAAGAAGAAGGCATTGACTTTGATGAAACTTTTGCACCAGTAGCAAGATTAGAGGCTATCAGACTCTTTCTTGTTTATGATGCTCACAAGAATTTCACAGTCTATCAGATGGATGTGAAATCAGCTTTTCTCAATGGAGAACTGCAAGAAGAAGTTTATGTTGAACAACCACCTGGATTTGAAGCATATCAAGAAGAAGACAAGGTGTATCGTCTGAAGAAAGCCCTCTATGGACTGAAACAGGCTCCAAGAGCATGGTATGATACCCTATCTGATTTTCTTTTAATTAAAGGATTTCGTATAGGTAAGATAGACAAGACCCAGTTCACTATTGAATGGGAAGAACATATTTTGCTTGTGCAAATATATGTGGATGATATTATTTTTGGTTCAACTAATCAACAGATGTGTGATAAGTTCTCAAAGCTGATGCAGAACAAGTTTGAAATGAGCATGATGGGAGAACTTAACTATTTTCTTGGTTTGCAAGTAAGACAGTTGCCTGATGGAATATTTATCAGCCAAGAAAAATACACAAAGGATTTTTTTCAAGAAATTTGGTATGGAAACTAGCTCTGCTGCTAATATTCCAATGTCTACTAGTCTTCATTTGGATAAATATGAAGATGGCAAATCAGTGGACATTACCAAGTACAGACGAATTACTGGGTCACTGTTATACTTAACAGCTAGCAGACCTGGTATTATGTACTCTGTTGGGGTTTGTGCGAGGTATCAATCAAATCCTAAAGAATCTCACCTCTTAGCTGCCAAAAGGATACTCAAGTATCTTAAAGGTACTGAAGATTTGGGATTGTGGTATCCTAGGGAATCTGGATTTGAACTCATTGGATATTCAGATTCTGACCTTGCTGGCTGCAAGATTGACAGAAAAAGCACAACAGGTGCCTGTCAGTTCTTAGAAAGTCGTCTGATCTCATGGATGAGTAAGAAACAGACTTCAGTATCCATATCGACTGCTGAAGCTGAATACATAGCTGCTGGAGCTTGCTGTGCACAAATATTATGGTTGAAACATCAACTTGAAGATTACAACATAAAAATTTGTGGAATCCCTATCTACTTTGACAATACAAGTGCAATCAGCCTTACTCAGAATACTACAAGTCATTCAAGGACTAAGCATATTGAGATCAAACATCACTTCATTAGAGATCACGTGGAGAAAGGAAATGTCATGATAGAATATGTGTTTACTGAAAATCAGATTGCTGACATCTTCACAAAACCTCTAAGTGAGACAAGGTTTTCAACTCTAAGAGCTGAACTGGGTTTATTAAAACAGGATGCATAAGCTGAAGGGGAACTCAACAGTAGACTGAAGTTCAACAGCTTACTCATCACAATTATCTTCAAGGATTAACTCTCAACACACTAGTTAACTTATGAATTCTTAAAGTCAGGGGGAACGTGTAAGACTAGCGGTACTTCTGATTAAAAGATGAATTTGTTGATGACAGTTAGTTGAAGTTATGTTTTCAACAGAAGATTAAAGTCTTGAAGATTGAAGACTTATTATCTAGCTGGATTGACAAACAGCCGAGGAAGGTTATCAGTTATTGGCTTTCACTGATAACAGCTTTGTCATTAGGACAGTAGTCCATCAGATAAGTATTTATTCTACTAATTTGATAGCATGTGTAAAAGCTTAATGTTTAAAACGTTATATTCAAAAACGCGCTTTTACAAGTACGAAAAAAGTTGTACATATTCCTGCTCCTCATTTAATGCGATTTGAATTTGAAAGGTCGTAACTGACGCCGCACGATCAGAACTGAATGGATCTAACGGTTAGCTGGTATCATGGAAACCAAGATACCCTAACTCTATAAATCCAGATCTGATCAGCTGAGTAGCTCTTTACGCTCCTAAATATTTAGAGAGCACTTGTGAGAAAATTTACTTGCAATTTTCTGCGAAATTTCTTCTTTTTCACTAACTTTCAAACAGAATTAAGATGGCTTCTACTCAAGACTCAAAAGCTGAAGGGATGTACCTTGTGTACGAATCTTACTATCAATCTGGTACTACCCTGATGAAAGAACTGCTGGAGAAGTTCAAATCGGCCTCACTGGTAAATTTCATGAAATATCATGAGGGTTTGGTGTGGACTGATCAAGTTCTGGAGTACTACCGTACAGCAACTGTTGATTTCTCTTCACTGGAGATTAAGGCTACTGTGGGAGAAAAATCCATCGTTATCACTCCTCAACTACTCCACGAGACCTTTGGGCTGACTAACAGCGGTCGACATGACGTCACCGTTCTGACTGAGGACAAACATCAACAGTTATGGGCAATCTGTGCCAAAAAGGGTGAGATGTTGACTTGCAACATCAAGAAGAAACAGCTGACAGATGAGTATCAGAGAATGGCTGATATGGTCTGCAAGCTGATAGAGAACTGCACCTTCTCTCAGGATGCTGTGACTATGAAGAGGTACAGTATTATGACTGCCATTTAATAGGGATTGGAGGTGAACTGGTCCGCAGTGATTTAGTATATATTTGTTGCTTTCTTGGACAAGAAAAACAAGAGCAAGACCCCTCAAACAAATCACATAATTACTCTCAGCTATCTGTTGTTCAAGATGGGCTGTGAGGTTACTAATGGGAAGGAGATCCACTCTGGCAAGGCAATGTCAAAATACTTGCTTGTTCTGAAAAGAAAAGCCGACGAGGCTGATGCAGAGGAGGAGACTGAGGAATCAAAGGAGGTTCCTGCCAAAAGGCCAAGGAGGTTAGTCAAAACAACTCAGTTAGCTGTTGAGACTCAAAGGAAAAAGGTTGCTGACAAGCCTAAGGAGAAGACTCCTAAGAAAGTGAAGAAAGTGGATGATGCTGAAGCTACTAAGATTATTGATCAGACCACTGCTGATGTCAGGAATATGTCCCCTGCATCATCTTCAAGAACTCCAACTGCTCAAGTGCCTGATGAGACTGTTTCTCATAGGACCAGAAGTCAGTTGAGAGATATTGCTGCTTCCAGACCTACTCAAGGAAGATCAAAGAAAATAGCAAGGAAGCAAATGACATTTATAGAGGAACCTACTGAGCTGGTAGACTTAGTCCTCAAACTGCTGAAAGACCTGTTGGAGCTGAAGAAGCTTCTGTTGCTGAACAGACTGATGCGCAACAGATTACTCAAGCAAAACCAACAATTGAGGTTGCTAAACCTCGGGATGATCCTGATGTGATGATCATCCAACCCATTGCAGCTGCACCTCTTGCATCTGCTGCTCCTAATCCTGCCCCAGCTGACAAGGGAAAGAGAAAAGTTCTGATCAAGAGAAAGAAGATCTCTGCAGCTGACAAAAAGAAAAGGGAGGAAGCTAAGCAGAGAAAAAGAGATGAGCTCGAAGAAAAGAAGGCGCTGGAACTAAGCAAACTTCAGGAAGCAAAGGATGCTGAAAGAAGAAAGATGTCTGAAGCTGAAAGAAAAGCAGCTGAAGATGCTGAATTTGCTATGCTCATTGAGCTAAGTAAAACTGATGCGCATGGACCAGTTCATGGTGGAGGCATCAAGATTAATGAAGCTGATGAAGACAAACCAAAGAAGCCTAAGATGCCTGCTGGAGAGGTCAAGCCAAAGGAGAAGTATGAAATAAGAAGAGCGTTTGACATTGTCTATGCTGATAAAGAACTCTTCAAAAGGTTTGAAAAGACCTTGGCTTATTATGACCAGAAGCTGATGCTGAAGACTCTGTTCACCCATGAAAAGCCTAGATACATGAAATGGAGAGATTATAGGCTGAACAGATCTGTTGCAGAGCTTCAGAGTTGGAAAGAATTAGCTGATGAAGAAAAATGGGTTCTAAATTGGCTAAGGACTGACTCTATTCAGAAAGCTTTGGATCCTCATTTTGTAAGGGATGATATGCATCAATATGCTAAGGATTTTTCCTTGGAGGAAGCCAAAATCATCAAAGACTCTTTGCCTGCTAAAAGAAGAAAATCTGATAATGTTGTTGAGAGAGCAATCAACATAGCTGTTATGACTCCCTTGAAGAGATGGGCAGAAAGGTCAAGATATCAGCAAGGATGTTCAAGTGAACTGCCTCAGTTGCCAAGCATTCAACAGATCATATTTGGCAAAGAAGTCAAAGACTACTACGAAGTGCCTAAGGGAAACAATGCTTTTACAAATCCTTGGATCATTGTGCGACAAATTCGTCAAACAACATCCTTCAATGATGATGGCAAGATCGTGAGTTTAGTCTATGATGATGTCACTGATGAGCACAAAGCTGATAAACCTGCTGAAGAACCCTTAGCAATTGAGTGGAATGCTAAGGAGTCAAAGGCTGATCAGGAGATAGAGCTGAAAGATGCTCCTGTCCACCAGGAAGAGAATGAAGGAAGGGATGCTGCTGATTCTGCTTCATCAAGTGATCTGCATTCATCACTGATGGAAGCCTTCCAGATGCTGATGGAAAACTCAATGAAAGACTTTGAAGAAAAGAACAGCACGCAGCTGAAGAAGTTGCAGCAAGAGTTGGCAGAGTCCAACAGCTTACAGCTGAAGAAATTGCAGCAAGAGTTGGCAGAGTCCAACAGACTACAGCTGGAAAATATGCAACTCATTACTGCAAGAACTATCTGAAATGCAATTGATAGTTTTTCCATGCCTGAAGATCATTCCAAGCAGATGATGCACAGCTTTGTTGAGATGAGCAGAAACATTGAAGATGTGAAGGTTGATGTCAATCACCTTCATGATGCTTTAAAGAGAGCTGAAAACAACATAGCTGATCTAACTGCTAACTTCATCAAGATCAGTGACGAAGAGAAATCTATCAATGTTGGGCTGTTGCAACGACTTCAAGGAAGTCAACGTCCTTTCCTCGGCTATACTGAAGTGACAAAAAGTGTGTCTTTTGACAGTCCAGTTCATTTGACGGAGGTTCATCGTCTAGTTCCATATCCTAGCTATTAGTTCATTGGCTTCATGGAAAATTACATTGTACCTTTCAGAGCCACTTTGGTGAGCTCTCAACATTGCAGGTTATCGCATATGAGTAGGTAGGTGCCTATTCGATAAGGAACAAAAATCTTCTTTAAACTGGGATATTCAACGCAATTTGGACCTCATTCTTCACCTATGATGTTGACGAGATCATCATCAATGCATTATGTGACCTATGGAGTCTGTCCACCAACTCGCTCCACATGGCAGTTGTAAAACTATCCATTTATCTGCGGAATCCATACAGTCGGCAGGCTTCTCCTTCGTGGTTCATCCTATGATGAAGTGGTCCCATCAACCAATGAGCTTCTTGAAGTCGATGGAGATGGCAAATAATTGCTTCGTAGTTGACTTCTTTGAGCTATGTAGCTAACCTTTTAAAGCTAACAATGACGACAATTGTTTCCACTAAGAGCTTGGGAGTTCACTTTTAAAAAAAATAAGGTGTTACTTGAAGAAATATGAAACGTCGACTTGGAGGCAAAGAGTAGCAACTCGAAGCAACACAAATAAATCAACTTGAGAGCTCGAAGCGATGAAGCCGAGAAGCATCAACTTGAAGAGGTCAAAATCATCAACTTAAGTATAAAGAGCAATGACCTGAAGATTTGTACAATCAATTGAAGGGGCGATTCTTCATGTGTACATCATAGTTTGAAGAGGCTTTGGAGACAAAGAGACATGACTTGATGAGACAAAGCAAAAATTGGACGTTCGAATCAACATCTTGGAGGCGAGAAGTTTTAACTTGAAAATGCTTGAAGCTTCAACTGGAAGAGCAGAAGTTCATAAGTTGAAGAGACGTGAGACACAAATTTGAAAGTTTGGAGCACCACTTCGGAGGCAAGAATCAATAACTTGAAGATCGAGCCACGTATTGGGAAACTAATAGATATAGGGACTTGCATTTTTTTTTTGGATTTGCTTTGTATCGAACTCTTCGACATGAATAAATTCAATTGTTATTCACATTTTGAACTAACTTTGCCCCTTGCTCTCGTTTCAAAATAAATTCCTCCATAGCTGAACTTAATCACTTAATCGAACTCAAGATCACTTCTTAATTTAACACTAAAAAATATTTGAACATTTCAATACATCAACCAAGCACATTATGAAAACTTTGTTAATGTCTCCAAGATTTTTTTTTAGTAACATGACTGAACTTAGAATTAGCTTCCAAGCTGCCTACGTATCTCGTAAAGAGAAACAAGTTAGACTCAGTTCAATACATCAAATTTTATTTGAAGAGTGTCATTCATATTTGTATACCATGTGGTCCAAGAATAACATGCAGTTTTAAGCTCGTGTGTCAAGGAGCATTTTGATTTCAAGATTTCGTAGACCTTGTTCATCTCGTCTACTGGAGGCTTTGACTTGAACTTTAACAATTCTGCAAACAGTTTTGACTCGTATTTGGGAGAAGTTGATTTGAATTTGTAGACCTTTTCGTCTCCTCTACTGGAGGCTTTGGCTTGAACTTTGGAGATTTGTAGATAGTTTTGACTCGTATCAAGGAGATCTCAACATGAAAATTTGTAGATAGTTGTGACTCGTGTCAAAGAGTTGTTTTGAAAGTTTATACTCTTATCAAGGAGTGTGGCGATTATTTTGACATCAATGGTGATCTCCAGATTTCTGACTATATCTATGGAATCCATCAATCAGAAGTTTTGGATTAGGTAATGGAAAATCATTGGGAGCATCTAAATTCTTAAAATCGACACAAAGTTGAATTTGACGAGTTCCTTTACGTATAGGCACAATTCTAGAGACCCATGTAGAATTCTCTACTTCTTGAAAGAAACCAGCTTTCATAAATATGTTCATTTCAACTTTGATGAATGGAATCGACCCAGATCTAAATTGTAGTTGAGTTTACTTACCTTGATGAGTTTCCTTCTTCAAAGAGAAATTTTAAACCTCCACTTTGGGGACTAAGTCATCCATCTCTAATTTGACTTGATCAATTTCATCAATGGTTGCTTTAACACCTTCCACGAGTTTCAATGAAGTAGTCTCAGCTTCTTCCTTCTTAGCAACATGAACTTTTCCTTGAGTAGTGTAAAACGACGACGTCACAATCTCTCGGGCTTCTATGGTAGATCAGCATACTTCATCTATAGAAGTGTTTTGTTCTTGTATTGCATTACACGAAACATAATAAGAATCTTCATCATGAAGCCCATTTGACAATTGTTCCGCATCTATTGTTGTGTCAAAACATCCAAAGGAAATTGTGACAAGATTGCTGTTGCATCATCTTCATCAAGCAACATCTTACCTTCTCGAGATAGTTGCATGGTTTTATCCTTCAAAACGAAGCATTTTTCAATGGGATGCCCAACCAAGCGGTGGTAATAGCAGTAATTGCGGTCATTTGTTCTTCCAACCTCTTCAGGTCGCTTCTTTTCGGGCAACTCAATTAGTTTGCCTTCAAGCAAATCATCAAGCATTGGAGCAACGTCAGAATCAAGGAATGGATATTCCTTCTTTTATATATCCTTCAAAGTCAGCTTCTTTTCAAAGCTTCGCTAGGATGAATAGTTTTTTATTTGATCGTTCTTCTTTAACTTGGATCGAGAGACATTGACGATAATGGATTATTCGCTTTCAAATTGGGGAAAAAGCTTGCCCCCTTTCTTGATATAATGTCCAACTTTTTCTTTCTTTGATTCATGAATTGGGAAGAAGTTTTGGCCTTCAATTGAAGCAAGGCGCAGTTCCATGTCGTGCGCACGTGTGGCCAACTCTTTGAAGGTTCTCGATTGTATGCCTTGGAGAATATATCGTAAGCCCCATTGCATCCTTGGATACACATTTCTATTGCAGAAGTTTCACACAAGCGATCCTTGCAGTTCAAACTCAGATTTCGCCATCGATTGATATAATCGATCACTTTTTTCTTCATTCCATTGGCGAGTGCTTGTAAGTTCGATCATACTGAAATCCTTCTTGTGCTATAACATTGATCGAGGAATTCTTGTTCAAGTTGTTCCCAACTATTGATTGTTCCCGGTTCCAAGTCGGTGTACCAGTCAAAGACATTTCCTTGAAGTGAGCGAACGAATTGTTTCACGAGGAGATCTCTAGTAGTTCCAGCATTATTGCAAGTCTCCACAAAGTGAGCAACATGTTGCTTTGGGTTCCCTTGACCATTGAATTGTTGAATTTTTGGTGGTTGGTATCCAATAAGCATTTTCATCATGTCAGTGCGATGAGTGTAGGGCTTTACGTAAGTAAGTGAAGATTTCAAACCTCCCTCCAACTTGCACTTGATGGTCCTAGTGATGAAATCCTCTAGTCGATCCACGTGAATCATGCCGTCAGATGAGACTTGAAGGCCCTTAGACTTCTCATTTGATTTTCGCCTTAAGAGTATGTCGTCCTCCTCAAAATCATCGGCTTGGCCATTGTTTGCCATTAAGTATCGTTTTGTTTATATCTCATCTTCTTCGAACTCTACAAGTTGTTTTTCCATCAAGCGACTTGCCTTGGCATGCAGCCCTTGGTTCAGTTGTTCTTCAATCTTTGCATCTTGTTCTTGTTCATGCTTAGTGAGCCGCTCTATTTCCTTGGTCAAGGTCATAAGTTGTTCTTCCATAGTCAAAGTACCTGTCGTCATAACATGCATCGCGATTGAACGATGAGAACGGGGTGAAGATTCATTATTTTAAAAACCATCTCACACTTCCTTTTCGATGACCTTAGAGTTTGGATCCTCCATCAAGTCAGTCAAATGTCGATGCTTTCTTGGATGAGCCATTGATGTTTTCTTGAAGAGATGAGATGAGAGATAGAGAGGTCCCACTGGGCGAGCCAGAAATTTGTTTACAACAAATTTTAAATGTCTGCAAAAAGCTTAAATAGACAATAAATAAGAAGTAACAAATAACAATATATTTGATATAATTAAAAGTGGTTACAATCTCTATATATAAATCCTCTAATTCTTTTCTTCGGTAGATGTATGGATTCAAGGGCACTAGGCTTGTTCTTGATTCGTATGTGTGACTTCCTCATTGATTTGCGGATTCGTCGATTATATGGATTAAAGGGCTTTGAGCTTGTTCTTTGTTAACAAATGTGGGGAAAAAATTTCATATATTTCTGAATGAATAAGATACATCTACAACACATATATATATATACACAATCTAGGAACTTTATCTAAGGAAGGACTCCTAAATAGATTACTCTAATAATTAGGAATAATAATATTACAATATATAATACTCCCCTTCAAGTTGGAGCATAGATATTAATCATGCCCAACTTGTTACAAAGATAATCAACCCGAACCCCATTTAGAGCTTTCGTGAAGATATCTCCCAATTGTTCTCCAATTTTTACATATCCCGTGGAAATCAACCCTTGTTGTATCTTCTCACTGATCTCTATGTGCTTTGTTCGTTCGTGGAACACGGGCTCAGATGCAATATAAAGAGCTGCTTGGTTATCACACCATAACCTCGCAAGAATTAAAGTTTTAATACCTACTTCATTCAAGAGGTGATATATCCACATTATTTCACACACAGATTGTGCCATAGCCCTATATTCTGATTCTGAAGACGATCGTGACACAACATTCTGCTTCTTACTTTTCCAAGAGACCAAATTCCCTCCAATAAAAACACAATAGCCTGTAGTGGATCTTCTACTCACTTTGCATCCTGCCCAATCTGAATCAGAGTAACATTCAATATGAGTGTGTCCATGATTCGCATACAAGATACCACGTCCAGGTGCTCCTTTCAAGTAACATAGAATTTGCTCTAAATTCGTCCAATGATGAACTGTTGGGGACGACATAAACTGACTCACAACACTGACCGAGTAAGCAATATCTGGACGAGTCACTGTAAGATAATTTAGTTTTCCTACCAATCGTCTATACCTCTCAGGATCTCTAAATAATTCTCCATCTGATGTAAGTTGCAGATTCAGAATCATAGGAGCACTACTCGGCTTTGCCCCCAATTTTCCAGTCTCGGTCAATAAATCAAGCACGCATTTCCTCTGAGATAGGAAGATTCCTTTCTTACTCCTAATTACTTCAACACCCAAGAAATATTTTAGCACCCCTAAGTCTTTGATGAGAAACTGAGTATGAAGAAAAGACTTTAGGGATGAGATCCTTGTAGTATCACTCCCAGTAATGACAATATCATCCACATATACCACTAAAAGGATGATTCCAGATTCAGATTGCTTATAGGAAATAGAGTGATCAGACTTACATTTAATCATACCAAAACTCTTAACCGACTGACTGAAATTGCCAAACCAAGCACGAGGGCTCTGATTCAAGCCATACAAAGATTTTCGAAGACGACAAACTTTCCCATACTCCCCCTGAGCAACAAAACCAGGAGGTTGCTCTATATAAACTTCCTCCCGAAGATCCCATGAAGAAAATCATTCTTGATATCTAGCTGATACAAAGGCCAATTATGAGTCGCTGCCATATAAATAAACAATCTGACATATGTCAATTTAGCAACAAGGGAAAAAGTATCTGAATAATCCACTCCATAGGTTTGAGCATATCCCTTAGCAACAAGACGGGCTTTCAACCGAGCAACTGACCCATCAGGATTTACCTTAACTGTAAAAATCCATTTACATCCAATAGCATGTTTCCCTGTAGGTAAATCCACCAAGTTCCAAGTACCATTTGATGGGATAGTGCCTTGCAAGCCAATATATTTAGCTTGTATTGTAACTATCATTATCTTTTTACAGAATAAATGACTTAATACGCCCGTTTATTTATAGTATGTAAATCAAACAATTGCCAACTTCATCTCTCGCGAATCACTTAAGCGATTGGATGAAATCCTTAGATCACAACAGACTATGGGACGATTCACTTCAGTACTGAGTGCAATCATGAAACAGTCTCTAAGGTCGTGATCTTAAAACCGTTCCAAGTCATAGATTCCGAACGAGACGGGGTATCGTAGGAATCACAAAGACTTGTACGAATATGCATGATTCACATGGAGTGAATTTGTAGTGTTTCATGAGCAAGGCATTTGAGGCCAGTGCATATGAGTAGGTGGTTCGATAGAGGATCGAACGCATCAAACGACCCGAACAGAGAAATCCATTGTGGAAGCGCATGACGCACATCAGTGATGGGATGTTTCTCAAGCTTATAATAGTGTACGATTTAGTCCTTAGACTTGAGGTGCTAAGGCGAATTCGGTGCATGGGCGTACGTACTTAGATTTAGGTGCCGGTCACTTAGGTTGATCATTGTGTGCCTAAGTTGGGTGCGTATAGTCGTGTACGCAAATGATTAGCATCAATATGGGATCTACCGACTCAACGTAGTGTGTTGAGAGAATTTCCTATACGTTCTTAGATAATAGATTCCAAGAAACCTGTGGCCACAGTTGGTGACGCATTTGGAAAGGGGTTTCCAAATTTGGCAGTCACACTGGAAGCATTATCAGGAATTAGAAAGTATAGTTATCGAGATAATTAGAGGTGCCGATCAATTCACACACCCTAGGTCTCGATCGGGAAATCAGTCGTTAAGAGGACCGTATGTACATGGTACTTATAAGAGGTGAGGTTCACTGAGATCAATTCACCTGAAGTTGGGCCTCATGGGCTTGTGGCTAGACATCGACCATGAGGTGTGGGTACTCATTAATTAATAACGAAATTAATTCTTGAGTGGTTAATTGAAGGGGTTAAATTAATCGGAGCAATTAATAAGCTCGCAAATTAAATCATGAAAGTCGTGGGCCCGCGGCCAATTGATGGTGAACCTAGAGGGTCACACACAATACAATTGGACTGCAACACATCATATAAGGAAAGTTTGATTTAAAGGGTTAAATCAAAACTTAAGAGTTAAAGTATTAATTCTTGAAGAAGAAAACTAATTAATTAAAGTGTTAATTAATAAGAGAGGAATTAATTTAATTGATTAATTATATTAATCAATTAAATGGGCTGAATTAATTAAAGGGGTTTAATTAATTAAGGAATCCAATTAAGTAAAGAAATTTGCTTAATCAAAGATGTCCAAGTTCAATAGGAAACTAATTAAGTCGTCTTATTCTTGTTTCCTAACTGAATTAGATATTGATTCTTTATATGTATTTATATATGAAAAGGATTCTAAAAGATATCTAAGTATATCATTAGAATTTTTTAATATATATATATATATATATATATATATATATATATTAAACTAAATAAGTGTCGACAAGTTTGGGAACAGTATCCCTGAATTTATTTTTGAATTAAATTTGGCCAATCTATTAAAGAAACGACGTCGTTTGGAGCATTTTCTCCTCCTTTTGTGCACTGGCTAATTTCCTTTCCCCTTTAATTTTGCCTCCTAATTTCTTCGTCGTCCGCCTCCTGTGGCCCCGGTTTCGACGTTTTCCTTTGCAAATCGAAATGGTGAACAGTGGCACCTCAATTTCCCTAAATTAGACACTCCAGCTGCTTCAATATTTTGTAAATTGAGAACTCCTTCCAGCTGCTTCATTTCTCCTCTTTATTTTCTTTTCTTCGTGTTCGTTTCTCCTTTGTCCACGAGGGTTTTTCCAAATCGTGTTCCTTCCTCCTGTGTCTACGAGGGTCAATTGTAACTTTCGATTTCCACCTCCTCCTTGCCGAAATTAGTTTTGCTCTCCTCCTTCCACGACTGAATTCTTTTTCCCCCAGTGCTCTCTCCTTCTTCCACGACTCATTTTTGGGTTTCCCAAAGTTTCTGTTTTTTCCCCTTCTCTTATTTCGGATTTCTTGCCAATTTAGTGGAATTTTGATATATACAAACCCATATTTCGCCTATTTGATTCCACAATTATAAGGTGGTGGTGAGTTTACTATTTGCTCTGCCAGTGTTGGGTGGAACTTCCGGTGTTAGTTTTGTTAATTTTTTGGCACAGGTGTGTATAGTTTTTGCGACGGGCCGAAGTTGTCGAGGGGGCCGTACTTGGGGATCGCAACCGTGTGTACGGTGGCGACGTTAGTACTGTTTTCAAGTGTGCATCTTAATAAGTTCAAAGAAATTATATGCGTGAGTAAAGATTTGACGTTTTTCCTGATTTTTTGTTTGATTGATTAAATCAGAACTAAGTGGAGGTGGACCTCTCGTAGAATAAGAATGAAGAATTGCCGCTTGTGAACTTTTGGATGGAGATGCTTGCCAGGTATCCTTTTGGTGCTTTAATGTTTGCCTTTGGATTGGGAGATGATATTGTATGTGGGCTGAATGTATTGTTTTGATTTGCAATGAATGGATAATTGAAGAAATTATTTTGGAATTGCTGATTTATATATAACAGTGCTATTAAAACATAGTGAATTAATTGGAAAAATATTATCAGCTTATATAACTAATTTGCTCTAGAGGAAACATATTTTCCCTTATAATTGGCTAGAATCAAGTGGAATACCGAGAACAATACTGATAGCGGATAGGAATCGGAAGAAGGGAACTTTCTTCTTAAATACCATGGCATACAAATTGATTAAAAAAATAATTTAACTGGAAATGCACTTCTTGAAGGTTAGGTAGAAGACTTTCATGTATGCCATTTTCAAATCAGTGTCTTATGTTGCTCGTTTTCCCCCTAATGTCTGAATTATGACTGTGCAGCTAGGTACCTTAGGGGAGCTTCAAAGACTATATGATGATCTTCTTGAAAATGCAGAAGCTTGCCGGTTGGACAGATATGCTACTTCTGAGAAATCTAGAAGGTAAATATCAATCCAATCTCTGTTTTTGGCCCATGGAATTGTTGTCTTATATTGTTTGTGATTCTTTATCTGAGTATTCTTTTGAGTTTGTCTTTCCACTTTTATCAATTTGCAGGAGTAAATGGCTTTGGTCCCGATTCATACCCAAAACTTTACTTGCACCCGTTCAAGGACTTTATCTTTAAACTAAATAAGGAGCGACAAGTTTGGTTCCTGATTTTAGTTTTAATTTTAATTTTCCCAATCTATTACTAAAACGACGTCGTTTAGGTCACTTTCCCCCTATTTTGTGCTGCGCCTATTTTCGATTCTTATTTAATTTTGATCTGTATTTTCTTCGTCGTCCGCCTCCTGTGGCCCCAATTTCGTCGATTTCCTTTGCAATTCCGAATCGTGAACAGTGGCACCTCAACTCAGCTGTAAATTTTGATTCCCACCTCCTTCTTACTGCATTTTCAATTGCTTTCTTCGAATTTAGTTTTGGTCTCCTCCTTCCACGACTCAATTATTTTTCCCAAATGCTCTCTCCTTCTTCCACGACTCAATTCTTTTTCCCCCAGTGTTCTCCTTCTTCCACCATTCATTTTTCCCGATTAATTAAAATTTTGTGCTGGATGCCTGACAGCAGCTGTTAAATTTTGAGTTGCAATTACCGATAGCTCTCACCGCCTTAGTTTCTGACAAAAACCCAAATCATGGGTTTCCTCCCTATTATTCCCACCATTATCCATTCTCCATTCTCTTTTCCACAAACAAAACTTAACCTACAAAAATGTAAGAAATCTCAATTTCCCCCATTGTTTCTCAATTTCTATAAGTTCAACTTGTTCCCAAATCGAAATTGTCAAAATTGATAAAACAGCCATTCATCACTTTTCTCTCTCTTCCATTTTCTCCATTATGTTCTTTCTTTCTAATGTTCATAGTTTTCTAATTACAGAAAGTAAGCAGAGATAGAGGGACAAAGGGAGACGGCCTCAGCTCTGTTTTACTTTGAGGTATGATATATTGACTTACTTTCCCTTTTTCTAATATTCAACTAAATTGACTAATTCTTTCTGTTGTAATTTGCAGTAATTGAACTGGGTTCTTTCATATTTCTCTTATTTCTTCAGGGTATTGGGTTTAGTTTAGTTCTTGTGAAGGCTTAAATCTGTTTGCTTGTTAAAGTTTATTGCTTGATGGAATTTTTCAGCTCTGTTTTACTTTGGATTTAGTTTAGTTCTTGTGGACTGCTTTTTTATGCTTTCCTATGTATCTCATGATCTGGGTTGCTATATATAGCTTGAATTTAATTGAATGACAAGATATTGGACCTTTGTAGTCAAGTTTAGTTATTATTGAATAACTTATTGAGTCACTTTGGAATATCTAATTCACTGCTTTATCTCACTATCATGTGTATTTCATTTTGCACCAGCAAGAGAGTTGGAGGGCTGAAATTGGAAGATTTACCAGGTCTAGATGCCCTAAAGACTCCAGGTATGATGATTTGCGATAGTAATTCCTAGCTTTTATGGAACAGGGGTAATGAGAATAAAAATGGTTTAGTAGTGTTGCTCGACTCGCAATTAAAGGATGTAGACTTTTTACCAGAAAAATTCCTTTATATATAACTTAACATGCAAAACTGTTTCTATGACTAAAATGATCAGGAACTAGTGATGGGCAGACAAAAGTTGTTCGAGAAGGAGACAATGGTGTGGCTTGTGCATGGAATATGAAAGAATACAAGTGGGACAAGGTACTAATCTATCGCATTTCCTGATCTGTGCTCGTCTTAAATTATATAATTGATGATTGTAGAGTATGCTACTGCTTGTCCTTCGTATGTTAATGCTAGTGACTGAAAATATTCTAATGGTTAATATGATTCTTGATATTCCATTTTTGTTCTTTCTTTGTTAGTCTCGTTGGTTGTATTGTACTTTACTAACTGATATGTGATTTTATTTAAAAAAAGCTTCTAACATTTCATATCGTCCAGCATCTTTAGTTTTGTTCGTGACAATTGACCTTCACATTTCATATAGATTGGTGAAGTTGTTGACGGAACTGATGATAATTTGAAGAGTCATGTGCTTGATGGTGTTCAATATGACTAAGGTTTGCCTTTTCTACTCTTAACTTACTTTTTGATTCATCTGTACATTCCTTTTCCTTGTCAACGACAATCTGTGTTATGTGTTGTTTCAGTGTTTGAAGTTGACATTGGAGATGGTGAACCTGTGCGGAAATTGTCTTACAATCGCTCAGGTATGACTATTCGTGACGGAAAAATTTGAGAAACTATACAAGCATCTTTATAATTTCGGGTAATCAAAATCATGCGTGTTACTGAATGTGAGTTTGATATACAAATTATACAGTTTTTTATTTTTCTTTGTAAGCAGTTCCTCTGGAGTATTTCTTTTGTTCATATTACATCTTTTGTTTATATCTTTTTTCTTTTGTTTACATAACCCTTATCGGAGTCTTATTTTTTATTGACATTGTGCACAAATTTGTAGATAGTCCATATGACGTGGCTGATAAGTGGTTACTCAATGAAAACTTACCTCTTTCTTATCTGCCTCTTTTTTTTATCTTTGTTGGTTTTTTTGCTTCTATCTGTTTGGCTATCCATACTGGTCTGGTGGAATGGGATGCATTATAAGTACATGTGTTTACCACTTTTGCCCATTTTTACTTTCTGTTTGTTTTCACAAAAAACTTCTAATTTTTGGGTCATTTAAAGTTTTGCTTTACATTGAAGCAATTTATGAGTTTAAGAGTGCCTGTAGTGTAAAAGAATAAGCTTGCAGAAACTGTAGAAACTGTTCGCTGTCTAAGAATATTCTTAGCCCTGGGTCATTTTTCATATACACGAATTTAATACATTTCTGAATCATAATTTTGGTCATTCATGTGCCGTCTTGTGTCATATAATTACAACTTAATAGTTGTAGCTGCTACGTTGTTTTTATTGATTAAATAAAGTTACTGAAATGGACATAAACTTACTTGTAGTGACACCTTTCATTTCTTAATAATCATTATAGAGATGAAAATGAAATATATACAGTGACTTATTTTCATTTAGCTCTCTTGAGTCACCCGGGGTTAAGTTTTGACTAGCCTTGTTTCAACTTTTTCAGGAAGTTGATCAACTCCGGACTGCAGTGGAAAAGGAAGTTTTGCAGCTTGAGGTACTATTCTGCTATGCTTGTTTGGTTATGACTAAATTGGAGTTTTGATTTTTTATGTTATCACAAGAGGCTGAATTTTTGGGACAGGTTAAATGACTGAATTGTTAATTCTATCTGATATTGTTTGTTTTATTATGAGGATTAACTGAATTTCTTATGCATGTATTGCTAAATGCTGGTGCTACTTGATAGATTGCAAGCTTTTGGAAAAAAGTATATTATGTTCCTTAAATCAGATATGCATGGCATTTATGCCGTTAATTACTCTCATTCTTGAATATCATATGCATTTGATTTTTTAACTGTCAGGTTCAGTGCCTTATGTAGGATGTTGTGTATTTCGTGCAGAAAAATAATTGCCCAAGTCCGCGTTCTTTGCCTCCTCTGAACGAAGAGCGAATAGAGATCAAATGTGAGTCAGATCATCTGAAAATACCCAGTGATGGCTCTGATGTCTAGGAAATTGATCCTTACTTTTTGAAATTTGAATCCAAAGTAGCATCAGGATCATATGGTGATTTGTAAGTATAATCAAGGTTACTTTTGATTCTTAAGCTTGAGTTTGAGTATTGAATTTTCACTCGAGAAACTCAACTTTTTTGGAAGATATAAAGGCACTTACCGAAGTCAGGAAGTTGCAATCAAAATTCTCAAGGCAGAACGCCTAAATACAGAACTGCAGATGGAATTTGCCCAAGAAGTTTTTATAATGAGGTTTGTGTATATCTCTGGATTCATTACTAATCGACCTAAGGAAAGGAAGAATGCTCCTTTACATTACTACGCTTTCCATGAACAATTTTGACTGATGTGGGTATTTGATTGGCCTCTTTTCATGTTTACGAGCACAAAAAACTTGAAAATGTTCTTAATAAGACATATTATCGATAGTGTTAGTTATTTTCATATCTAAGTATACATATATTATCTGGGCAAGGCACATACCTTCCCCTACGCACACTTGAGTTACTGGGTTTACCTCCACCTAATTTTTGCTATAATTTTCCCTATTAAATTTGATGTTGGCACAACCAGCCTATAGCCATTGGATGGCTTCAAATCTCTTAATCTTTCTCCTTTTTTTCATTCTTTCTACTTATTATAGTATTTCTATTGCAGAAAAGTTCGACACAAAAATGTTGTGCAATTCATCGGGGCATGCACCAAACCTCCAAACTTGTGCATAGTGACAGGTATGTATGAATAAAGTACCTATAGGTTGCAAAGTTAAGAAAAAAAATTGAAACTCAAATGCCTTTAATATTTTGTTTTTTCTTGATTTTTTTCTTCAAGCTGTTCCTTTAATTTGCAGAATTTATGTCTGGAGGGAGCGTTTACGACTACCTACACAAGCAAAAGGGTACTTTTAAGCTTCCAGCTTTACTCAAAGTAGCCATTGATATATCAAAAGGAATGAACTATTTGCACCAGAATAATATAATTCACAGGGACTTGAAAGCTGTAAATCTTTTGATGGATGAAAATGAAGTAAGCATTAATTCCTTCAACTGTCATCTGGGTAAATGATTAAACTTGGTTTTAATAACATATGAATTATAATATCTTTCCTATTCTTTCTTGCTCTTTATCCGAAATAACATATGAATTATAGCTTCTTTACTGTTGTAATTTTAATACCAATAAAAAGGGCAATTGCTGGATAAACCCTTGTGTATAGAAGTAAATGTATAATCATGTTATTTCACATAATGATATGTTTATCTTATAAGAACCTGGTAGCCGATCTGTATCTTATGTGCCTATCGATTATTAACAAAAAACACCACCAGCGTTTCATTAATGAGTATAACCTTATTCCCTACTTTCAAATATTTTAAAAAAAAAAGTTTCATCTTCAAAATAAACCGGTGCATCAACTTTAGCACTTTTGCATGCACCTCTGTTGATTATCAAGTTTGGCGCAGACTTTCTGTTGTTGCCTTTGGAAATTTTGATGATATCAAAGGAGCTTTATTTTCAGGTTGTTAAGGTGGGTGATTTTGGTGTGGCCAGAGTGAAAGCACAAACAGGTGTGATGACTGCTGAAACTGGAACATATCGGTGGATGGCCCCCGAGGTGTGTGCCTGATTGTATAATATTTGAGCTTAGGTTACACGCAAATTTTTTTAGATTGAAGTCTTTGATTAAAGGATTTTTGATGTGCTATGTTACTTTCAAGTTGAATGATCTCATAATTGCTGCAAAGTAATTTTTTTACTAATATTTGTTCTCTTTTAAGGTTATTGAGCATAAGCCCTATGATCATAAGGCAGATGTTTTCAGTTTCGGTGTGGTATTATGGGAATTACTTACAGGAAAGGTATTTGCTTTTGTTCTCTCAAATGTTTGAATCAGCACTTCTTTAATATGGTTATACGTTCAAGATTTTCAATTTTTTTTTTTTATCTTCAGCTTCCTTACGAGTATTTAACCCCTCTACAAGCGGCAGTTGGTGTGGTCCAAAAGGTAAAACATCTAATCAATGCCTAACTTTTGGTTCATTTGCATATTCAGTTTTTGTCCATGCTTGTCTGGGGGTTAGCAGTGCTATAAGCTAAAAATAAGTGTATGAGATCACTAAAATTTGGGAGTTAGATTTGACGCACCATTCACATTAACTATTTCTCTCTTATTTGGGAGTTAGATTTGACGCACCACTCACATTAACTATTTCTTTCTTCTTTTTAATGATTCAGCTAGTGATTATGTACCCGGAGCACCATCTAAATCGACAGGTTCCTTTTCATTGTGGACCTAGCTTCATTTTTACCTTTATTTTGGTTTTATTTGTGAAAGAGATTTTGTGACTGCTGCTTGAAAAAAGTCAGGTGTATTAAAGTCCTCTTACAAGCACATTCCCATAGTAATCTTTCTAACTGTTATATTTTTCATTGTTTGATTTAAAACATACACACAACATCAACAGTGATGAAGACACAAAATATTTCGCCGCCAACATACTTTATTACTAAAATCTAGCTACTTCGCCTGGTTTTTTTTATTAATAAATGTCTCATTAGGAGGGTCAACCCTCGTTTTATTAATCACAAATAAAAAAAAAAATATAGTACTTCACAAGATACTAATAATATATAATAAAGAATATATAACAGTTAAAACAAACATACTAAATTAATTAAATTCAATGTAATCATTTGAACACATCTTCATAACCTGGGCACCAACAACAGCGCCTTGCGCGGTATCAAACCCACCTAGTATATATATATGTATCGAGTAGTTGGACTCGATAAGTGATGAAGGAATAGGATGATTATAAAATTAATACTCCTACCCTAATACACAAGTCACCGCCCACTATATATGAAATTACGTGGAGTAGTAGACTCCATGTTAAGAAAGTATATGGATGATTATTTAATCAAGAAAACCTAATACATATACTTCCTCTCTAAGAACAAAAATATGCGCCGCACCTATTTTCACAAAACTAGGATCGGCCGAAACTCTATGCAAATTGCACATCGTTAATGCAAATAGTTTTCTCCTTCTTCCTTGCTTGATAACTTTTGGATCCCAGTTCTGAGCCTAAGGATTCAAGAGAGTTGCTTCAATCCAGTTGATGTGGATACCGCTAGAGGCACAACACATGGGGTACTTCTCACGAACCAGATTCATCAGATCTGATAGAAGACCGGATGAAAAACCACCACCTTGCCTGTGGTGAGGTAAATTCTAAAACCCCCTATTATTGGTTTTGGTTTTATGTGAAAATCCTTTTCGTATGACTAGATGAGTAAAGATCTTGATTGGGTTATTTTAAAAAATTTAAAAATTCCGCTGCTTTTAACGTCCTGACGTTACCAATAACCCAACACCATTATCATCTAAAGCATTCATTTCCTCCAGCGTGGTTGTACGCCACCCAGGATGAGATATGTCTTCATGAACAATTTTAGGGATAGAGATAGAATCAAGAGATGCAATAAATGAAAATGATGCGGGTGACAAGTGGTTATAGGAAACAAAAGAAGAAATAGGATAAGTACACTGATGTTTACCTTTACACATAGCTATAGGAAGAATATCACTCAAAACGGGATCTGATGCCGAAGGAACTGGTGGAGGGCATGAGTCGGGATCTGATGTTGAAGAAACTGGTACAGGGCATGAGCCGGGAGAGGGTCGACGTCTGGAGTATACCTGAAGAATAGGAGGCTTGTTAGGAGGCGGTTCCAAAACATGTTCAGATGAAGTGATAGTATAGACTAGCAAATCATCATCCTCCCTGTGACGTTCTGTAGTAGAAGATGGAAAGTATGGTGTTTCTTCAAGAAGGTAACATCTGCTGAAACGAGATACTTATTGAGATTAGGACAATAACATCTATAACCTTTTTGAAGGCGAGAATAACCAAGGAAGATACACTTCAAAGACTTTGGATCTAATTTAGTAACACGTGGACGATGATCCCTAACAAAGCAAGTACTACCAAATATCCTAGGCTCAATAGGAAACAACGATTTATTGGGAAAAATGGTACCATAAGGAGTTCCACCATGAAGAACAGACGAAGGCATACGATTAATTAAAAAAGGTTTTAGGAAAATTCATTTGTAATAATAAGGTTCATGAAGTTTCTAGAAGATGTCTGTTTTTTCGCTCTTCCACTCCATTTTGAGAAGGTTTATCAACACAAGAAGTTTGATGAAGAATGCCATTTTGAATCATGTAAGTTTGGAAAGATGCATACAAATATTCTTTGTCATTATCACTTCGTAATGTATTAATAGAAACATTAAAATGCGTTTTAATCTCAGCACAAAACGCACAAAAATGAGAAAACACTTCAGACCGACTTTTCATTAGATATAACCATGTAACACGAGAATAGTCATCTACAAAAGTAACAAAGTACTTAAATCCAGTTTTGGACAGAACAGGACATGGACCCCATACATCAGAATGAACTAATTCAAATGGAAAATTGGCTCTTTTATTTAATCTAGGACTAGTACTAAAACGATGGTGTTTAGCCAACTGACATGACTCACAATCTAATGAAGACACTTTACTAAACTGTGGACAAAGTTTCTTGAGCAGCGGAAGAGATGGATGACCCAACCGACAATGTTCTTTAAAAAGGGACATCATACTAGAACAGGCAACAAGTCTCGGTATATGTGTGTCAAGGATTTAGAGACCTCCAGACTCATGTCCTCTACCAATATTTTTCTTCATCATAAGATCCTGAAATAAGCAATAATCAGGAATAAAATGAGATACAACAATTAAGATTGCGAGTTAGTTGGCTTACATAAATTAAATTGAATGATAAATGAGGCAAATGTAGGACATAGGACAAAGGAAGCAGAGGAGTCGGGGTAATTGTGCCAGACCCAAGAACACAAGATTGTGATCCATAAGCTAAAGTAACAGTAGGGGATGATGTGTTTGACTGAAAATTAGAGAATAGACTAGAATTACCTGTCATATGATATGTGGCTCCAGAATCAATGACCTATTTGGAGGATGAGGAAATAAGACACGTATTTGATTTACCTGAATCAGTGATAGCGGTAACAGAGGTTGATGAAGACTTCAATGATTCTTGGTACTGAGAAAACTTAGCAAATTCATCAGCAGAGATCAGAACACATGTATCAGATGCAGTGTTAATGAATGCAACATTAGCCGAGGGATTTTTCTGATTTCTAAAACGAAGCTTTCTACAATGACTTTTAATATGTCCGGGTTTATAGCAATAATGACACACAATCACTCCTGAATCCTATGCACGAGGTTCAAAATTATTGTTCGATCCCCCCCCCCCCTCCCCCCCTCCCCGTGTTGTTATTTCTGAAAGGTGATCGCCCAAAATCATTAGTATTACGTGTCACAAGGGCACCACTAAACTCAACAGATGGAGTACTTTATGTACGAAGTACCCTACTAAAGACCTCTTGTAAGGAGGAGATATCAAAAATCGATAGAATTTGTGACTTTGCGGTCTCAAATTCAGAAGCAAGACCACCAAGAAAACTCATGATAGCCATCTTCTCTCGTTGTTGTTATTGAACCTTCACATCTGGTCTAAATGGCAACAACATATTAAGCTCCTCATAAGTTCTCCTAAAATCCATAAAGTAGTTCGTGAGAGACTTTTCATGTTTTTCCGCTCGATAAAAAGCTTTGCACACCTCAAAAATACGAGAAACATTATTTTTTCCTGAGTACAAAAAATCCAAATAGTCCATCAATTCTTTAACAAAATTCACAGTGAGTGATCATGTTGGAAAAAGTAAGTTAATGGACTATTTTGGACGTATTTTAAGTGGGGCCCACATTGAGAAAAGAGTCGGGTCTTTGCCGAATTATATTCTACTCAGTGAGTAGATTAAAATGGTATATAGTACGTCCAAATCGGAGTACGGGTGAATGAGAAATTAAAGCTCAAAGTTCACATATGTAATGGGAAAAATTGGAAAGAAATGAACTTATCCTACATTGGAAGTGTGATAAGGAAAATTTGGGTTTATATATGATTTCTAAACCATAAGGGTTAAGAAATTATTACTAGAAGGCTGCCTCCTTGCGCGCAGGGGGGGGGGGTGCAAATCTTGGATCGAATTTACACTCGGCCCTTCAAGACTTGTTGATTGCATATTCATCGAATATGCTCAGAACACTGTTGATTGCATATTCATCGAATATGCTCAGAACAGTAATGCTTATTAGTTTCTTGTGCATGAGTCTAAAAATCTTGAGATTCACAAAAACACGATAATGGAATCTAGAAATGCATCTTTCTTTGAAGATGTATTTCCAGCGAAAACTAGAAAAGAAGTGAGATCATCTAAAAGAACTCATAGTCAAGACCATGAGTCTGAACAGGTAACTGAGGATGAGCCAACCGAGGTTGAGCCTAGAAGAAGTAAAAGAGCAAGGACAGAAAAATCTTTGGTCCAGATTTTCTGACATATATGCTCGAAAATGAACCTCAAACCTTCAAAGAAGTTGTAACTTCTTCTGAAGGACCTTTGTGGAAAGAGGCAATCAATAGTGAAATTGATTCCATCTTACAAATCATACTTGGGAGTTAGTTGATCTTCCTCCAGGATGCAAACCACTAGAGTATAAGTGGATTTTTAAAAGAAAAATGAAACCAGATGGAACAATTGATAAATACAAGGTCAGACTAGTGATTAAAGGCTATCGGCAATGAGAAGGCCTTGATTACTTTGATACGTATTCTCCTGTGACGAGAATAACTTCCATTAGGATGATACTTGCTATCGCAGCTTTTTGAAACTTAGAAGTACATCAAATGGATGTAAAAGCAGCTTTCTTAAATGGAGATATGGAAGAAGAAATTTACATGGAACAACCTGAGGGTTTTCTGCTCCAGCGAAAGAAAAGAAAGTCTGTTAACTGGTTAAGTCATTGTATGGCTTAAAACAGGCACCAAAACAGTGGCATAAGAAATTTGATGATGTCATGTTGGAGAAAGGGTTTAAAACCAGTGAATGCGACAAATGCGTTTACGTGAAAGAAACAAAAGATGGCTATGCCATTCTTTGTCTTTATGTTGACGACATGCTTATCGTTGGAAGTAATGATAAGATGATTAAATCCACTAAGGATATGTTGAATGCTAGATTTGAAATGAAAGATATGGGTCTAGCAGATGTAATACTGGGAGTTAAAATCACGAGAAAATTAGATGGCATTATTTTGAGTCAGTCCAGTTATATTGGAAAATTCCTTGAAAAATTCGATTAGGATGACTCTAATGAGGCTAAAAACTCCTATAGATCCAAGCCAACCTTTATCAAAGAATAAAGGTGAGAGCATCTCTCAAGTGGAGTACTCAAGGATTATTGAAAGTCTAATGTACATGATGAGTTGTACAAGACCGGATATAGCATACGCTGTAGGTAAGCTAAGCAGATATACTAGTAATCCTGGTCCTGACCACTGGAAAGCCATAGTGAGATTACTGAGATACTTAAGGTATACTCGTAACTATGGGCTACACTATACAAGATATCTAACTGTTGTAGAAGGATACAGTGATGCAAATCGGATATCTGATGTAAAAGATTCAAAATCCACCAGTGGATATGTATTCACCTTGGGTGGTGCAGCAGTATGTTGGAAATCCTCAAAACAAATTGTGATAATCAGATCCACAATGGAGTATTAGTTTATAGCTCTAGACAAATATGGTGAAGAGGTTGCGTGGCTACGTCAATTCTTAGAGGGTATTCCACAATGGTCTAAACATGTGCCAGCAGTGTGCATTTATTATGATAGCCAATCTGCGATTGGAAGAGCACAGAGTAAAATGTACAATGGTAAGTCTAGGCATATACGCCAAAGACATAATACCATAAGACAACTACTCTCAACTGGAGTGATTACTATTGACTATGTAAAGTCAAAGGATAATCTAGCGGATCCGTTAACCAAAGGGTTAACAAGAGAGATAGTTGCTAAATCATCAAGAGGAATGGGACTAAAGCCCATAGAATAAAAACTTAGCGAAGGAAAACCCAACCTAGTTGACTGGAGATCCGAAGATCTAGGTTCAAAGGGACAACCTAACCGCAAAGGTTTAGTTAAGTCTCTGTGGGGGGTTTTTACCCTCAAGTCCATTCCTATGATGAAAACAATGATAACGGTTGAATAAGGTTAAGCCAAACTTTTAATGATTCTTGTAAAGAGAGTAACTCGGGATACTTTAAGGAAATGAATCACCTATGTGAGAGAGAAGAAGGGCCGCTTCAAAGGGAATTGTATTGGGCACAATTCTTAGAAACTCTTGCTGAACCAGGTAGATGTCCATGGCCGAAACGGACATAACCGTAAGAACTAAAACGTTACAAGGTAAGATACTTGTGAGAAGTGTGTCATCGTTTACACAAACAGCAGAACAGTTCAAGGACAACGTGTCTACTGATCAGCTAGTAAAGTAAACATACTTTATCAAGGGAAAGTTCAAAGGGTAATACCTACTTATCCTATGCAAGTGTCTACCGCTGAACTCTATCCTCTTAGAACATCCTGTTAGGAACTTGTTCAATTTTCATTCATGTGGGGGAATGTTGGAAAAAGTAAGTTAATGGACTATTTTGGACGTATTTTATGTGGGACCCACTTTGAGAAAAGAGTCGGGTCTTTGCGGAATTATATTCTATTCCGTGATTAGATAAAAACGGTATATGGTACGTCCAAATCGAAGTACAGGTGAATGAGAAATTAAAGCTCAAAGTTCACATATGTAATGGGAAAAATTGGAAAGAAATGAACTTATCCCACATTGGAAGTGTGATAAGGAAAACTTGGGTTTATATATGATTTCTAGACCATAAGGGTTAAGAAATTTTTACTAGAAGGCTCCCTCCTTGCACGCAGGGGGGGGGTTGCAAATCTTGGATCGAATTTACACTCGGCCCTTTAAGACTTGTGCGTGCCCGCGACTTGCGGACACGAATGTCGTCCCGAATATAATCGCACAGATTTACTACAATCCAAAAAATTGGAGCCATTAAGTTTATGTTACGTGATTTTGGACATTACATGAACCACATCTGGCAAAATAACTTTCTGATCACCCATAATACAAAAGAGAAATATACCAAAAAAGTCTAAATCCAACCAAAAAAAGACCAAACCCAACCAAAAGGAACAAATCCAAAGTGGTTTACCACAAACAGGTGCAGAGACGTGCTGTAAATAGTCAGGTGATGCCGGAGACAGTTACTGGAGAGTCGTGCCGGTACGGACGCGCCTTCACGTGCCGGCAAGTGGACTGACGACGAAATCAAAAGCTGGCGCATGAGGTTCACGCGCGGCGAATTTGGTTGCTGGAATATGGGGAAAGGACGACAGGATAGTGGGTAATCTTCCTGTAGCGGCGGTGATAACAAACAGACACTATGGATAGTGGCCCAAGATAAACCCTAATTGTATTATTTTGAAGAACCCTAATTTTTCCACACGAAATTTTCGGTCCTAATAAACCCTAAGGCTTTGGATACCATGTTAACAAATGTGGAAAAATAATTTCATATATTTATGAATGAATAAGATACATCTACAACACACACACACACACACACATATATATATATATATATATATATATATATATATATATATATATATATATATATATATATATATATATATACACAATCTAGGAACCCTATCTAAGGAAGGACTCCTAAATAGATTACTCTAATAATTAGGAATAATAATATTACAATATATAATATTTTTGAATCGTTTTGTGTGACCTTCTCTAATATTTGTGGATGGAATCACGGATTTGAAAGTTGAAGACTTAAACTTGCAGAGCTTGACGGAGATTCAAAGCTTGATGAGAAGAATCTAAGAGTATATGTGTGTATATGTATGTGTGTTCACAAGACTCCTTTATATAAGATTTGAAGAGTCTTATCCATAGCAGCTTGATGACGTGGCATGATTTAATTATCCTTTACTTCCTTGGAATGGAAGACTTCATTTGATTGAGCAAAACACTTCATCTTGACATGTATCATTTTTTGAGTGGTCATATTTTTAAGGCCAAAACATGATTTAATTGGCTTTAAAGGCATCACTTTTACACATGTCGTGATATAATTAGCCAATAATAATTATTAGTACAGTTGAATAAACTATTTACTTTTGGAATTTAATATAGTAAAATCCCAAAATAGAAAATTAATTGATAACTAATAAATTATTTTACAAGTATCATTATTTAATTTGACGTAAATTTCAAGATTTCGTAGACCTTTAAATGACCAAGAAATGATTGAATACTCGATATTTTTATTAGTCTATGACTGAATCTATAATTGGAATGATTAAGCACTCAATATATTTTGAAAAATTATTTTCCTAAAATATACATGATGAATTAATTGGGATATTTAAATTGACGAATTGTGAATTAATCAATTAAACATATCAAAACTGATTAAATTAAATTTAAATATTGAAGTAAATTTGTGTAGGAATTTTCTAGATAGGAAAATTCATTTTTTATGATTATATATGATATACTCATAATATAAGAATTATAAAAATAATGCGGTCACCTAAAAAGAAGGAGATATAATCATATTTGAGTTACGAAAACTAGTTGAGATAGATAAGAAAATATGATATCATTGATATGTATGCATATATGAGATTTATATATTTTCCAATAATACTAGCCTTTTACAAGATACAATTTTTTAATAACTTTAATAACAAGAGCAAGAAAATATTCTATTTTTCTCTGAGAGAATTTCACTTTTGATACCATAACTCAACCTACTTTAGGGATTTGATACCACAACTTTTTCTTCCGACACATTTGATACCATAACTCAATCAACTTGACACATTTGATACTTCCGTCAAATTGAAAACGGAATTGTCACGTGATTGTAACGTGGCCATTAAAACTTTGCACATTTGATACCATAACTTATGTTGACTGATAATTTTACCCCATAACATTTCATGTTACCAAAAAAGCCCCACATCTCTAAATTTAGTGACGATTTTAGTCCACATTGTTGTAAAATTTCCAAATTGACTCGAATAAGACCACGTGCTGACCAATTTAGAACTTTACACATTTGATACCATTACTTATGTTGACTGATAATTTTACCCCATAACATTTCGGGTTACCAAAAAAGCCCCACATCTCCAAATTTAGTGATGATTTTAGTCCACATTGTTGCCGAATTTCCAAATTGACTCGAATAAGACCACGTGCTGACCAATTTAGAAAATTTTACTTATTTTATTTAAATAACTAATTTAATTTATAAACAATATTAATAAATTAAATAATACATTAACATAACTATCATTAAAATTAAGAAAACATATTCTTTTTAAAAATAAAATTTATATAATAGAATTAATCTATTTAATATTTATTAAAATAATTAATTATATAATTAAAAACTATTTAATATTTATTAAAATATTAAATAATAAATAATTATAATTTAATAAAAAATCCCCACCCCGCCCCACCCACCCAACCCAACCCACCCCTCCCCCTACCCCAGATTCCCAGGCCGCCGCCGGCCTGGGTCTTCTCTCCCAGGCCACCGCCGGCCTGGGACCGAAGATCCCAGGCCGGCAGTGGCCTGGGATCGAAGGTGGCCTGGGACAGGAGACCCAGGCCGCCGGCGGCCTGGGAATCGGGGGGTAGGGGGGAGGCTGGGGAGGTGGTGGGTGGGGTGGGGATTTTTTTTTAAATTAAAATTATTTATTATTTAATATTTTAATAAATATTAAATAGTTTTAAATTTTATAATTTATTATTTTAATAAATATTAAATATATTAATTCTATTATATAAATATAATATTTAAAAAGAATATATTTTCTTAATTTGGTATGTTAATGTATTATTTAATTTATTAATATTGTTTATAAATTAAATTAGTTATTTAAATAAAATAAGTAAAATTTTCTAAATTGATCAGCATGTGGTCTTATTCGAGTCAATTTGGAAATTTGGCAACAATGTGGACTAAAATCGTCACTAAATTTGGAGATGTGGGGCTTTTTTGGTAACCTGAAATGTTATGGGGTAAAATTATCAGTCAACATAAGTAATGGTATCAAATGTGTAAAGTTCTAAATTGGTCAGCACGTGGTCTTATTCGAGTCAATTTGGAAATTTTGCAACAATGTGGACTAAAATCGTCACTAAATTTGGAGATGTGGGGCTTTTTTGGTAACCTGAAATGTTATGGGGTAAAATTATCAGTCAACATAAGTTATGGTATCAAATGTGCAAAGTTTTAACGGCCACATGACAATCACGTGACAATTCTGTTTCCAATTTGACGGAAGTATCAAATGTGTCGAGTTGATTTGAGTTATGGTATCAAATGTGTCGGGAGAAAAAATTGTGGTATCAAATCCCTAAAGTAGGTTGAGTTATGGTATCAAAAGTGAAATTCTCTCATTTTTCTCTACACACAAAAATTGTTCACCGCCTTAGAAAATTAGGAGAAATTTGTTCATCCAATTTTTAGAGATTAACTATTCAAACATAAGAGGTTATTGTCGAATGAGAAACGAGGTTGAAGATCAAAAACTAAAAGATCAAAATGTTTGTTGATCCCATCCTAACACCAAAGTTCAACCAAAAAAACGAAAGACGGAAAACTTTCAGTATGATTTTCCCTCTCTCTCTCTCTCATTCTTAAATTAAAATAATATTTGTTATTTGATTCTCGTATTTTTATGTTAATTATTTTAAATATATTGTGAATACATAACTCACCAAATTTCGCAACTATTTTGAATAAATTCAATCATATTTTGTTCAGTTGAATCGAATTATTCATACTCCAATTGAGTAAAAGCTAACAAAATATTCACAAGCCATAATCAGGCTGCATCTTGTTATTGAAAAAAAAAATATATATTATGAAGCTGCGCTTCCCAAGGCGGGCACAAAATTCAACATGAAATTCCAAAACCCATACCCTTTTAATAAACTTTGCATTTATCTTCATCAACAAATTACATCATCTTACGCGTATAAATCCATACAATTCCCATTTCCAATATTGCACCTAACGATAACACTCTTCATACCTATCCCCACTCCCCTCACCCTTTATATATTTCATCATCCTCCCACTTTTATTCACTCATTCCAAATAATTTCTACCAAAAAATTATCTACATAAAAAATGGTGGGTTTTGAAACATTTCTTGAAACTCCTCTAAAGGAAGGGAAAAGTTTCGTGGGCTATGATGTTCCTGAAGGAGTTGACATAAGGGGAAGATATGATGCAGGATTTGCAAGAATTTTGAGTAAAGATGCCCTGCAGTTTGTGGCTGGTTTGCAAAGAGAATTCAGAAATCATATTAAGTATGCGATGGAGTGTAGGATTGAAGCTAAGATGAGGTACAATAATGGAGGGTTACCCGGGTTTGATCCGGCGACCAAGAACGTTAGAGGAGGAGAGTGGGTTTGTGCGGCGGTGCCACCGGCTGTGGCTGATCGGAGAGTTGAAATTACGGGTCCGGTGGAAAGGAAAATGATCATTAACGCACTCAATTCCGGAGCCAAAGTGTTCATGGTAAGTTTTGAAAGTTAATGCAAAAATACCCCGATACTTTTTTGAATTATTAAAAATGTTCCTGAGTAATTTTATTATCCAAAACATTAGTGATTTTGGATTTTCGTCCCAAACTATATTATCTCATCGAATTTCGTTTCGTAATTTAATATTTGTTTAAAAAATGGTCACAAATTAATTACTAATTTTGATTTTTTGTCCCAAACTATATCAACTCGCCGAATTTCGTCCCATAATTTATCATTTTGTATGAATTTAGTCCCAATATTAAATTTTTAATTTAATGAAAATGACGGTTTGGGACGAATTCTACAATATTATATAATTATTTATGTTAAAATTTACCACGTCATGACACGTAAGCAGCCATGTGATAATTTAACGGCAAATCGCAATTTTCATCTTATAATTAACTATGAGACGATATTTCAAAAAAATATTAAATTACCGGACGAAATTCGCCAAGTTGAATACTAGGGGACAAAAATCCAAAATCAGTAATTAGTTTAAGACGATTTTTGCAATTTTACCTTAATTTTATTACCAAAACCCTCTATGCTAATTTATTGTTAGCAAAAAATCTTTGTCAAGTCAAAATGTTAATTATACCTAATTATACCTATATCAAGTAATGCAAAATAGCCTCATCACTTAAAAAAATGTAGCAATCCGTCAACTTTAAAATTTAACAATAGCCCTCAGTTCATTTAAAAAAATTGAGAATAAACCCCCTTTAAATTAATCTTTCGAGGATTATGCTAAAAGAAATACGAGGAGATGATTTGCTAATAAATTTTTATAGTTATGTAAAACAGAAGGAGTGTTTTTCATTTAGTCCTAGGCTTTGCTATTAGTTTTGAATATGACTTTGATTAGTTTCTACTGTCTAGTTGAGTTTATATAGTTGTTTTGGAATGACTACAAATCAAATAAAAATTGGTCATTATTATTAATTAGTAAACAAAAAAATATTAAGTGATAACAAGTACGATTCTGATGAATATAATAATATGTGTATATACCAATAATGTAAGTGTACAATAAAATAGATGGGGAATGTACTATGACATTAT
Organism: Penstemon barbatus; assembly: GCA_003313485.2. Classification (NCBI taxonomy): domain Eukaryota; kingdom Viridiplantae; phylum Streptophyta; class Magnoliopsida; order Lamiales; family Plantaginaceae; genus Penstemon; species Penstemon barbatus. The sequence continues at coordinate 31,928,729 of CM064879.1, read as the reverse complement.
TTTCATAATGGTTAGTCATAATATTTTGGTATCACTCCATATTGGGTAAAAAGATTATCCTGTGAATTTTTACATGGATCCCTCTCTAGTTACTCGGATCTTAAACAAAATTATCATGTTAATTTTTTATTGCATAGAATTTTCTATATTAAAAGATTGCTCATTTTGGATCAAATATTTTAAAAATTCGTTTTTAAAATATATTATGTGAACTTGTAGAAATTAACTTAAAAAATTTTAAAATAATTTCTTGACAATCAATTTTGTAGTAATGGGGAATTTTATTATACCGAATACATATTTAATACTACAAGCACTAGGGAAAAATATTAATTTATGGTACATTTTAATTACTTCTTCCCAATAACCTCAACTCAGTAATTTATAGTTTTCTTTAATACGTTTTCTAACCCAATTCCCAAACCTCCAAACTAATTGATAATTATCAAAGAATTGACTAATTGAAAATAGGACCCAACAATATTTACTTAATTACCTGTTGAAGTAGACATTCAATGAGGAAAATATCATTTCAACTAGTAGAAATAATTTTCTATTTAAATTTTTTGATAGCTAAATCTTTAGTAATGTATATTATTTTGCAAACCTCTTTTCAAGTGTTCTAAATGAATTTATTTTAATAAAAATTTAAATTAAAAAGGAAATTACTCAAAATGTGATATTAATTCATCGGAAAAAATATAGCACAATTAAGGATGTATAAGTAAAACTAGAGTTACTGTTATTCTCGAATATTTATATGTCCAACCTTTTTTTTAATGATTAATGATTATTTATTTTAAAATATAAAACTAGTTATATATTTAGTGATAAATACACACTCATCTTACTCTTGATTACATCTATCATTTATGTTAGTTGCCATAATATCAACATATTAAAAAGAAAAAATTGTCTACTAATTTGTGGACCACAATCTGAAATGGTGAGCGCATTTTGTACATGTCTTCCCAGTATGGTAACTCCAATAAGATTTAAGTTAGGGGTTCGTCTCGGAGAGTTGTAAAATGCTATCACTTGGCCCAAATAAATATAACTAATATTTCATTAAATCCTACCCCCTTCAATATAAATTTCTGGCTCCGCTCCTAAATACAGAGAGTTATTGTCAATAATGACAAGTTAAATTATACAACTTTTGGCAGCAAAATAAATGTAGAAAATATTATATCAACAAATTTTAAATACTACCACTTTATAGTAGTGATAAATTATTGTCGATTAAGATTTTGTCGTAATTATTTTAAATATAGCTAGGCATTAAATGGGATTTAGTATTTGCAAAAATGACAGGCTGATTTTGAAGATGCACTATCACCAACTTGGGAGAATCTCATGCAAGGGCAAATAAACTTGAAGGATGCTGTTAATGGCACTATAAGCTTCAATGACAAAGCCAGAAACAGAACTTACAAGCTTAATGAACATACGGCTAAGCTTTTTGTCCGCCCAAGAGGCTGGCACTTGCCCGAGGCTCACATCTTCATTGACGGCGAGCCAGCCACGGGTTGCCTAGTGGATTTTGGCCTCTATTTCTTCCACAACTATTCATCATTCCGTAAATTGCAAGGTCAAGGCTATGGACCATTTTTCTATCTCCCTAAAATGGAACACTCAAGGTATGAAGAAAATGATCTAATTACTAGTTATCATTTGGGATTCATAAGAGTGAAATGCAAAAATACCCCTATGTTTTGTTTCAAATCAGAATGATAATTATAGCAGCACCAAAGAATGCGAAAACACCCTTATTCACCTGAATTTTTTACTTTGAAAATTGGCAATAAACCCACTTGTTCACTTAAAAATTTCAATTGGGATTCAAAAGGTTTTTTGCACAAGGGATTTTTGCTAATTAAAATAACACAAAGGTTTCTTGATAGCTAGGCAAAGCACAACCGTGTTTTTGCATTTTTCTCAATTCATTAAAAGACTAAAGTTCAGTTGGGAAATAATCTTACAAGTTTGATTACATTTTTGACAGAGAAGCTAGGATATGGAACAATGTGTTTGAAAGAGCAGAAAAATTGGTTGGAATCGAAAACGGAAGCATAAGAGCTACTGTACTGATTGAAACACTTCCAGCGGTGTTTCAAATGGATGAAATTCTTTATGAATTAAGAGATCATTCTGTTGGGTTGAATTGTGGTAGATGGGACTATATCTTTAGCTATGTTAAGACTTTCCAGGAACATCCCGATCGTCTGCTGCCCGACCGAGTTCAAGTTGGGATGACTCAGCATTTCATGAGAAGTTACTCTGATCTACTTATTAGAACTTGTCACAGGCGTGGAGTTCATGCTATGGGAGGAATGGTATGTAACTTTTCACATTCTTGTTGAATTGTTGTAGTTTGTATACCATTGTTATAAACTATAGTTGATATTAATTGTGAGGGCGTCTAATGGCAGGTTGTTTTATCGTACATACAGAAAATCCCGTATGATTTCAAAAATTACAAGCACACCCATTTCTGGGGATTTTTTGTAAACATTTTCAAAGTTGTTGAGTTGAAGCTATAAGGGTGTTTTGGTACATTTACTTGTGATTTCTGAAACGTCACGGGGTTCCTTGTAGGGCAACTAAACCTCAGGTCTGGTTTAGTGGTTGTTATCGCCTGTTATTATTTTTACGTTTCCCAAGGGTTTAATTCCTTTCGAGGCGGGTTGGCACATTAAGTGGGTACCTCTCCCAACAAGGATTCGAACATGAGTCCGCTACTTTATAGGGATTCGATTACAGTATAATCATTCATTCATTCTCAACCATGAATTCTGTCTACAATAAGTTTCTTTATATAATCATTCAACTCAGCACACACTAGCTCAAACTTACTCTACTGTCCACTAACTTCGAGCTATAATATAGAACATGTCAATCCCCAACGTATTTAACCACTTATCTCGAGGTTCTTATGATGTCGTACAAAAAAGCAGTAACGATAACATATCAAAAGTAATTCATGTTGTTACTTATGAATTGAGTCCTATATATACATGAACGTGATGGAAATATTGATTCGTGATTCATTATTTTGACGATGAATAACAATTAAAGTTACATATGTAATTTAATATTACATATATGTAAATTTACTTATTTATGCTCGGATTCAGATTTTTCATTAATTGGAACAGATTTTAAATCGAAAATCTTGAATACATTGTTTACACAGGCAGCTCAGATTCCAATCAGGGATGATCCAAAGGCAAATGAAGCAGCCATGGAACTGGTCAAGAAAGACAAACTTAGGGAAGTGAAAGCAGGACATGATGGAACATGGGCCGCGCACCCTGGCCTAATCCCGGTTATAATGGAAGTTTTCACCAACAACATGGGAAACAAGGCCAATCAAATTGAGTCTGTAAAACGTGAAGAAGCAGCCCTTTTAACCGAAGAAGACCTCCTTCAGATCCCGAGAGGCGTACGGACCATGGAAGCCCTCAGGCTCAACACACGGGTTGGGATCCAGTACGTGGCTGCATGGCTCACGGGCACCGGCTCAGTCCCTCTTTACAATCTCATGGAGGATGCAGCCACGGCTGAGATAAGTCGAGTTCAGAACTGGCAGTGGCTGAAATATGAAGTGGAATTGAATGGAGACGGGCTCGGTGTGAAGGTGACTAGGTGCCTTTTTGGAAGAGTTGTGGAAGAGGAAATGGCTAGGATTGAGAAAGAAGTTGGGAAGGAGAAATTCAACAAGGAGATGTATAAAGAGGCTTGCACGATATTCAAAAGGCAGTGTATTGCACCAAAATTGGATGATTTTCTGACCCTTGATGCTTATAATCACATTGTTGTTTATCACCCTAGGAGATCTTCTAAGCTCTAATTTAAAAGAATTCCACATTGTATGTGGAGTTTGATGTCCTATTTCTGGAATTTGTAAGATTATGTTTGTAATGTGAGTGCTACTTTAATATTTTGTTGCTTCGAATAAATGATGGTTTATGATTTTTATTTACTGGATTTGTATTTTGTAAAAGAGCAAAAGACAAAAACACCCCCTATGTTTTGTCTAATTTCCAAAATTTCCCCCGTGTAATTTTAACTACCAGAAAACCCATGTGTTTGATTTTAAATACCACAGTCGACCCAAGAGCAAAAGACAAAAACACCCCCTATGTTTTGTCTAATTTCCGAAAATTCCCCTGTGTAATTTTAACTACCAGAAAACCCCTGTGTTTGATTTTAAATACCACAGTCGACCCAAGTAGTATATACTTACTTTTTCAAAAAGAATAAATAAATTTAAAAAAAAAAAAACACATAGGGGTAGTCTTGTCATTCCACCAAAAGTCAAAAATAAAATTGTAAGTATATACTACTTGGATCGAGTGTGGTGTATAAAATAAAACACAGGGGGGTTTGGGGATTTAAAATGACATATAGGGGTTTTTTGGGAGTTAAACAAAGCATATGGGTGGTTTTGTCTTTCAATGTCAGGGGTAAAATTATCATATCAAAAGCAAAATGTAAACAAATACTTGCAATTTTGGCGTTTGAAACACTCACTCTTTTTTGGGGGTGTATTTGGCACTTATTTGAAATCATAGAGAATTTTTTGAGAGTTAAAATAACACAGAAAATTTTGGAGATTTAGACAAAGTATAGGGAATGTTTTTGTCTTTTGCTCTTTGTAAAACAATCAAATTGAGGAGTAGCCTTTTATTTTCTTCTGACTTGTGAAGAGAAAACTCAAATGAGTTGTAACTTATAAGTTTTTTTTTTTTTTTTTTTTTTTTTTTTTTTTTTTTTGATAACCCAGGTGTACAAGCTTACACTTGACTAATCCTGGACCCTCAGAACCCTTGCCCTAGAACACTGAAGGATGTAATCGCAAGATGTGCCTCCACCAAGCCCCGGGTTCCCACCATACTGCTGTACACTCTGCGCACAAAGGGGTCTTCACCACAAATGACCCTTAGATAGACCCATAGAAATGCTTCCATCCAAGTTCCAAATGGGATTCGAACCCCCACCCTTGCCGCTGGAGCAAGCCTTATGAATCATTGGTCGACCAGTTGGAGATATGCCCTGGGGGCAACTTATAAGTTATTTGATCTCATCGTTAATGCATCTCTTCGTAATTCGGGTCCGGGTCCAGGATTAAAAGTTGGGGGATTAATTTATTTTATTCGCAAACTCATTCCAAATTTCAATGTTCTGAAATTCAGGACCATAATGTTGAGGTTTAACCCAATTAGATCCGAACCATTCGACTCAACGAGTAAACGTGATCGAACTAATTCGACCCAATTGCGAAATTTGGTGGGTTTTATGTTTTCAATGTATTTAAAAAATAACTTACATAAATACGAGGATTCCATAAACGATAATTATTTTCACTATGCAAAAGAAAGAAAAAGAAAACTTACAAAAAGCTTCCTGTCCTTCGATCTTTTGGTTGAACTTTTGCCTACAAGTTTTTCTTGCGTTTGGTGATCAAACGGCCTTGATCTTTTTCACTATTAATATCAACAACATTCTCATTCTACTAAGTGTGTCGGCACCAACTTAAGAGAATCGAACTTTTCATTCACGTTTAAGAAATCAAAACTTCAAGATCAAAAATCTCTTTGTGTTTCTTGAACAAGGGGCTCAGGATTTTGTGTTGTCAAATCGAGAGTCATCAGACTTGTTGTTAACAGAATTTTGTGCTTCTCCTGCATGAGATGGTTCTCCTTGATTGTACGTGTATCGCCTCGTACTAGGCATTTTTCGATCTAACACTCAAATAAGTATCCCACAGTTGGCGCCAAAATGATCTTACCTGATTTCGTGCGTAGTCAAAATAGGAAAGTAAGAACAAAAGTACACAATGGTACGGGTAGATCAATCACAATTGTATATATATATATATATATTCCGATCGTATACAAAGATTACAAAAGGGGCCTATCCGAGCATTGTAGGATGCCGTACAAGCTAGAGACTAAACATAGTACAAAAGAGTGATCTAATCTAACTCCGGAGGAGAATCCGAGCAGTATGACCGATCAAGGAGCACCTGGGAAAGCATGTCCGATGTCATAAATGCGAGTGGTATTTATAATTGAGGCGCGTGCTAGGTGAACCTTCCGCAGGGATACATTCCCTAGCCCAAAGGCTTGGGCCTGGGGTCGGCCCAACAATAATTCCGAGGGAGAGCCCTTTTCTGGCTGTCGGACTTGGCAAATCGGAGATCGTGACGTGGAGATCGGAATTATGTCATTGAGGTCGGATTTCCTGGTCTTCGATCAGATATGATTCCCAAAATAGAAAATCCCAAGTATCCCTCATCATTGGTGTAGCGCTCCACGTGTTGCGCCTCTACTATTTTATACCCCACAATATCACGAAAACCTTAATAATCCTAATCGGCTAGAACATAGAAATTATTGATTAGCTAGAACATAGAAATTATTAATATGAGAGAGGAGGAGAGAGAGTTTTTGTTGTTTGATTAGTTGTGTGTAAGATATGATATATACTCGCATATATATAGGTATCTTATTACTCCTAATCTTACCAGGACTAGGACTTTAAGTCTTCTCTTTCTCCTACATGAGTCATGACCCTTTTATTTGAAAGACTAAGTGTTCTAATTAATTAATGGCCCATTTCATTTAATTAATTGAAACTTTATTTAATTTCTCTATTAAATGGCCTAATTAATTAATTAAATTAGACTCTAAGCTTAATTAATTAAATATCTCTACAATTATTTAAATCCAATCTAATTAATTAACTTACAAATTAAATTCCAATTTAATTTATAAACTCGATCTAATTCCAAACGGATCTCGTCTGCTCCAATTGGGTCGACCCAGTCGATCCAGTTGTTCTTCGTTTCATTGCTTTCGCTTCATGTGTATTTTATATGCCCCCGTAGGTTCACCACATAATTGGCCGTGGGTTATAATTAAATTTTTATTTAATTACTCGAGTATTAAATACTCTAAATCAATCGAACACTCTGTCGACTGATCATTCCAAAATTAGCACCCTGCCAATTTGGAAATTCCCACACTCCACGGTCGATGTCTGGCCACAAGCCCATGAAGCCCAATCACTGGTGAATTAATTCAGTGAACATTTTCAACATTTACAACTTCCACATACGACATGATCTCTCCATCATTCGATCTCCCAGTCGAGACTTAAGGGTATGGACTTTTCATCGGTTTCATTTCCTCGTCTTGACGTTATGTACTCTAGTCTCGAAATAATTCTCTTTGATTTATTCTTTATGAGCCACTTTCATAAAGTCGTCAGATACCTCGGCCGAGGGTTTTTACCAGAATTAATTTCTCACATAAATTCATAAGAGAATTTTCTAACCTATCAAGTCGGGTCAATGGATCATTTGTTGATGATATGAACCTGCATACTTGTTCCACTATACCCAACGTAAACAGTGACCTGCATACTAGTTCCAATCACATCAAAGTATAGACGTTCTCGCACCAGTTAAACCCTATCACCTCAAGTATTAAGGATCGTTCCTCGTACACTATTGCAAATAGGAATATCTTCAACCCCGATATGCGACTACCGCTTCATGGTGAGTTATTTCCTAATTGGGGTATTCAGTGCACTTGCCATCCCAGTAAGTCACCCACTTATGTGTATCGACTATCCCTGTCATGCTCGTGGACCCTATCATCCTCCAGTTCATTGGAGTATACACATTAGTGAGAGTCTAACCAAATCCAACGATGTCCTATCTCGATTGGATTCTACGATTCTTGAATATCTTCTAGATCACGGGCTTAGAGATCAGTCAACGGGTTGTCCCATTGCCCTGTGATCTAACGACTTCTATCCTTATGCGTAGATAATTATTACGTAAGATAAAGATGACTATTTATAATAAAATGCATTTATTGATCTAAATTGAACAGTTCATTTATTTATTACAATAAATGGCAGCCATACAGTTGGCTTGCCGGACACTGTTTCTATCAATGTTAACACTATTAACCAATTTTTTGTGGATACTAGAAAGCAATTTAAATTCAAAAATATATTAAAAGTGGTACGTATACATCTCTGTGCAATGTTTTCTCTTAAATTATAATTCGGTTTATTGATACCTTGAGCCCGTCAATAAATTGAATTCCTTGAAGGGGTAAGCTAGCAGTTTTGGTCAATTTTGTACGGATACGTAAAATCTTATAAAAACAAAAAATGTGTTCATATGGGTAAGTACAAAACCCTCAACAATTTTTCATATGATTCAAGTCATTTTTTTAATATTTTGAGTCAATGGAAAATTTTAATTTTCTCCAAGGGGTAAGTTCAAAGTTTTAACCAATTTTTCATGGTTATTAAACATATACTCCCTCCGTCCCAATTTTCTTGCTCCTATTTCTATTTTGGGACGTCCCAAAACATGGCTCTCTTTCTCTCTCAAAAAATAACAAAAGTTTACTTTTTTAACAAAGTGTATAAAACTCCGTGCCCAACCTAAAGGGACCAAAATTAATGAGAGTATATAAATATACAAATCTATTCAAAGTGATACGAACACAGGCTTGAGCAATGTTTTTCATATGTTATAAGTCGATTTTCTGATATTTTGAGTTAGTGGAAAAATTAAATCCCTCGAAGGGGTATGCTCAAAATTTTTGCTCACTTTTTACTGATACATAAAATCTTATAAAAACAAATAAAAAGGGTTTATAGGGGTAAGTACAAAACCCTTGACAATTTTTCTTATGATTCAAATCACTTTTCTAATATTGAGTTAGTGGAAAATTTTTAATTTTCACTAAGGGTAAGTTCAAAGTTTTAACCAATTTTAGTGAATACTAAAAATTAATTTAAATACAAAAATGTATTCAAAGTTGTACATACATAGTCCTGGGCAATATTTTTATTATGTTATACATCAATTTTCTGATATAATGAGACTGTGAAAAAATTGAATTCCTCCCTCACAGTTTGGGCTAGTTTTTTACTGATACTTAAATCTTATAAAACAAAAAAAAAATCTTCATAGGTGTAAGTACAAAAACCTCGACAATTTTTTGTACCATTCAAGTAAGTTTTATAATATTTTGAGCCAATGCGGATTCTAAAAATTAGTTTAAATACAAAAATATATTCAAAGTGGTAAGTATACAACCCTGGGCAATGTTTATCTTATGTTATAAGTCAGTTTTCTAATATTTTGAGCCCGTGAAAAAATTGAATTCCTCGAAGGAGTAAGATTGCAGCTTTGGCCAATTTTTTACTGATACTTAATATCTTATAAAAATAAAAATGAAATTTCATTGGGGTAATTACAAAACCCTCAACAATCTTTCATATGATAATGTTTTTAGCCAGTGGAAAAATTGATATTTTCTCGAAGGGGTAAGTTCATAGTTTTAACAAATTTTTTGAGAAGATAAAAATTAGTTTAAGTACAAAAATGTATTCAAAGTGGTACATACACAGCCATGTGCAATGTATTTCTTATGTTATAAGTCGGTTACATAATATTTTGAGCATGTGGAAAAATTGAATTCCTCGAAGGGGTAAGCTCATAATTTTGGCCAATTTTTTACGGATACTTAAAATCTTATCAAAAAAATTATTCATAGCGGTAAGTAAAAAACCCTCGATAAATTTATGCATGATAATATTTTGCACCAATTGAGAAAAACTGAAATTTTCTCCAAAGGGTAAGTTAGCAATTTTAACCAATTTTTTGCGGAAACTAAAATTCAATTTCAAAACAAAAATATATTCGAAGTTGTATGTACACATCTCTGGGCAATGCCTTTCTTAAGTTATAATTAAGTTTGTTGATATTCTAAGCTCGTGGAAAAATTGAATTCCTCGAATGTGTAAGCTAGGAGTTTTGGCCAATTTTTTATGGATATTTAAAATCTTATAATTTTTTTTCTTAGGGGTAAGTACAAAACCCTCGATAATTTTTCATATGATTCAAGTCAGTTTTGTAATATTTTGAGCCAGTGGAAATATTGAAATTTTCTCCAAGGGGTAAGTTCAAAGTTTTAACCAATTTTTCGCAGATAGTACTAAACATATGTATAAATACAAAATTATATTCAAAATGATACGAATACAGCCCTGAACAATGTTTTTCTTATGTTACAGGTCTTTTTCTGATATTTTGAGCCAGATGAAAAATTAAATTCCTCGAAGGGATAAGTTTACAATGTTGGCTAATTTATTAATAATACTGGATATAAAAACAAAAAAAATATGTTCATAAGGGTATGTACAAAACCCTCTACAGTTTTTCGTATGATTCAAGTCAGTTTTGTAATATTTTGAGCCAGTGAAAAAATTGAAATTTTCTCCATTTTTTGCGGATACTAAAAATTAGTTTAAATGCAAAAACTTATTCAAAGTGGTAAGTACACATCCCTGTGCAATGTTTTTTTTATGTTATAAGTCAGTTTTTTGATATTTTTAGCCCGTGGAAACATTGAATTCCTCGAAGGGGGTAAGCTTAAAGTTTTAGCCAATTTTTTTACTGATACTTAAAATCTTATCAAAATAAAAAAAAGTTCATAGGGGTAAGTACAAAACCCTCAACCATCTTTCGTATGATAATATTTTGAGTCAGTGGAAAAATTGATACTTTCTCCAAGGGGTAAGTTCACAGTTTTAACTAATTTTTTGCAGATGCTAAAAATTAGTTTAAATACAAAAATGTATTCAAAGTGGTACGTATAGAGTCATGTGCCTTGTTTTTATTATGTTATAAGTCGATTTTCTGATATTTTGTGCTAGTGGAAAAATTGAATCCGTCAAAGTGGTAAACTCACATTTTTTGCCAATTTTTACTGATACTTAAATTCTTATAAAAACAAAAAAATGTATGAGGGTAAATAGGAAACCCTCGACAACTTTATGTATGATAATATTTTGAGCCAATTGAGAAAAATTAAAATTTTCTCCATGGAGTAAGTTCAAACTTTTAACCAATTTTTTGCGGCTACTAAAAAGTAATTCAAATTCAAATATATATTCAAAGTTGTACGTACACAAATCTGGGAAATGTTTTTCTTAAGTTATAATTCAATTTATTGATATCTTGAGCACATGGAAAAATTGAATTCCTCCAAGGGGTAAGCTAGCAGTTTTGGCCAATTTTTTACGGATATTTAAAATCTTATAATGAAATTGTTCATGGGTACAAAACCCTTGACAATTTTTCATATATATGAGTCAAGTAAGTTTGTAATATATTGAGCCAGTGGAAAAATTAAAATTTTCTCCAATGTGTAAGTTCAAAGTTTTAACCAATTTTTCGCGGATACTAAACATATGTATAAATACAAAATTATATTCTAAGTAATATGAACACAGTCTTGGACAATGTTTTTCTTATATTATAAGTTGGTTTTCTGATGTTTTGAGCCATTTGAAAAATTAAATTTCTCGAAGGGGTGAGCTCACAATATTGTCTAATTTTTTAATGATACTTAAAATCTTAAAAAAATAAAAAAAATTGTTTATAGGGATAAGTACAAAACCCTCGACAATTTTTCGTATGATTCAAGTCAGTTTTCTGATATTTTGAGCTAGTGGAAAATTTTAAATTTTCTCCAAGGAATAAGTTCAAAGTTTTAACTAATTTTAGCGGATATTAATAATCATTTTAAATGACGTTGAAGATAATGATGGTACCCGATTTGATGAAGAAATAAAAGATCTTTGCTCATTCTTTGTCGAAGAGATTGGCAAAGAAGATGCTCTATTCTTCGATGAAGAACTTTATGATGGACCTCCATTATATGATGAATATAAGGATAAAGGAGACGATACACATGAAGAATGTAACGAACCACTGAATCGTCACACTTTAAATGTGACGTATTTTGAAGATGATTCTTGGCTAAGTCATACACTATTTCGTACTAAATACAATTCAAATCTTGATTCAAAGAATTGTGGCATTTTGGTTAGTTACTCTTTAAAAGACAAATCCTCAAGATGACACTGAATTTTATAATTGGTTCATTACCTTATCGTGGAACGCAATTCAATTCACAACATGGTCATGCTAAATGGTTCAAGTATTTAATGCCTTCATTAGTATCATTCCCCAATTCATTATGCTTTATTGCATCATTGAAATTCTCATTAAAGGAGTTAATCAGGAAGAGTATTTTCCTACAAACAGAAATTATATGGCAGTTGGAGTTCTATACATTCCAACAAGTTTATAGTTATTGGTGTTATACTTGTTAGATCAACGGTGGCACAACTCAAGGAACAAAACTTAAAAAAGGCATGAAACTCAAACGACAAGATTTTTTTTATTACTCACTTTGTTTCGATCTCAACACAAACTCGAGGACGAGTTCAATTTTCAAGCCGAGGAGAATGATTAAAGAGTAATTTCAGAATATGTTCCAGCACATAGGGTAACTTTGAACGATAGTAATCTTTTATTCACATTGAATATAAGTTGTGTGATATATGGTTAGAAATCTATGAATGCCTAGTTTTCGGAATAATAAGCGGTTAACGAAAGGTCTATGGAGAAAGTTATGTCCATCTTACTAAAGACCGCCAAACTGCGCTCGGGAAGCAACACACCTTGTGTCTTTTGGTATTTCTAAGTGCTTTACTAGATTAATTAATCTATTTTCGATATATTATTATTGTTATCAGATGTTAAGTTCATGTTCTATAATTTTTATGAGTCATAGTCAATATTATCTATGTAGTTTTCCATGTTTTGGAGGCATGTTCCAAAACTCTTATATATACCCCTCTCAATAAATAAATCAAATAGATGGATTTAAGAAAATATTTGTTTGCAAGTGTTCTTGCATTAAGAATGAATGATTTCTCTTTTATAAGTGAATGACTTGGTCACGTCGAGTGATTCCACGATTAGTAGCGTTGAGTGAATCCGCTACTGCCGATTGAGTGATTCCCGGTCCTTAACCTTTCATTTCCTTTTCGATGCGGGTCTTCGTCTGCACCATAAGAAGAATGACTTCATCATATACAATTATACATCAAATAAATTTATCTCTTTTATGTAACATAACATTTATTGCTTGCTTCATCACGTATATATAGCAGCCAAATTTAATTGAATTTCAGTTTTTTTACTAGATAAAAAGATTTACTTTATAGTGTAACACCTTATATAAATCAAACAGAGAACATTTTCAAAATGCCCTTTTTACTATGATATAAGGTGAGAACTTACTCAAAAGTGAAGTTTTTCATATATAATCTCTCATCGTCTACATATAGGAAGTAAGTACCACAAAAGAAGATATTGTTGGATGAAGATGAAGATGAAGTGCAAAGAAGATAAGAAGATAAGGGAAGGTTTTGATGATTTCCAAAACGTTAAAATCAGCTAAGTACGGAAAGCTTAGTTCCCTTAGAAGAATTTTGGACAAGTAAAGAAGACAACAGAAGAGTCCAAAATTCTAAGCCCAGAAGACTACTGATCTCATGCTGAAACAGCAATCAGAAGGGTAGACCATCAGCTGACTCAAATCAGATTAGTTCAGAGTTTGATCAGCAGAGTATCTATCAGCAGGGTTGCTTCGATCAACAGAGTAGAAGAGATCATGAGATAGTTCAACGGTAATAAATGCACCTGGTGTAATAAATGCTGTAAGAGAAGGGTAGTAATGGCAAATGATTGAAGAATACTCTCGGATCAGCAGAGTGCATTTAATGCTGCTACAAGAAAGTACAACAGAAAAAGGACTGTAGCAGGGAGCCGTTCTGAATTTGGGCTAAGGCTATGGATTTGAATTGTGATTTCCTTCAACTGTCATATTTTCAAATCCAAGTATAAATAGAGCTGATTTCAACGAGCGAGAAAAACAACAACATTCCGAGATTTCGCATTCGAAGCAGAAATTTTTCTAAGTCTCAAGAAGCTCGAACAGCTCACTCGTCTGGTGAAAGTCATTTGATGACAGAAGCCTAGTTGAAGCAAAAAGAAAACATTTTCTGAGTGATCTAATTTGTATTAGCTGAGTGTTGTGCGAAGTTTAAATCCGTCTTTGTGAGTGATTTAACTTCAGAGGATAGGTTTTCTGAGTGATTTCCTATTGCGAGCTTATAGCCTTTTCATTTGTTGTTTAGGTGTAAGTGGAGAAATATTGTAAACTTTGTATTTATAGTATAACCCAGAATCTAAGTGATCTGGAAGAGTGGACTAAAGGATTTTTATCCATATAACCACTATAAAAATTCTTTGTGTTGTTTTTTCATTTAAGTTTTCTTGCATATTTCAAAATTGCATAAGTAAACACTTTGAATTGCTTTAAAGATTTTAAAGGAGTTTTAAACTGGGGATAAAATCTTTAAATAGACTTAGTCTACTTGTGAAAAACACTTTCAAATTATCCGCTGCAAGTATACTCTAGTAAAACTGATTTTGCTGAAATCAGCTAAGTTATTATAAGAAGAGTGGTCACTCTGCTGTTCAAAATTTGTTCACGATCAGCATAGTCAGCTTACTATTCTTCATAAGCTTAGTCTGCTGACAGAAGACTGAAAAGTTTTTAAGTCTAAAAATTTTCAGAGGTCTATTCACCCCCCCCCCCCCTCTAGACCTCATCTGACCACTTGGGACCAACAAGTGGTATCAGAGCATGTGGTTCATTAGAATCAGCTGCCTGATCAACGAGCTTGATCCAGGTGTTTTTCAAAGGTTTTCAAAACTTTTCAAAAGAGCATCTTTTTGAAAATTAAAACATTTTGAAAAATGGACTGTATCAGCCATGTTCCCCACATTGCTGGTATGTCTTTTGAAGACTGGAAGATCAGAATGGAGATCTTCTTAGCTGCCTACAATGACAACATGTATACATGTATCATAAAAGGTCCATTCAGATTCACCAAGACGATAAAGATAAATGAAGTTGATATCGTGGTGGAAAAAGACCTTCATGAGATGACTCTAGAGGAAATAAAGCTATTTAATCTGGATAAAGTCGGAAGATTTATCATGACTAATGCCCTGGATAATGATCGGTTTGACAAAGTCAAACATTGCAAGACTGCAAAGGAGATGTGGGATAAAGTTAGTGATATGAGTGAAGGAAATGATGCTATAAAAGAGCATCAGCTTACTGTTGCTTTGGAGAAACTGGATAACTTCAAGATGAAGTCTGGAGAGACCATTGATCAGATGGACACTAGGTTTACCAGAACACTCAATGAAGTTCTAAAGTTGGGAAAAACCTTTACTGACAAAGAAATCACAGTCAGAGTACTAAAGGCTTTACCTCCTAAGTTCAACATGAAAGTAACAGTGATGGAAGAATCAAGAGATCTGGGAAGATTTCTCTTACAGAGCTGTTCTCCGTACTCAAGGCATTCGAGTATAAACTGTCTAGAATGGGAATTGAAGAAACCTCAACTTCAGGACCCACAGCTGCACTAGTTGCTGCTGAAAATCCAAGAAGACCAGCACAGAGAAGTAAAGAAGTGGACTCATCTGATGAAGCCACACTACTCAACAAAAAGGAGTACACAGCTGGAGATGTAGCATTGCTGATGAACAATTTCAAGAAGTTCTACAAAAGAAAAATGAAGAACAAATACAACAATGCTTCTACTTCTAAACCTAACTCTTCTTCTCAAGATAAAGATGATTATAAAGCCAAACTAATGTGTTATAACTGCAGGAAATTGGGACATTTCATCAGAGACTGTCCATATCCAAAAGCAGAAAAATACACTGAGGAAGAGAAGAGAATCAGAAAAGAAAGAAAGCATCAGAGAGACAAGGCAATGATGGCTGAAGCAGAAAAGCTGACTGCTGTCTACTCATCTGATTCGGACTCAGACACGTCTGACGAAGAGTCTTCTGATAAAGTGAAACCTGCTCTCCTCTGCCTGATGGCCAAGGAATCTGATGACTCTGAGGATGAGGTAACTCCTCTTGATAATGAATTATTTAATTCATTTGAACAAATGATGCTTAACAATACTACTATTGCTGAAGCATATAAAAAGCTTAAGGAAGAGATGATATTGCTAAAAGAGCAAAATAATTAACTGAAACTCACAGCTGAAAAGCCAAGAGAATCAGCTGAATATAAACAGCTTGAGCAAGAACATGAATCTCTGAAAGCTGAATGTGAAGTTTATAAGGGTAAAATCATGGAACTTGAGAAAGTCATTGAGTCTCATGAGAAATCATCTGTTGCATCCACTCATATGTCTAGTAAACAGAAGATGCCTTTAGAACAGGATAAGTTAGAGTTGAATCATACTGAAAAATTCATATCAGCTGGCAATAGTAAGGTCATATTGTATGTTCAGACTACTAAACCTGCTTCACCTGAGAAAGTATTAAAGGAGACGAAAACTCCTAAGGCTAAAAAGAGCAAAGAGCCTAGTGTAGGAAAACAGACTAGTAAGCCTAAACAGTAGAGTCCTAAGAAGTCTGCTGATAAAGCTAAATTGAATCAGACTAGTGGTAAAACTAAGTCGTCTGTTAATGAGCAAGCTAATAGTAAACCAAAGAAGCATAAGAATAAGAAAAATCAAAATGCTTGGTATGGAAATGAGTCTTATTATGTGCAACATGCTGCATATCCTCCTATGTATCATGCACCTCAATTTCCTACTTACTATGCAACTTACCCTGCTCATCCAATGCATGCATATCCTGCTTATCATGCACCTTACCCTGCTTTGAACATTTTTCTTATCATACTGATCATCAACATGACTTATCTGATAACTATGATGAAAATAAAACTGTTCATGCTCCTGTCAAAACTCAGAAGCCTAAGAAGCCTAAGACATCAACATCTTGGGTTGTCAAAGGTGGAACTAATCCTCCAAGACCCTCTCAATAAGGGTACCTAAAACAATTTTAATTTTGTTTTGTAGGTTAGGATTAGGAGTAGGAGTAAAGTAGAGAAGATTTGGTACTTGGACAGTGGTTGTTCAAGGCACATGTGTGGAAGCATACATGAGCTGACTGATGCTGTTGCTGTGGATGGTCCAAATGTTACTTTTGGAGACAGCAAGGAAGGCAAGATTAAAGCTAAAGGGAGACTGATCAGAGGAAACATAGAGATATCTGATGTCTCATATGTTAAAGGCCTCAAATATAATCTGTTGAGCATAAGTCAATTTTGTGACAAAGGATATTCAGTCATCTTCTCAACAGATAAGTGCTACGTTGAACATATTGGTACAAAGAAGGTAATTTTATCTGGAAGACGACAAGGAAATGTCTACATAGTCGACTGGAATTCTGCTGACAACAATTCAAGCGTTTGTTTGGTGGCATCAACACCAAGTGAAGTTAGCTGGCTATGGCACAAAAGGATGAATCATTTAAACTTCGAGATCATAAACATATTGATAAAAAATGATTTGGTAGAAGGGATTCCAAAAACAGTCATGAGCAAAGACAAGCTCTGTGACGCATGTAAGAAAGGAAAACAAATCAAGTCATCGTTCAAAAGCAAGAAGCACCAATCTTCTGAAAGAATCTTGGAACTGCTACACATGGACTTGTTTGGACCCATTGATCCACTCAGCAATGGTGGAAAGAAATACTGCCTAGTTGTTGTGGATGATTATTCAAGATATACTTGGGTGTTATTCATGAAGAAGAAAAGTGAAACCAAGGAACATCTTACTAATCTGATGGAAGTGATCCAGAACGAGAAAAGCACAAAAATATTGAAGATCAGATCAGATAGAGGGACAGAGTTCACAAACTCTACTGTTGAAGAGTATTGTAATATCAAAGGAATACATCATGAGTATTCAGCTGCTAGAACCCCTCAACAGAACGGTGTTGCTGAAAGGAGAAACAGAACACTGAAGGAAGCTGTCAGAACAATGATAGCTGAAGCTAAACTGCCTCAAAGATTTTGAGCAGAAGCAACAAATGCAGCCTGCTTTACCCAGAACAGATGCATGATCAACAAAAATCAGAACAAGACTCCATATGAAGTTTGGAACGACAGGAAACCAAACATTCATTACTTTAAAATTTTTGGTTGTTAATGTTTTGTGTTAAATAATGGGAAAAATCACCTTACTGCATTTGCAGAGAAGGCTGATGAAGCTGTTTTTGTAGGATATTCTACTGTTAGTAAGGCTTATAGAGTTTTTAACAAAAGAACATTACTATTAGAATAATCCATTCATTTAGTATTTGATGAGCCAAGTCAATCTTCTGAAAAGAATCAAAATACTAATCAAGATCTGTCTATTGATTTACAGAAGTTGAATGTTGGTAAGAATGAAGAATATGTTCCCATCATACTACCTGATCTCAACTCAGAACTCAAGTGCTGTTCAAAATCAGATCACTGATTGTCTAACAGACGAGTTACAAACAGCTGACAGACCAGAGACTATTCAACAGACAAGAACTGTTCAACAGACTACTACTGAAACTCCAACAGTAGTGTTGCAAGATCAAAACAGAGGACAACATCCAGACCTGCAACCTGATCTCAGATGGCTCAGGAATCACCCACCAGAGTTAGTGATTGGTGATCCATTGGATAGAGTAAAGACAAGAAGAGCTGCTGCACAAGATGCTATGTTTGCTAGTTTTCTATCTCAAATAGAGCATAAACAAATTGAAGAATCTCTAAATGATTCCTTCTGGATTGAGTCAATGCAAGAAGAGTTGAATCAATTTGAAAGGAACGAAGTATGGTACTTAGTTCCAAGACCAAGTCATCAAAGAGTAATTGGCACTAAATGGGTTTTCAGAAATAAGATGAATGAAGATGGTATTGTTACCAAAAATAAAGCAAGATTAGTGGCCAAGGGTTATTGTCAAGAAGAAGGAATTGACTTTGATGAAACATTTGCACCAGTAGCAAGACTTGAAGCAATCAGACTGTTTCTTGCCTATGCTGCCTACAAGAACTTCACTGTCTATCAGATGGATGTGAAGTCTGCTTTTCTCAATGGAGAATTGCAAGAAGAAGTGTATGTTGAACAACCTCTAGTATTTGAAGCTTATCAACAAGAATACAAGGTGTATCGTCTAAAGAAAGTCCTCTATGGACTGAAATAGGCTCCAAGAGCATGGTATGATACCCTATCTGATTTTCTTTTAATTAAAGAATTTCGTAAAGGTAAGGTAGACAAGACCTTGTTCACAATTGAATGGGAGAATCATATATTACTTGTGCAAATATATGTGGATGATATTATTTTTGGTTCAACTAACCAACAGATGTGTGACAAGTTCTCCAAGCTGATGCAAAATAAGTTTGAAATGAGCATGATGGGTGAACTCAATTATTTTCTTTGTTTGCAAGTTAGACAGTTGTCTGATGGATTATTCATCAACCAAGCAAAATACAGAAGAGATCTGTTCAAGAAATTTAGTATGGAAACTAGCTCCACTGCTACTGTTCCTATGTCTACTAGTCTTCGTTTGGATAAAGATGAAGATGGCAAATCAGTTGACATAACCAAATACAGAGGCATTATTGGGTCACTGTTGTATCTAACAGCTAGCAGACCTGATATCATGTACTCAGTTGGGGTTTGTGCGAGATTTCAATCAAATCCTAGGAAATCTCATCTCTTAGCTGCCAAGAGAATACTGAAATAAATTAAGGGCACTCAAGAATTGGGATTGTGGTATCCTAGAGAATCTGGATTTGAGCTTACTGGATATTCAGATTCAGACCTTGCTGGCTGCAAAATTGATAGGAAAAGCACAACAGGTGCTTGTCAATTTTTGGGCAGTCGTCTGATCTCATGGATGAGTAAGAAACAGACTTCAGTATCATATCTACTGCTGAAGCTGAATATATAGCTGCTGGAGCATGCTGTGCACATATACTTTGGTTGAAGCATCAACTAGAAGACTGCAATATCAAGATCAGTGGAATTCCAATCTACTGTGACAATACTAGTGCAATATCACTTACTCAGAACACTACAAGTCATTCAAGGACTAAACATATTGAGATCAAGCATCACTTCATTAGAGATCATGTGGAAAAAGAAATGTTGTAATTGAGTATGTTCATACAGACAATCAGATAGCTGACATTTTCACCAAACCTCTAAGTGAAGTAAGGTTTTCAACTCTAAGAGCTGAACTAGGACTACTAAATTTGGATGCATGAGCTGAGGGGGAACTTATCAGAAGACTAAAGTTCATCAGCACAATAATCCATTATCATATTCAAGGATTAACTCTCAACAGACTAATTAACTTATGAATTCTTAAAGACAGGGGGAACGTGTAAGACTAGCGGTACTTCTGTTCTAAAGAAGAAATTTGTTAATGATAGTTAGTTGAAGTTATGTTATTAGAATATGTGTTCTTTATTCTTGAAGATTGAAGATAAAATTATCTTGCTGGATTGACAAACAGCAGAGGAAGATTACTAGCTATTGGCTTTCTCTAGTAATATCAGATAACAGATCACTCGTCTGTCAGATAAGTTAAACTCTACTCATCTGATACTTTATATAAGCATGGTTATAAATCGCATCTTTTGAAACACGCTTTTATAAGTAACAGATAAGTGCCGATTGAGTTTCCCGCCCATCTGACATTAAAATAATAAATTTGAAATCCGCAATTCTCACCCGCACGATTTAAAACTGTCAGATCAATCTTACGGTTCATGTTAATCACGATAACCAAAACCTAAGGAAACGTATAAAATCCGATCTAAACAGATCAGTCGTCTTACGCACACAAATTTTCAAAATTCTCTAACTCTCTAAGCTCTGTTTCCTAGCTCTCAATCTTTTACAGAACTACACCACTTAATCACAAAATGGATGTCATTGAAGGAAGATATCTTAGCTACGACAAATTCTTCGCAACTGGTACTGATCTGATGAGAGAAATCATGACGAAGATCAAGGAAGCATCTCTAGTACCCATTCTGGAAGCTCATGAGGAGCGTGTGTATCTTGAAGATGTTGATGACTTCTACAGAACCAGAAAGATCAACACTGAAAGGACTACTATGACTGCCACAGTTGGGGGCAAGATGATTTGTATTTCGGCTGCAGTGTTAAGTGAAGTGTACAAACTGACTAATGAGGGAGGAGATGTGACATACCTAGGGTCTGAAAAAGAGGAAGAATTCTGGTTAATTTGTGCTAAGGAGGGAGAACAAATGACAGGAACTCTGATGAAGACTCAATTGAAAGATGAGTATCAAAGGTTCGCTGACATAATTGCTAAGGTGCTGGACTGAAGCACTAGCTCTTTGGATGGTTTACCCAGAAGGAGATATTACACTATGATTTGCATATACTATGGGTTGAAAATCAACTGGGCTGCTCATATATTTGATCTACTGTGTGATAAGAAGGTCAAGTATGGTATACTGCTCAGTCATCTGTTTTTAAGCCTGGGATGTCCTTTGGGAAGTGGAAAGACTATTCATGGTGGCAAGGAATTCAAACTGTATGAGCCAGTTAGAAGTCACTACTAGAATAAGTGAAAATTTCCACCGAAATATTCCCACCGAAAATAATTGGTGGGAATTCTTCACGAATTCCCACCGAATTTAATTTCGGTGGGGATATTCCCACCGATTTTAAGGTCGGTGGGTATATTAATTTTCCCACCGATTGACATCGGTGGGAATATTTTTTATTCCCACCAACTTTTCAATCGGTGGGAATATTTCCACCGATGTTGTAGTCGGTGGGAATTAAATTCCCACCGAATTTGAAATCGGTGGGAATAGTAGGGAATATAATAATTCCCACCGATTTTAAATCGATGGGAATTTTATTAACTTCTATATTATATGAGATTATATATTTGTGGATATGGTCATGATTTATAAAGTGAATTATGTCGAAATCTTAAATTATATTATTTAAGAAAAAAATTATTCATGAAGATTAACTTCAAAATTGTATAAATAACCCTATACTTTTAGGATTTTATTAAAAAAATAGTCCTGCAATATCACAAATTTAAATTTCAGGAGCTAAGCGCAACTATTTATAAACTGTTATAAGGCATAACCCTTCATTTTCTTTTCGAGCAATCGTGATGGGTGTTTACTGTAAGAATAAAAAAGAATTAATGGATCAAGTATATATAATTAAATTAATTCCTTCATTCAAATTATATATTGAAGTCAAATCTTAGTTTTTAATCAAATCATAAATGTGTGATGTAGATATTAATTAGACTCATATATTATTCCCTTATTTTAAATTGTTCAAACTAATAATATTATGCAAAATAATTTTTTTTTATGAAACATATAAAATCAAGCGAAACAAATCCTGGTGATGTGTATGCTATAATTTCGATGTAATTCTCGAATTATTTTCTAATTTTAACAATAAAATAGTTTGTATTCGATAATACATTTAATTCTTTGTCACCTCAATAAACAATAAGAGGAATGCTTGACTAGTACCAGTTTTATTATTTCACCTTATTCTACTAGTGTTTAGCCATGTATAAGTATATATAGAATAGAAACCACATTTAGGAAAATACAGCAGGTTACGATAGATACTTCAATTAAAAAATTTCAAAGTTAATAGAGCCGACCCCGAGACTTCAATTTAAATAATTTTCACATATTATTTAAATAAAAAACAATATTACTTGATAAAAAACATCGATAATACTATACACAATTTTATTAAATAAGAAAATAATTACATTCGAGAATACATCATAAAAACCGTAACTCTTAATAAAAATACTACTATTACTTAAATATTACTAATTTAACATTTTTAAGGAAAATTAACAATTCAATTATTATTCCCACCGATTGTGCGGTGGGAATACCACATTTATTTCTCTCCCCTCCCGATTCACACTATATCTACCAGTTCTATCTCTATATTTTTTTAAAAAGAAATTTCTTCATCATCTTCACTCCTCTTTGCGCAGGCCACCATACCACCAACACCACCGGCTATCGTACCAGCAGCAGCTAGGCTAGCTATGTAACTCTTCTTTGCACCGGCCACCGTATGTACCACCAGCAGCCACCGATTCCGCCTGCCCACCACTTACGTAACACCACCACCGGCGAAGTATCACCGCCGCCGTAGCACCACCGCTTGGAAGGCACCTCCATTCTTTCTTCTTCATAGCCAGATTTAGAGGTATATGTCTTTCTTTACATATGTATGTTTTTGTTCTAGATCTAGATCTAGATCTTGAATTTTGAGATGGGATGGTTATATATATTCTGTATATATATGATGAATGTATAATGAGTTTAATGAGTGGAGAACAAATTCAGTTTTTGATTCGTGTAGTAATAATTGTTGCTAGTTTATTCTTTGAAATTGTGATTTAAATTGATATTTTGAGCATTTTTTTTTCCAGAAATCTGTGATTACATTATTGTCTAAATCTGATTATTTTTTGACCACCAGCCTGCAAGAGATAAAGGCAGAATGAGTTTTTTTAAAACTTAATTTAAGCAAAATATGGTTGAGATATCTTCCAGGGCTCTTAATTTGTTAGCTTGCATTATAAACTTCATATCTTTTTTAGCACTATAGTTACCTTGATACATTATGTTTTTGAAAATGTAACAGTTTGAGTTTTAATGGTAAAGTTTTGTGATGTTGACTTTTATCACTTTTCAATTATAGGGTATTATATATATTTATATCTAAGTAATAATAATGAGGTTATGAGACATATAGAGCTATCACAAAGAAATTTATGTCATCTAATTGTCAGGATTTGAGAATACCTGAGGGATGGGTACGAGTAAAAATAATTAAGTTGTGTGCTTTATGAATAATTGAAACTGAAGTTGCATTTTTAATATCGTAGGATTGAACTCTCGTCACTATTATTCTCACATTAGTCCAAAATCTTTTAAGTATTTTACACTTTAGTCTTGTCGGTTCATTTCCATGTAATTTTGGATCAAAAATGCGAAGGTAGAGCAATAATATGGACAAAAAGTTTCAAATACCATGTGAGAATAAAAATGCAAACAATGACTGTTATATGAGATCATATTCTAAGAAAATGTGAGCAAAAATATTTAGGATCAAACCATATCCATATGGGATTATAACTTCTATCTTGCCATAATAAAACAGCATTATGATTGGAACACTTGGATGAAACTCACAAATTTTATTTGGTCTTTGTACTAATTGACTTTCTTTTATGCTAATTTTTATGTACTTCTTTTAGTTCAGGTAGGTAACATAAACATGGAGGTTGCTGATTAAGCATACTAAACAAATGACTGATCTTAAGTTAGTTTACTGAAATGTAACTCTTACTGTCACTGATTACATAAGCTGCACCTATATGTCCTCTTTCATGAACATCTAAACTGTGAATTGTTGCAGACTTGCAGACAACGAGAGTGAGATTCGTCTTTGATGGGGAGGCCCTGGTTTGTTAACTAATCCTTTTATTATTACATCATCAACTAAATGAAATCAACACCTGTGATCAAAATTTTCTATATCTACATATCAGTGAATTTTATTCATGATTATAGGAGGTAAAGGTTGGAGACGAGCTTAAGGAATCGGGTGAAAAAGACAAAGCCTGAAGGACAAATTCACTTCTTCCCTGTGATCTTTGTAAGTTTCTAGTAGTTTACATTGAAACTTGAGGAGTGTCTTATTTGTAGCTCACATGACTTAATTAAGGTTTGACAGTCTACTGATCAATTCATTATTCAATCTTGTGATGTATAGAATGGGAAGCAACTCTATGATGTTATGGTGGAAAGATGTGGTCCTTCAAAAACTAGCGGACCTAAATAGTTGTAATGCCTAAGGTTCAAGGTCGATCAAGATGAACTAGTTGCGAGTTCAAACAATTTATCGAGGTCAACACATTTAGGATGATTATGAATATTTATGGCTTGTAAGAATTGAATATTTAGGTTTTGCAAGGTTTGATTATTTAAGTTTGTAAGAATTGTTAGGTTTTGCAATAATTGATTATTTAAGTTTGTAAGAATTGAATATTTTGTTATGAGTTTAATGTAAATTTATATTGTCGGGAATTCATGCATATTACAATTTTGAAAATAAAATTATTTTTCAAAATTAAAAAAAAAATATATTTTCAAAAATTTTTAAAAAAAATTGAATATATATAAATTCCCACCAAATGGTCATCGGTGGGAAAAAATAAATTCCCACCGATCACGTAATCGGTGGGAATATAATTATTCCCACCGAGTTAAGTCGGTGGGAATATTCCCACCGAATATGCGCTCGGTGGGAATTCATTTCTCCACCGACTCTCTCGGTGGAAATTTCGGTGGGAAAATTGTCGGTCGAAATTTCGGTGGGAATACGATTCCGACCCGACTTTTTTCGACCATTTTTTTCAGTGGGAATTTCGGTGGGAATTTTAATTATTTCTAGTAGTGAGTGTGGGCACTTCTAAGAGAAAGACTTCTACCAAGACTGCTAAGGCCCCTGCCAAGAAGAGCAAGAAGTCTGGTCAGACCAGTAGGTCTGCTGATCAAACAGTAAGCACTATTGTTGAAGCTGGATCAGCTCAGCCGGAGGTTGTCATTCCTGAAAAGGTAATTGATGACTTCACTGAAGAAATTGAGCAGATGGAGACTGGATCATCTCCAGAAAGGACAGAATCTGAAGAAGCTGTCCCTATTCAACCTGCAAAGAGAATGAGGACAAGGAGCGCTGCAAAAGGACCTCCTCAATCTAAACCTTCAAGAAGAATTGCCAAGTCTAAGGCAAAGAGAAAAGTCACATTCTCTGAAGAATCAACTGAAACAGTGAGGGAGACACCAGCATCAGCAGAGAGACCGATTATCATTGAAGAACCTGCTGCTAAGTCTGCTGGAGACTCAACTGTTGGAGTGTCTGCTGAAGTTAGAGAAGAACAGCAGACTGGCACAACAAGTGAAGGAGAGGTACTTCTTCTGCATCCTACTCATGTTGCTGCCACTCTACTTCAAACTGTTGAAAGTCCTGAAACAAGGAAGCAAAGGACTGGTAAGATTGTGATTCCTTACCTCACTGCAGCTGAAAAGAAGAAGTTAGATGAAGCAGAGAGACAAAGGAAGGCTGCAAAAAAGGCTGAGGAAGATCGCCTTAAGGCCCTTGAGCTCAAAAGACTGGAAGAAGAGGCCAATAAAATGACTCAAGCACAGAGAGATGCTGTTGAAGCAGCAGAGTTGGCTGCTGCTATTGAGGCAAGTGCTAAGGACTCTCATGGTCCAAAGCATACTGGTGGTATTGTAATTGGTGAACAAAGTGATCCCACCAAACCTAAACCAGTTATGCCCACTCCTGCAATTCAACCTAAGAGAAGATCAGAGGTAAAACTGGCATTAGAGATTGTCAGAGATGACCCTGATGTGTTTAATGAGTTTATTAAAACGTTGGATGCTGAAAATGCAAAGATCACTCGTCTGACGATGTTCAATAAAGAGAAGATCAGATATAACAGATGGAGAGACTATCGTCTGACCAAGAGCAAAGATCAAATTGCAAGTTGGAAAGCCTTTGCTGAAGAAGAAGCCTGGGTGCTAAAGTGGCTTGAGACAGGTTCACTAACTCAAGCATTAGACCCATAATTCTTTTTGGACAAATTGAGACTGAGGATTAGTCATCTTGTTAAGACTGAAGCAAAGAAACTTTATGAGTCTGTTCCTGCTGAGTACGCTGACAATGAAGATCTCAAGGAACGATCAATAAAGTTGGCAGTTTCCAAGACAATGGAAACATAGGCCAAGAAGACTAGGAAGATGAGGGGACAACTAAGTTCTATGATTCCCCTTCCAAGTCTAAAACAGATTGTCTATGGTTCTAATATTAGGCCATATGAAGAGTTACCTGAGGATCCAATCTCCCCGTTTGTTCCACTTGATGATTTAACTTGGATCACTCACATGTCTACTTTGGATAATGCAGGTTTAATGCGCACTGTTGTATCTATTAAGAAGGTTCAACCACCAGCTGATCAGAATAAGGAAAAGGAAGGCACTTCTGCTCCTGATGATAAAACTAAAGAAAAAGAAGGAAATTCTGACCTTGCTGATCAAACCAAAGAAAAAGATGACAAGTCTGAACCAGCTGATCAAGCCAAGGAAAAGAAAATCATTCCAAATCAAGCTGATCAGATTAAAGAAAAGGAGGATACTGCTGAGCAAAATGATCAGACTAAGGAGAAGGAAAGCACTCCTAGCCAAGCTGATGAGACCAAAGAGAAGGAGATTACTTCTGGTCCAGCAGATCATATTACTGAAGAGGCAACTCTTGCCTTACCTCCTATTCCAACTGATGTTTCTTCTCAATGTTTACAGCCAAATCTGTTGGACTCCATTCAACAGATAATTTCAAGTTCAATGAAGGGACTGGAAGAGAAGATAACTGCTAATCTGTTGACTGCTATAAGTCAACCAACCCAGAAAGCTGCTGCTGTTCCCACTTCTCTGATAGAAGATACTGCTCAAAATGTGAAGTCCATATGTCAAGATATGGATGTAATCAGGAGAAGAACTCAAAGTACAGCTGCTGGTTGGAGACAGATTGAAGAAACAGTTGAAATGGCCATTCAAGCTGAGGATGAAACTTTGCAAAATCTGATGAAAGACTTCAAGGCATCTGCTGATTGGATACTGGGAACTCAGATTCAGCTAGGTGACCAAGGAGAAGTCGTGCTCAAGAGAATGGATGCTTTTGAGGCCAATCAACTATGACAACAAGCTCAACTTGATGCTATGGAAGAAAGCATCAAGCTTCTCTGTGATTCACTTCAGATCACACCAGTCTTGCCACAATATCCAATCAACCCTGCTGATGATGACAAAAAGGGGGAAGATAGGATACTTGATGAAGAAGAAGATAAACCAGATGACAAATCTCTTTAAAAACTGATGATTTTGAAGACACTGAAGTACTGGAGGAATTTGCTGAAGATGAAAAAGCTGATGAAGAAAATGAAGGCACTAGCAGACCATTAGATCAGCCAATTGCAGAAGAAGAAGAGGAATCTGATAAAACTGAAGCTGAAGAAAAGTCTAAGGAAACAGCAAAGTCTGATAAAGAAATTGCTGCTGCTAAGGACTCAGCTGAAGAACAGCTAAATCCTGATGTCAAGCAAAAGAAGTTGGAGCAGTTAAAACAAAAATTCTTCAAGGATTTAGAAGCTGAGACTTCCAAATCTGATGAAGATGAAAAAGGAAAGGACAAGCAAGAAGACAAGACAGAAGACTAGTTTAGTCTAGGTTACTTATGCTTGAAAATCCTTGTAATTTTTTTTTTTTGCATATTTCATCTGAACAAACTTGTAATATGTAATCTTTTCAAATCTATAAAAGTTCAAGTTTGATTCCAACAGACTATTTCTATCTCAGAAATTTTTGAGGATCAAAACTTTAGTTTAGGTACATGTACTAAGCTGAAGTTTTGTCATCATCAAAAAGGGGGAAATTGTTGGATGAAGATGAAGATGAAGTGCAAAGAAGATAAGAAGATAAGGGAAGGTTTTGATGATTTCCAAAACGTCAAAATCAGCTAAGTATGGAAAGCTTAGTTCCCTTCGAAGAATTTTGGACAAGTAAAGAAGACAACAGAAGAGTCCAAAATTCTAAGCCCAGAAGACTACTGATCTCATGCTGAAACAGCAATCAGAAGGGTAGACCATCAGCTTACTCAAATCAGATTAGTTCAGAGTTTGATCAGCAGAGTATCTATCAGCAGGGTTGCTTCGATCAGCAGAGTAGAAGAGACCATGAGATAGTTCAACGGTAATATATGCACCTGGTGTAATAAATGCTGTAAGAGAAGGGTAGTAATGGCAAATGATTGAAGAATACTCTCGGATCAGCAGAGTGCATTTAATGCTGCTACAGGAAAGTACAGCAGAAAAAGGACTGTAGCAGGGAGCCGTTCTGAATTTGGGCTAAGGCTATGGATTTGAATTGTGATTTCCTTCAACGGTCATATTTTCAAATCCAAGTATTAATAGAGCTGATTTCAACGAGCGAGAAAAATAACAACATTCCGAGATTTCGCATTCGAAGCAGAAATTTTTCTAAGTCTAAAGAAGCTCGAACAGCTCACTCGTCTGGTGAAAGTCATTTGTTGACAGAAGCCTAGTTGAAGCAAAAAGAAAACATCTTCTGAGTGAATTTGTATTAGCTGAGTGTTGTGCGAAGTTTAAATCCGTCTTTGTGAGTGATTTAACTTCAGAGGATAGGTTTTCTGAGTGATTTCCTATTGCGAGCTTATAGCCTTTTCATTTGTTGTTTAGGTGTAAGTGGAGAAATATTGTAAACTTTGTGTTTATAGTATAACCCAGAATCTAAGTGATCTCGAAGAGTGGACTAAAGGATTTTTATCCATATAACCACTATAAAAATTATTTGTGTTGTTTTTGCATTTAATTTTTCTTGCATATTTCAAAATTGCATAAGTAAACACTTTGAATTGCTTTAAAGAATTTAAAGGAGTTTTAAACTGGGGATAAAATCTTTAAATAGACTTAGTCTACTTGTGAAAAACACTTTCAAATTATCCGCTGCAAGTATACTCTAGTAAAACTGATTTTGCTGAAATCAGCTAAGTTATTATAAGAAGAGTGGTCACTCTGCTGTTCAAGATTTGTTCACGATCAGCATAGTCAGCTTACTGTTCTTCATAAGCTTAGTCTGCTGACAGAAGACCGAAAAGTTTTTATGTCTAAAAATTTTCAGAGGTCTATTCACTCCCCCCCCCCTCTAGACCTCATCTGACCACTTGGGACCAACAGATATGTTGAAAATTGAGGAAGGTATTTTTCTTGAAAAGTGTTTGACATAAATAATGGGTCTGCTCAACATCAAAGATGTTTTATCAAGGCTTAAAAAAGTTCAAAATTGAACTTCAAATGTTTGACATTGCCACATAAACAGAGGCAGATTGAATGAATAAATTGGAATGTTGAACTGAATTTCATTGCATGCATTTAATTACTCCAGCTAGAAAATACCAACAAACTTTCTGAATTTCTTCCATCTTATTTGAATAGACAGAAAATTATCATGGAGAAAGTAGTTGAATTATTACAATACTAATTAGACATTTCCAATAAAATATATTTTGCACCTTAATTAGTTACTTTAATATTGATCTTCTTGAGCTTCACATGAACATCTTTCATATTGGGCCTTTCATCTGGTAAATCCGTTGTACATTCAATGACCAGTTCCATGATTGATACCAAACACTCCTCAGTGTTAGCATCTGCATTTAGTAATTCAATATCAACAATTTGCATTATAATGTTAGGAAATGATTCAGACACCCACCTCTTCATTGTTAACTCTCCTAAGAATAACTCCTCGGTTGGTCTCTTTTTCGTAAATGTTTCCATCAACAAAATCTCATAGCTATTAACGTCTACAAATGTTGATACTAATCCTCCGGATCCATACTCTGCAAAATTCACATATGAGATCAAATTAGCAAAGTTAAATGATATAGCTAAATGCTAAAGTACCCCTTGTGCTTTGCTAATTATAAAAAAGAAAGACGTCTGTTATTTTTATTAGCAAAACCCCCATATATTCTTTTTTTATTATAAAAAATACCCATCTCAAAAATCCCCATAATTCATAGGGAGGTTATTGTTATTTTTTAAACTAGACATGAGAGTTATTGTCAATTTTCTTCATTCTACGCCTTCCAATATTAAAAACTATAAAATTACAAAAAGTTTTGATCTAGAATAGTTTAAGAGTAATTAGAATATTATTACCTGGTGACATGTATCCAATGGTGCCTAGAGTTTTCGTCTGAGCCATCCTCTGATCATGTGTTAGAAGCTTTGCAATCCCAAAGTCTCCCACACGTCCCAACATATCTTCATCCAAAAGTATATTGCTTGGCTTCAAATCACAATGCACAACCGGTGATGTATAACCTCGATGTAGATATTCTATAGCAGATGCCACATCTATCATTATTCCTAAACGTTGACCAATATTTAAAGAATAGTTTGGAGAGTACAACCATTTCTCAAGGTTTCCATTAGGCATATATTCCAATAAGCCTTAAAATCAAGATTCGAGCAACTAGTAATGACCTTCACAAGATTTCTATGCCGAAGGCTACGCATGATTTGGCACTCTGTGTCAAAGCTCTTGATTGCACCTTGCATAGATAGCAGCAAAAACGTTCTCATTTGAAACTTTAAAACCTTTGAAAATCACTCGGATCAAGCTTGTTGATCAGGCAGCTGATTCTAGTGAACCACCTGCTATAATACCACTTGTTGGTCCCAAGTGGTCGGTTGAGGTCTAGAGGGGGGGGGTGAATAGACCTCTGAAATTTTAGATTTTAAAACTTTTAAGTCTTGTGTCAGCAGACTAAGCTGATCGAGAATTGTAAGCAGACTAGGTTGATCGTGCACAAAGCTTGAACAGCAGAGTTGACCACTCTTCTGATGATAACTTAGTTGATTTTAGTAAAATCAATTTTAAATCAGAATACTTGCAGCTGATTTAAAACAGTGTTTTTCACAAGTAAACTTTAAATAACTTAGAAAAAAAATTAATCCCCAGTTTTCACAAACTCCTTTAAAATCTTTCTAACAGTTTTCTAAGTGTTCTTATGCAGTTTTGAAATTATGCTAGAAAATAATGCAAGTTAAAACACAAAGAAATTTTATAGTGGTTAGTCCACTCTTCCAAGTCAAGAAGATCTTGGGTTATACTTAGGGGTGGGCGTTGGGTTCGGGTAACCCAAATCCGACCCGTCCCATTTTTAAAATACCCGAACGGGACGAGTATTTTTTGGGATTGGGTACCCAAACTTGAATACCCGTATTTTATTACGAAAATACGGGACGGGTTTGGGATTGGTCTCTCCAACCCCGAATACCCGAACCCGCCTATATAATATTATTAATTATATAATTTATACACTTTACTAGTTTACTTGTATAACATTATCTAATAAATGAAATTTTTAATTTTACCCTAATATTCCTTTTAAATCTTACATTAGTTTAGTAATTAATATTAAGTCAATCCTAAAAGGTTAAAAACTCTCAATCTCTCATAATCCCTTGTAAGTTGTACGTCTTATCATTAGCTCATTATATCATTTTACTTTTTGTTCATATTTGGATATAGAAATAATCGTTTTGATGACTTTATGATATATTTTATGTATTAATGAATTAAAAAGTGATACGATTTAGCAAAAGGAAAATGACGAAATATAATTACGTAATATTGTATTGTTTTGTTAGATGGATAAAGAATTAATGAATAAAAATAATATGGGACCCGTAATCCCGTCCCGTCCCAACCCGCAATAATTTGGGTACCCGCTTTCGGGTACCCGAATTATTACGGGGCGGGTTTGGGATGAAAAGTGTCAATCCCGAAATTTAGTATACCCATATCTCTAACCCCAAACCCATCACAAACACGCCCCGTGCCCACCCCTAGTTATACTATAAGCACTTAGTTTACAGTACACTCTGCTTACGCTCTACAACAAATGATTAGCCGTAAGTTCACAGCAGGATATCACAAAGAAATTCCTACTCTCTGAAGTAATATCGCTCACTTAGATGGATATCTACTTCTCACAACGCTCTTCCAATACAGATTCACTCGGAAAATGTTTTCCTTTTTCTTCAACTTAGCTTTTGTCAACATATGACTTCAGCAGACGAGTGAGCTGTTCTTGAGCTTTTGAGACTTAGAGAAATTTTGCTTCGCGTATGAAATCTCAGATTGTTGTGTTGTCTCTAACTCTTGAATTCAGCTCTATTCATACTTGTTTTTGAAATCTATTCGTTGAAGATGAGACAAATTTCAAATCCACAAGTACTGGTCCCCATTTCCTGGAATGGCTCTCTGCAACTGTTGCAATGTACAGTCTGTTGTACTTTCCTGTCAATCGCATTAAATGCACCCTGCTGATCCGAGAATGTCTTCAATCATTTGCCATTAGTACCCTTCCCCAACATCATTTATTACTCAAAGTGTATTTATTACCGTTGGACAGACTTCTTGATCTCTTCCACTCTGCTGATCGAAGTGACCCGTCTAATAGATACTCTGCTGATCAAAACTTGAACTAATTTGATTTGAGCCAGCTGATAACCTACCCGTCTGATTTCGAATTCAGCATAAGATCAGTAGTCTTCTGGACCTTGAACTTTTGACCCTTCTGATAGTCTTCTTACTTGGTCGAAATTCTTCTAAGGGATCTAAGCATTCCTTACTTAGCTCATTTTGATGTTTTGGAAATCATCAAAACCTCCCTCAAATTCTGGCACTCTATCTTCATCTTCATCCAACACATGCCATGCTCTTGGAGCCTGTTTCTGTCCATAGAGGGCTTTCTTCAGACGATATACCTTATCTCCTTCTAGATAGACTTCAAAACCAGGTGGTTGTTCAACATACACTTCTTCTTGCAATTCTCCATTGAGAAAAGCAGACTTCACATCCATCTGATAAACAGTGAAGTTCTTGTGAGCAGCATAGGCAAGAAACAGTCTGATTGCTTCAAGTCTTGCTAATGGTGCAAATGTCTCATCAAAGTCAATGCCTTCTTCCTGACAGTAGCCCTTGACCACTAGTGTTGCTTTGTTTCTGGTGACAATACCATCTTCATTCATCTTATTTATGAAAACCCACTTAGAGCCAATGACTCTTTGATGACTTGGTCTAGGAACTAAGTACCAGACTTCATTCCTTTCAAATTGATGCAGCCCCTCTTGCATAGCTTCAATCCAATTAGAATCACTGAGAGCTTCTTCAATTTGTTTGGGCTCAATTTGGGATAGGAAGCTGACAAACATTGCATCATTTGCAGCAGCTCTTCTAGTTTTTACTCTATCCAAAGGATCACCAATCACTAACTCTGGTGGCTGATTTTTGAGCCATTTGATCAGGTTGCAAATCAGGATGTTGTCCTCTTTATTGATCTTGCAACACTACTGTTGGACTTTCAGTAGTAGCCTGTTGAACATTTGTAGTCTGTTGAACAGTCTCTGGTCTGTCAGTTGTTGGTAACTCGTCTATTGGACAATCAGCAAACTGATTTTGAACAGCACTTGAGCTAGCAGCTGAGTTGAGATCAGGTAGTACGATGGGTACATATTCTTCTTTGCTTTCAACACTCAATTTCTGAAAATCAGTAGACATATTTTGATTAGTACTTTGATTCTTTTCAGAAGATTGGTTTAGTTCATCAAATAATACATGAATTGATTCTTCTACAAGTAAAGTTGTTTTGTTAAAGACTCTATAAACTTTACTAGCAGTAGAGTATCCTACAAAAACAGTTTCATCAACCTTTTCTGCAAAAGTAGTAAGGTGATTTTTCCCATTATTCAAAACAAAATATTTACAACCAAAAATCCTAAGATAATGAATATTAGGCTTTTTGTTGTTCCAAACTTCATAAGGTGTCTTGTTTTGACTTTTGTTGATCATGCATCTGTTCTGGGTAAAACATGTTGTATTTGTGGCTTCTGCCAGAATCTTTGGGGCAATTTTGCTTCAGCTATCATAGTGCTGGTAGCTTCCTTCAGAGTTCTGTTTCTCCTTTCAGCAACTCCGTTTTGTTGAGGGGTTCTGGCAGCAGAGTACTCATGGTTTATTCCTTTGATGTTACAATACTCTTCAACAGTAGAGTTTGTAAACTCAGTCTCTCTATCTGATCTGATCTTCAATATCTTCATACTCTTCTCATTATGGATCAGTTCCGTCAGATTGGTAAGATGCTCCTTAGTTTCACTTTTCTTCTTCATGACGACAACCCAAGTGTATCTTGAAAAATCATCCACAACTGCTAGGCAGTATTTCTTCTTACCATTGATGATTGGATCAATGGGTCCAAATAAGTCCATATGTAGTCGCTCCAATATTCTTGATGAAGATTGGTGCTTCTTGCTCTTGAAAGATGACTTGATTTGTTTGCCCTTCTGACATGCGTCACACAGCTTGTCTTTGCTCATGACTGTTTTAGGAATTCCTTCTACCAAATCCTTCTTGATTAATCTGTTGATGGTCTTAAATTCACATGATTCATCCTTTTGTGCCATAGACAACTAATCTCACATGGTGTAGAGGCCACCAAACAGACATTTGAATTCCTGTCCACAGAATTCTAGTCGACTACATAGATATTCCCTTGTCTTCTTCCAAATAAGATGACATTCTTAGTTCCAATCTATTCAACGTAGCACTTATCTGATCAAAAGATGACTGAGAAACCTTTGTCACAAAATTTACTTATGCTCAGCAAATTGTATTTGAGGCCTTTAACATAAGAGACGTCAGATATCTCAATTTTACCTTTGATCAGCTTTCCACATGCAACAACCTTGCCTTCTTTGCTGTCTCCAAATGTGACTTTCGGACCGTCTACAACAGTACCATCTGTCAGTTCATGTATGTTGCCACACATGTGTCTTGAACATCCACTGTCCAAGTACCACTTCTTTTCTACTTTACTCCTGCTTCTAATCCTAACCTACAAAACCAAAGAAAATTGTTTTAGGTACCCTTTATTAAGAGGGTCCTGGAGGATTAGTTTCACCCTTGACAACCCAAGATGTTGAGGTCTTAGGCTTCTTAGGCTTCTGAGTTTTGCCAGGAGCATGAACATGTTTATCTTCATCATATTCAGCAGATGTGTTACGTTGATAATCAGTATGATAAGGATGATGTTCATAAGCAGAGTATGGTGCATGATATGCAGGATATGCATGCATTGGATGAGCAGGGTAAGGACCATAGTAATGTGGAAATTGAGGTGCATGATATACAGGTGGATATGCACATTTTGCACATAATATGATGACTCATTTCCATACCAAGCATTTCGATTTTTCTTATTCTTATGCTTCTTTGGTTTACTAGATGTTTCCTCATTAACAGACGACTTAGTTTTGTTACTAGTCTGGTTGGTTTTACTTTTATCTGCAGACTTCCTAGGACTCTACTGTCTAGTTTTACCAATTTGTTTTTCTATGTTTGGCTCTTTGCTCTTCTTAGCCTTACGAGCTATCTTCTCCTTTAATTCTTTCTCAGGTGAAGCAGGTTTAGTTGTCTGAACATACAAAATGACCAAACTATTGTCAGCGGATATGAATTTTTCAGTATGGTTCAGTTCTAACTTATCATGTTCTAAAGGCATCTTCTGTTTACTAGACATATGCGTTGATGCAACAGATGACTTATCATGAGACTTTATAACTTTCTCAAGTTCCATGATTTTACCCTTATAAACTTCACATTAAGCTTTCAGAGTTTCATTCTCTTGCTCAAGTAGTTTATATTCAACTGATTCCTTAGGTTTTTCAACCTTGAGTTTTAGTGAACTGTTTTGCTCTCTTACCAATATCATCTCCTCCTTAAGCTTTAAAAATGCATCAACAATACTAGTATTATTCACAATCATTTGCTCAAATGAATTAAATAATTAATTATCAAGGGGAGTTACCTCATCCTCAGAGTCATCTGATTATTTGGCCATCAGACAGAGAAGTGCAGGATGCCCATCTTCAGTAGACTCTTCTTCTGAAGTGTCTGAGTCTTAATCAGACGAGTAGATAGCAGTTAAAACGTGTTCGTTTGAAACTTTAAAACCTTTGAAAAACACTCGGATCAAGCTTGTTGATCAGGCAGCTGATTCTAGTGAACCACCCGCTCTAATACCACTTGTTGGTCCCAAGTGGTCAGTTGAAGTCTAGAGGGGGGGGGGTGAATAGACCTCTGGAAATTTTAGATTTTAAAACTTTTAGGTCTTCTGTCAGCAGACTAAGCTGATTGAGAATTGTAAGCAGACTAGGTTGATCGTGCACAAAGCTTGAACAACAGAGTTGACCACTCTTTTGATGATAACTTAGCTGATTTCAGTAAAATCAATTTTCAATCAGAATACTTGTAGCTAATTTTAAACAGTGTTTTTCACAAGTAAACTTTAAAAAACGTAGAAAGAATTTTATCCAAAATTTTCACAAACTCCTTTAAAATCTTTCTAACAGTTTTCTAAGTGTTCTTATGCAGTTTTGAAATTTGCGACATGCGCTTCCACAATGGGTTTCTCTGTTCGGGTCGTTCAATGCGTTCAATCCTCCATTGAACCACCTACTCATATGCACTGGCCTCAAATGCCTTGCTCATGAAATGCTACAAATTCACTCCATGTGAATCATGCATATTTGTACAAGTCTTGGCGATTCCTACGATACCCCGTCTCGTTCGGAATCTATGACTTGGAACAGTTTTAAGATTACGACCTTTGAGACTGTTTTATGATTGCACTCAGTACTGAAGTGAATCTTCCCATAGTCAAATGTAATCTAAGGATTTCATCCAATCGCTTAAATGTATTCGCGAGAGATGAAGTTGGCCATTGTTTATCCTTATACTCGTATAAATAAACGTGCGTATTAAGTCATATATACTAAAGAAAGATAATGATAGTTTCACTACAAGCTAAATATATTGGCTTGCTGGGCACTATCTCATCACTAGTTTGTGCAAATTTGTGGGGTATCCAAAGGAATCCATTGGATACCTGTTCTTCGATCCTAAAGAACGTAATACGTTCATATCTAGGAAAGCCCACTTCTTGGAAGAGGATTTCCTCACCAACCGAAATGGGACAATCGTAGAACTTGATGAAATCCAGGAATCGGACCCATCCCCACAAACAGTGGGAGCTGAACCAGAATACTGAATCTACTAGTACACCTACTCTTCGAAGGTCTGATCGAATTTGTAAGGAGCCAGAGCGATTTGGTTTCATTCACGAAAATGAGAAAGTGGAAAGTGATCCAAGGACCTATCAAGAAGCGATGTCAGACATAGACTCGGGTGCTTGGCTCGAAGCCATGCGATCCAAAATGGATTACATGCATTCCAACAAGGTTTGGACCTTGGTGGATCCACCTGAGGGAACTATCCCTGTAGGATGCAAATGGATCTTCAAGCGCAAGCTTGGAATGAATGGAGAGGTATTAACTCATAAAGCACGCTTAGTGGCGAAAGGGTATTCTCAAAGGTCTGGAATAGACTATGAGGAAACCTTCTCTCCAGTGGCGATGTCGAAATCCATTCGGATACTGCTTGCCATAGCCGCGTGTCATGACTACGAAATATGGCAAATGGACGTAAAGACCGCCTTTCTCAATGGAGACATTGACAAGGAGATCTTTATGCAACAACCTGAAGGTTTTGCGTCCAAAGGAAGTGAGCACAAAATGTGTAAGCTTCAAAGGTCAATTTATGGCCTCAAACAGGCGTCCCGAACCTAGAACATACGATTTGATGGGACAGTCAAAGCATTTGGCTTTATCAAAAACGTATATGAACCTTGTGTGTACAAGAAGAATAGTGGGAGTTCGATACAATTCATTGTTTTGTACGTCGATGACATTTTGTTAATCGGAGACGATATCAAGATGTTAGCGCAGACT
This sequence comes from Penstemon barbatus, assembly GCA_003313485.2. Taxonomy (NCBI): domain Eukaryota; kingdom Viridiplantae; phylum Streptophyta; class Magnoliopsida; order Lamiales; family Plantaginaceae; genus Penstemon; species Penstemon barbatus. The sequence goes on along the minus strand of CM064879.1, from coordinate 31,890,349 downwards.
AAAGTGTGGTTATCCGCGCAGTTCTCCATGAAAGATATGGGAGACGCATCTTACGTATTGGGAATACGTATCTATAGGGATAGATCGAAGAAGATGATAGGACTCTACCAATCTCAGTACATCAACACAATTTTGAAGAGATTCAAAATGGAAGAATCCAAGAGAGGATTGCTTCCAATGAGACATGGTATCTCTCTTTCTAAGTCAATGTGCCCTACAACCGACGAAGAAAATAAGAGAATGTCTCTCATACCTTATGCCTCTGCTATAGGGAGCATTATGTATGCAATGTTTTGTACTCGACCAGACATAGCACACGCTCTAAGTGTAACGAGCCGCTATCAGTCAAATCCAGGTGAAGAACACTGGACTGCCGTAAAAGCAATCCTAAAGTACCTACAAAGGACTAAGGATATGTTTTTGGTCTATGGTGGTAGTGGAGAACTGAAACTTGAAGGATTCACTGATTCGAGTTTCCAGTCTGACGTGGATGACTTCAAATCCAACTCTGGATACATATTCCGCATCAATGGTGGAGCAGTCAGTTGGAAAAGTTGTAAACAGTCTACCACTACCGACTCAACCACAGAAGCAGAATATATCGCAGCATCAGATGCAGCAAAGGAAAGTTTATGGATGAAAAACTTCATCCAAGAACTGGATGTTGTTCCTAGCATTTGCTGAGCCTGTAGTAGTCTTCTGTGACAACAACGGGGCAATAGCTCAAGCGAAGGAGCCGAGATCACACCATCAATCCAAACACGTACAGAGGAAATACCACGTGATCAGGGAGATCATTGGTAGAGGAGACATGCACATGGAGTATGTCAAATCAGAAGACGACATGGCTGACCCACTAACTAAGCCACTTTAACAAAAGGCGTTCGATAGTCATCTAGAGAAGATGGGTCTTAGGAACATCTGTGAATGGATTTAGGCCAAGTGGGAGATTGATAGGATAGTGCCCAGCAAGCCAATTCAATAAGCTTGTAATAGGTCTATTCTGTATGAGACAATCTTTGATTTTATAATAAAACGCACGTTTATTTATATGTGTATAAGGATAAACAATGGCCAACTTCATCTCTTGCGAATACATTTAAGCGATTGGTTGAAATCCTTAGATTACATTTGACTATGGGACGATTCACTTCAGTACTGAGTGCAATCATGAAACAGTCTCTAAGGTCGTAATCTTAAAACTGTTCCAAGTAATAGATTCCGAACGAGTCGGGGTATCGTAGGAATCGCCAAGACTTGTACGAGTATGCATGATTCACATGGAGTGAGTTTGTAGCGTTTCATGAGCAAGGCATTTGAGGCCAATGCATATGAGTAGGTGGTTCAATGGAGGATTGAACGCATCAAACGATCCGAACAGAGAAACCCATTGTGGAAGCGCATGACGCATATCGGTGATGGGATGTTTCTCAAGGCTTATAATAGTGTAAGATTTAGTCCTTTGACTTGAGGTGCTAGGGCGAATTCGGTGCATGAGCGTGCGTACTTAAATCTAGGTGTAGACCACTTAGCTTGGTCATAACATGCCTAGGTTGGGTGCGTATAGTTGTGTACGCGAGTGGTTAGTACCAATGTGGAATCTATTGACTCATCGTAGTGGATGAGAGAATTTCCTATATAATTCTTAGATAATAAATCCAAGGAATCTACGGCCGTAGTCGATGACGGATTTGGAAAGGGGTTTCCAAATTGAGCAGTCACATTGGAATATTATCCCGAATTAGAAAGTATAGTTATCAAGACAAATTTAGAGGTGCCGATCAATTCACACACCCTAAGTCTTGATCGGGAATATTAGTCGATAGAAGGACTGTATATACATGGCAGTTATAAGAGAGACGAGGTTCACAAATATCAATTCACCTGAAGTTGGGCTTCATGGGCTTGTGGCTAGACATCGACCATGAAGTGTGGGTACTCCTGAGTTAATAGAGGATTTGATTCTAGGAGTGGTCAATTAAATGTTGTTTAATTGACCGGAGCAATTTATTGTTCATAAATTAAATCACGAGAATTCGTGGGTCTGCTGCCAATTGATGGTGAACCCAGAGGGTCACACATAATATAATTGGACGGTGACTGTTATAAATGGACATGAAAGGAATTAATTGATTTAAAGGTAATTAAATCAATTAAATGAATTAAAGTATTAATACAAGTGGGAGATTAATTAATTAGTTAATTAAATTGCTAATTAATTAATTAAAGGAAATATTGATTTATTAATATGAATTGGGTTTTAATTAAAGTAGTTAATTAAAAGAAGGCTTGCAAGTCATGGGCCTTTAATTAAAAGCCCATAAGGAGTCTTGTAAACCTAGGTCAAGTAGAGGCTTATAAATAGAGTTCTACCAGAGCTCAGAAACAACACCACCAAAGCACAAAACCCTAGTCTTTTCATTTGTTGTTTAGGTGTAAGTGGAGATATATTGTAAACTGTGTGTTTATAGTATAACCCAGAATCTAAGTGATCTGGAAGAGTGGACTAAAGGATTTTCATCCATATAACCACTATAAAAATTCTTTGTGTTGATTTGCATTTACGTTTTCCTTGCATATTTCAAATTGCATAAGTAAACACTTCGAATTGATTGAAAGATTTTAAAGGAGTTTTTAAACTGGGGATAAAATCTTTTTAAAGACTTAGTCTACTTGTGAAAAACACTTTTTAATTATCCGCTGCAAGTAAACTCTTGAAAAACTGATTTTGCTGAAATCAGCTAAGTTGCTGTAAGATAAGTGGTCACTCTGCTGTTCAAGATTTGTTCACGATCAGCATAGTCAGCTTACTGTTCTTCATAAGATTAGTTTGCTGACAGACGACAGAAAAGTTTTTAAGTCTAAAAAATTTTCTGAGGTCTATTCAACCCCCCTCCCCTCTAGACCTCATCTGACCACTTGGGACCAACAAGTGGTATCAGAGCAGGTGGTTCATTAGAATCAGCTGCCTGATCAACGAACTTGATCCAAGTGTTTTTCAAAGGTTTTCAAAACTTTTCAAAAGAGCATCTTTTTGAAAAATCAAAACTTTTTGAAAAATGGACTGTATCAGCCATGTTCCCCACATTGCTGGTATGTCGTTTGAAGACTGGAAAATCAGAATGGAGATTTTCCTAGCTGCTTATAATGATAACATGTACACAGAAAAGGAGAGTCTGACCCTGCTGATCAATCCAAAGAAAAAGATGACAAGTCTGAGCCAGCTGAGAAATCTAAGGAAGAGGAAATCACTCCAAATCAAGCTGATCAGATTATAGAAAAGGAGGTTACTGCTGAGCAAGAAGATCAGACTAAGGAGAAGGAAAGCACTCCTAGTCAAGCTGATAAGACCAAAGAAGAAGAGACTGCTTCTGGTCCAGCAGATCAGATTGCTGAAGAGACAACTCGTCCAGCAGATCAGATTGCTGAAGAGACAACTCAAGCAGCAGAACAGATTACTGAAGAGGCAACTCCTGCCTTACCTCCTATTTCAACTGATAATTCTTCTCAATCTTTACAGCCAAGTCTGTTGGATTCCATTCAACAGATAATTTCAAGTTCTATGAAGGGACTAGAGGAGAAGATCACTGCTAATCTTTTGACTGCTTTAAGTCAACCAACTAAACAAGCTGCTACTGTTCCTACTTTGATGATAGAAGACACTGCTCATAATGTGGAAGCTATCAGACAAGATATGGATCTTATTAGAGCAAGAACTCAAAGTACAGCTGCTGGTTGGAGGGAGATTACTGAAACAGTTGAGATGGCCATTCATGCTGAAGATGAAACTCTGCAAAATATGATGAAGGACTTCAAGGCATCTGCTGATTTGCTGCTGGAAACTCAAATTCAGTTAGGTGACCAAGGAGAAGTTGTTCTAAATAGAATGGAGGCATTTGAGGCCAATCAGCTTAGACAACAAGCTCAACTGGATGCTATGGAAGAAAACATCAAGCTTCTGTGTGAATCACTTCAAATCCCACCAGTCTTACCTAAATATCCAATCAACCCTGCTGATGATGACAAAAAGGGGGAAGATAGGGTACTTAGTGAAAAAGAAGACAGATTTGAAGACACTGAAGTGCTGGGAGAATCTGCTGAAGATGAGAATGCTGATGAAGAAAATGAAGGAAATAGCAGACCAGTAGATCAGTTAAATGCAGAAGAAGAAGATGAAGCTGATGAAGCTGAAGACAAGTCTAAGGAAACAGCAAAGTCTGATAAAGAAATAGCTGCTGCCAAGGACTCAGCTGAAGAACAGCTAAATCCTGATGTTAAACAAAAGAAGTTGGAGCTGTTAAAGCAAAAGTTATTTAAGGAGTTAGAAGTTGAGTCTTCCACACCTGAAGAAGAAAAAGAGGACAAGCAAGAAGACAAAACAGAAGACTAGTTTAGTCTAGGTTACTTATGCTTGAAATTTTTGAGGATCAAAACTTTAGTTTAGGTACAGGTACTTAGCTGAAGTTTTGTCATCATCAAAAAGGGGGAAATTGTTGGATGGAGATGAAGATGAAGTGCAAAGAAGATAAGAAGATAAGGGAAGGTTTTGATGATTTCCAAAACGTCAAAATCAGCTAAGTATGGAAAGCTTAGGTCCCTTAGAAGAATTTTGAACAAGTAAAGAAGACATCAGAAGAGTTCAAAATTCGAAGCCCAGAAGACTACTGATCTCACGCTGAAACAACAATCAGAAGGGTAGACCATCAGCTGACTCAAATCAGATTAGTTCAGTATTTGATCAGCAGAGTATCTATCAGCAGAGTTGCATCGATCAGCAGAGTAGAAGAGATCATGAGATAGTTCAACGGTAATAAATGCACTTGGTGTAATTAATGCTGCAAGAGAAGGGTAGTAATGGCAAATGATTGAAGAATATTCTCGGATCAGCATGGTGCATTTAATGCAGCTACAGGAAAATACAGCAGAAAAAGTACTGTAGCAGGGAGCCATTCTGAATTCGGGCTAAGGCTATGGATTTGAATTGTGATTTGCTTCAACGGTCATATTTTCAAATCCAAGTATAAATAGAGCTGATTTCGAAGAGAGAGATACACAACAACATTTCTGAGATTTCGTTTTTGAAGCAGAAAATTTCTAAGTCTCAAGAAGCTCGAACAGCTCACTCGTCTAGTGGAAGTCATCTGTTGACAGAAACCAAGTTGAAGAAAATAGAAAAATACATTCTGAGTGATTTTGTATTTAGCTGAGTGTTGTGCGAAGTTTAAATCCGTCTTTGTGAGTGATTTAACTTCAGAGGATAGGTTTTCTGAGTGATTTCCTATTGTGAGCTTACAGCCTTTTCATTTGTTGTTTAGGTGTAAGTGGAGATATATGTAAACTGTGTGTTTATAGTATAACCCAGAATCTAAGTGATCTGGAAGAGTGGACTAAAGGATTTTCATCCATATAACCACTATAAAAATTCTTTGTGTTGATTTACATTTACGTTTTCCTTGCATATTTCAAATTGCATAATTAAACACTTTGAATTGACTGAAAGATTTTAAAGGAGTTTTTAAATTGGGGATAAAATCTTTTTAAAGACTTAGTCTACTTGTGAAAAACACTTTTTAATTATCCGCTGCAAGTAAACTCTTGAAAAACTGATTTTGCTGAAATCAGCTAAGTTGCTGTAAGATAAGTGGCCACTCTGCTGTTCAAGATTTGTTCACGATCAGCATAGTCAGCTCACTGTTCTTCATAAGCTTAGTCTGCTGACAGACGACAGAAAAGTTTTTAAGTCTAAAAAATTTTCTGAGGTCTATTCACCCCCCCCCCCTCTAGACCTCATCTGACCACTTGGGACCAACAACCACCTTGCCTGTGGTGAGGTAAAAATCGAAACCCCCTTGTTTTAATACATTATGTGTTTTGTTTCATGATTTCGTATACATAATATGGAGATCTTATATATGGGACCTTGGGTGCTTCGAAATATTTTAAAATTCCGCACACTATGTTGTTCTGACAATCGAGGCTGTTGGGATATTCTAAGTTTTGGGTCTCGATTGTCAATACAACAAAGTGCGGAATTTAAAATTTTTCGAGTTCCCATTGGTCCCATAAAACATTCTCCACAGTTATTATACAAAAAGATTGAACCAAACAAAACATAAACTAAGAAGGGGGTTTTACGCAATTTACCTCACCACAGCTTGGTGGTGGTTACCTCCAGGCGTTTTATTTGATTCACAATATGAGTAATCCATGTGTCTCACCTCCAGAGTTGATCCATACCAACTGGATTGTAGTGACACCTCCAAGTCTTAGGCTACGAACTGGATCTTGGAGATTATCAAAAGGAATAGGCAGATCTTGATCCGGACTTAGATCTGGATCTGGATCCGGATGAGGAGAAGAGCAGGAAGACAACCACGACCACAGGACTTATGCGGCTAGGTTGGATCGGCCAGGGGCGGCGCGGCTAGGGTTCTGACTCACCTAGGGCGGCGGCGGCTAGGGTTTGGTCGAGTTAAGGTTTTGGGGCGAAACTATAGGGGGCGATTTGGAGTTTATAAAACTTGTTGCAATTTCAGATTTCTCTTTTCTTTTATGCTATGCTAAAACTATTTTCTTATGCATGTGTGTCTCTGTTTTTTGTGTGTGTGAAGAGTTATAAATTTATAGGAGAAGAGTTCTTCTCTTATAAGATATCTCTTCAAGATTTGGTAGAATCTTTTCCTTATCACAATAGGAAACAAGATTTAACCAAATCTCTTGTTTGTTACTTGATAACCAAGAAAACAAACTCTTCCCTTCTTTTAACTCTAAAAATCGCCCCTTATGCCCTACTTTCAAGATTATCAAAAATCAACCCACATAATTATCCAATCCTAGAATTGGGTAATTATTTAGTCTTCCAATTAATTAACTACTTTAATTAATTTCACAATTAATCAGATAACTCTAATTAATTGATTGAACATTAATCAATTAGATATCTAATTAATATTCTCCCATTGAATTAATACCTTAATTCAATATCCTTTTGATTTAACAACTTTAAATCATTTGTATCCATTTATGACTGTCACTGTCCAATTGTATTGTGTATGACCCTCTGGGTTCACCATCAATTGGCAGCAGGCTCACGACTTTCGTGATTTAATTAATGGGCAATTAAATGCTCCGATCAATTAAACAACTTTTAATTGACCACTCCAGAATTAATTTTCCTATTAATTCAGGAGCACCTACACTTCATGGTCGATGTCTAGTCACAAGCCCATGAAGCCCAACTTTAGGTGAATTGATCTTGTGAACCTCACCTCTTATAAGTACCATGTACATACGGTCCTTCTATCAACTAATTTCCCGATCGAGACCTAGGGTGTGTGAATTGATCGGCACCTCTAATTATCTCGATAACTATACTTTCTAATTTCCCGACAATAATTCTAGTGTGACTGCCAAATTTGGAAACCCCTTCCAAATGCATCACCGACTATGGCCATAGATTTCTCGGAATCAATTATCTAAGAATGTATAGGAAATTCTCCCACCTTATCAGGATGAGTCGATAGATCCTTTCTTAATACTAACCATTCGCGTAGAGTTGTGTACGCACCCAACTTAGGCACTTATGTGGCCAGGCTACGTGACCAGTACCTAAATCTAAGCACGCACACTCGTGCACCGAATTCGCCCTAGCACCTCAAGTCCAAGGACTAAATCGTACACTATTATAATCCTTGAGAAACATCCCATCACCGATGTGCGACATGCGCTTCCACAATGGGTTTCTCTGTTCGGGTCGTTCGATGCGTTCAATCCTCCATTGAACCATCTACTCATATGCACTGGCCTCAAATGCCTTGCTCATGAAACGCTACAAATTCACTCCATGTGAATCATGCATACTTGTACAAGTCTTGGCGATTCCTACGATACCCCGTCTCGTTCGAAATATATGACTTGGAACGATTTTAAGATCACGACCTTTGAGACTGTTTCATGATTGCACTCAGTACTGATGTGAATCGTCCCATAGTCTATTGTGACCTTAGGATTTCATCCAATCGCTTAGATAAGTTCGCGAGAGATGAAGTTGGCCATTGTTCAATTTCACGTACTATGAATGAACGGGCGTATTAATTATAAACCATAAGAAAACAGTACTTTAACAAGCTAATTAATATTGGCTTGCTAGGCACTATTCCATCAATCTCCCACTTGCCCTAAAGCCAATCACAACGTTTCTAAGACCCACCCTCTCAAGGATGTCCCTCGAACTCAATTGTGAAAGAGCTTAATTTGTGGATCTACTAAGTTGTCCTTGTTGAGAAGACGCATTACTTCTACTCGTCTCAACTACCTCTGATTTGTATAATCATATGGTATTGTGTTCAGATTATAGGTGAGATCTCGTTTTCCTTTCATTGATAAATTGCCTTATCTAAATCGTTCAAGATTATGATAGGCTTTTGTCATGGTAGGTATTTCATCCAATTGTTGGATGAAAATTTCTCATCTAAACACTTTCTCTTGTGCAGCATCATAATGGTGCTATTATTCTGATTGAGTCGGCAATGGTATACTATTGGAATTTCTTCCAATTTACCTTAGCTTCATCGAGACAGAATAAATCATCCACTTCAGACTGGAAATCTCGAAATTCTAAGTCCTTCGAGTTTCAATTCTCCACTTACTACCACAGACCGGCGTTATGTCCTTTAATTATCTTCGAGGATCGCTCTTATGGTAGTCCATTGTCCTTGACTGGCGTTTGACTATCAGCAGTTCGTGAATGATCAGAGCATTTTGATGAGTCAGGTCTAGTACAAGACTTTGCATGCTACATGCAATCCAAATGCCAAAGCATAAGGCTTCTTGAGACAGTTATTTCTTTACTCATTTATATGTAGGGCTCATTAAATAAGCAAGAGAAATTTTGCCTCTTTGGAAACAATTCTTTCTTGGATTCTTCCATATTGAATTTAATCAATATTCAGTCTTTGTACTTTGATTTGGTGAATTGCAACATCTACTTCGCTTTTATCTCCATAAATACGTATTCCAGTACGTAAGATGTAATTCCCAAATCTTATCATGGAAAATTGCGTGAATAACAAGCTTTCGTCTGTGCTTCTCTGATATTCTTATATCATACTTGATGTGTAGATCAACATCTCGTTGCGTTGCGAATTTAACTATGCTCCCATTGATCCTTTTGCACATTTGGAATCCATATGCCTTGTGACAGATTCAACCTTCTTGATTGACTTATCAAGTTGCATGTTCCAAGATTTGGAAAAAGTCATAGATTGACTTTTGGATTTGAATAGAGATCTTCTCATCAATTTTCAATTGTGAGATGCAGGATTCATATCCAATAGTCATAACTTTGGTAGTCAAAACCACCCTTCTATGGCTAATAGTTTCGAAATGGATTTTGACGTAGCCAATGGTCAAATGGTATTTTCATTAGTCCTTGAAGGACTTTTGAATAATGACCTATCGCCATTAAGCGAGTCAAACTTTCATTTTGAATCTTATGGCTTTATGCCATATCCTTTATTTGTGCATGGATCGGTTTAGCGGGTTTCAGGGTTTACTCCCACTATTTGTGGGGATGGGTCCAGTTCCTTGGACTTCATCAAGTTCTATGACCTTTCTTATTTCCTTTGACAAGGATTCGTCAACAGAGGAACAAGCTACTCACGAGATACTTTCGTCTCTCGTTGTCGTAGAACAGGTATCCAATGAATTTCGTTGGATACCCCACAAACTTTATATGAATCAGATCTGCCATCTAATTTCTCATATAAGGGTGTTTTGCTATGTCTTAAATGACATGGTGGTGTAAGAACTCACTTCGAAAAATACTAGACCAAGTACTTTTGAAGAGTCAGGGGAGGATATCCCCTAATGTGAATATAGGAATTTAGCAAGATCATAGTCGAGAGTCGAACCAAGTTTTATCAAAGTTCGATCTTCTTCTTTGATTTGCTTTGTGAGAATTCTATTCTCCTTTAGATAATCGAGGATTTAGTTGCTTATGTTTTAGCAAGCTTGATTAGATCAAATTGCTTTTGACATGATGCAACTAGTTACTTCATTTCCAAAACGTTTATTGAGTTACTTCAGCAGTTTTAGAATTGTACTTCTACAATGTACAAATATACTTTAACGATTGAGAATCGCGAGTATATATGAAACAGCATCCTTTTGAACTAGTGCTTTTAGTTCTAATCAATTTGAAATGTTTGAATGCCTAGCAATCCTTTATTTCGGTTATTATTCCTTTAAGACAAGATTTGAAAGTTCGGAATTTTATCCAAGTTCATTATTTCAAGAAAAGTAGACAAAAACTTTTCTTTTCGAATCTCTTTTTAGGAAAAATGTCCAAAATAAACATTTCAGTGTGGACGATTATCCAGTTTTTCTATTCAGCATATAGTTATCGAAGTTTTGATTCGTTTATCATTGTTTATTTCTATGTTTCAAAACATCAACATTTGTACAAAGTTAAATCGCTCTAATTAAATAAATTCCATTCTCAATGGTAAAGCAATAAAGTTTTGTACAAAATTTGAAATAATACTCAAAATAAACTAAAACTAGAAACTCATGCTAATACAAAAAACTTCTTCTAAAAAGGAATGTCTAGGTTCAGTACTTCCTTGACCCAGTCCCTGAATTCGTTATCCCTCAACTCTTGTAGCACTGCTTGCATCTTCCTTTCAAGGAATTTCCTCCTTGTAGGTAGAGAGGGAATAGTTTCATCCGCTGTAAACTCTTTTACAGAAATGAAAGTTTTATCAGATGTCTTACATCAAAAAGATTTAACAAATGTACAATTTAAAAAATCATACTGTAGTTAAGTCTATCCAGGAATTCCTTTTCAGTAAGCTTTCCTATTTTCTTTTCGTGCTTACACAGTGGGCAATCTTCTTCATATAGTCCAAGACCTTTCAAATGAGCTTCTTCATATTTGTCTAACAACTCATGCAATTGTTTTGTTTTAATTCCATCAGGCGGAATAATACAATGTTGCATGAAATGAGTGAAGATGTCAGAAAGACCATGTGTGGTAATTTCTATCTCATCTTCGAGAATCAATCGGGCTCCAAGCCTTTTAAACGTTTGAACATCTTGGTTAAGTAACAACAATATTCCTTGACATTATTAAACTTAGCCATGGTCTTTTCTTGAAGATAATAGCACATCATAGCCCCCAAAGTATTTTCGCTTCTAACATTCATTAATACTTGTTTGAACGGAACAGTGGATGATGAATGGCTAACAATAAAACAGACTACTATAAGCAGACAGGTTTAATATTAATACTTATAATTAATGAAATTTGGACTTTCTATCGAAAAAGTTTTCCCACTATTTTATCGAAACAATAACCCCTTCTGGTTTCAGGAAAAATCTATTTCCTAGTAGGTCTTGACGTCCCAGCAGCAATTAGTTGCACCCACGACTCGTGGTCATACAATTAATTCCCTAGGTAGGCATACTTATTGCCAATTGTGTCTACCAAACAACCTTCAAGCTATTTTGCCTCGTTTTTTGCATTTATCTAGCACTGCTACATCATAAATGTTACTACGCGTTAAGTCTAACCCATTAATCATGATAAGCAACGGGCCCGGTCATGAGTTCTCCGTAACTAGTTATCGATCGATCCTCATATCCCGACCAGTCCTCACCCTTGTCATGTTTAGTTAAAAATAGGAGTCAAGGAATTTCGCGTATTGTCCCTTTCTTCGACTCGGGTGCCAGACTCTGGATCACCTCTATCGATAAGTAGACAACATACGCTAGTCCCTATTGATGGAAGGCTTGGATTTATATAAATACTTCATTTTATTTTAATCCAATATGACTTAATATTTAATTCAAAAGGGGAATTTCTGGTTTGATAGTTATGATAACTCTCCTCGAGATCTCACCGATTCAATTATGCTTTATCTTTTATTACGATCTAATATTCTAGCGCGTAATACCATACAAGCTAAATATACATCGACAAATAAATAAATGCCATACAATCCTAGCATGCATACTATCACAATATGTTTTCGATCGGGAGCCTACTATGTGGGCCATCATCGAGCCAATGATGTTGGCCCTATTGGTCAATCTAAAGGGTTCTCAATCAGGCCTATGCTATTACAATGTACCATGCATACATGGCCTTCATATCTTCTTGGGTTCCCGCCTTGCTTGTAAATGGGCCTCCATCCTAGACTAGGAAAGCAGTAAAGCCCTATTCTATTACAAAGGCTCAAAGTGGCCCAAAAATAATAACAGGCTCGCAGGCCCAATAAAAACCATGCATTAAATTAAACCAATCACATCTAACCTAAGGTCAAGGCTCGGCGCGATCGAAAACCACGTAAACAGTTCACGTAGAGCAAGAAACATGCAAACTACTTTTACGTATTTCTTTCTTAATTTTAAAACTACCTTTTAAAACTAATTCCTATGATTCTTACTTTTAGTTACTACTAATTATGACAAAATAAATTCTCGGATAAACAAAACAAGTTTTCTGCCTTAAATTCAGATTCTGATTTTTCAACTTTTGAAAATTGCAGTTCGGCCCCTATACTTTCAGAAATTGCATTTTTTACCCCAAAACTTTTGAAAAGTTACAAAATACCCCCAAAATAGTTTTCGGACAGAAGGACCAGAAAATAATGAAATCCAGAAAATTTTCAAATTTTGCAAACTGACCCCTGAACTTTCAGAAATTACAAAATAGTCCTTGAATTTTCGGAAATTGCAAAATAGTCCTAAAACCCGTGCGATCTAATTTTCAGAAACAGCCTAGATTTTACAAAAATTTCCAGAAACAGAAAAATTAATTTTCAGCCCTTAATTTTGAGTTTTGCGATTAATTGCACCAAGAGTCCTGATTTTTCGAAAAACTATAAATTTGCCACAGATCTGAAAAAGCAGTTTTACCCAATCAAAGATCTAGTCATAACAAGTAAGAATCAACTCACAGAACATAATTTTCACGCGTTCTCATACATACAATCAAGCATATACAGTGAAAACACATTATGTTCAGGCCTTTTTGTATAAAACATATGGAGTTGGCTCTGATACCACTGTTGGGATATTTTAAGTTTTGGGTCTCGATTGTCAATACAACAAAGTGCGGAATTTAAAATTTTTAGAGTTCCCATTGGTCCCATAAAACTTTCTCCATAGTTATTATACAAAAAGATTGAACCAAACAAAACATAAACTAAGAAGGGGGTTTTACGCAATTTACCTCACCACAGCTTGGTGGTGGTTACCTCCAGGCGTTTTGTTTGATTCACAATATGAGTGATCCATGCGTCTCACCTCCAGAGTTGATCCACACCAACTGGATTGTAGTGACACCTCCAAGTCTTAGGCTACGAACTGGATCTTGGAGATTGTCAAAAGGAATAGGCAGATCTTGATCAGGACTTAGATCTGGATCTGGATTCGGATGAGGAGAAGAGCAGGAAGACAACCACGACCACAGGACTTATGCGGCTAGATTGGATCGGCCAGGGCGGCGCGGCTAGGGTTCGGACACACCTAGGGTGGCGGCGGCTAGGGTTTGGCCGACTTAAGGTTTTGGGGCGAAACTATAGGGGGCGATTTGGAGTTTATAAAACTTGTTGCAATTTCAGATTTCTCTTTTCTTTTATGCTATGCTAAAACTATTTTCTTATGCATGTGTGTCTCTCCTTTTGTGTGTGTGAAGAGTTATATATTTATAGGAGAAGAGTTCTTCTCTTATAAGATATCTCTTCAAGATTTGGTAGAATCTTTTCCTTATCACAATAGGAAACAAGATTTAACCAAATCTCTTGTTTGTTACTTAAGAACCAAGAAAACAAACTCTTCCCTTCTTTTAACTCTAAAAATCGACCCTTATGCCCTACTTTCAAGATTATCAAAAATCAACCCACATAATTATCCAATCCTAGAATTGAGTAATTATTTAGTCTTCCAATTAATTAACTACTTTAATTAATTTCACAATTAATCAGATAACTCTAATTAATTGATTGAACATTAATCAATTAGATATCTAATTAATATTCTCCCATTGAATTAATACCTTAATTCAATATCCTTTTGATTTAACAACTTTAAATCATTTGTATCCATTTATGACTGTCACTGTCCAATTGTATTGTGTATGACCCTCTGGGTTCACCATCAATTGGCAGCAGGCTCACGACTTTCGTGATTTAATTAATGGGCAATTAAATGCTCCGATCAATTAAACAACTTTTAATTGACCACTCCAGAATTAATTTTCCTATTAATTCAGGAGCACCTACACTTCATGGTCGATGTCTAGCCACAAGCCCATGAAGCCCAACTTTAGGTGAATTGATCTTGTGAACCTCACCTCTTATAAGTACCATGTACATACGGTCCTTCTATCAACTAATTTCCCGATCGAGACCTAGGGTGTGTGAATTGATCGGCACCTCTAATTATCTCGATAACTATACTTTCTAATTTCCCGACAATAATTCCAGTGTGACTGCCAAATTTGGAAACCCCTTCCAAATGCATCACCGACTATGGCCATAGATTTCTCGGAATCAATTATCTAAGAATGTATAGGAAATTCTCCCACCTTATCAGGATGAGTCGATAGATCCTTTCTTAGTACTAACCATTCACGTACAGTTGTGTACGCACCCAACTTAGGCACTTATGTGGCCAGGCTACGTGACCAGTACCTAAATCTAAGCACGCACACTCGTGCACCGAATTCGCCCTAGCACCTCAAGTCCAAGGACTAAATCGTACACTATTATAATCCTTGAGAAACATCCCATCACCGATGTGCGACATGCGCTTCCACAATGGGTTTCTCTGTTCGGGTCGTTCGATACGTTCAATCCTCCATTGAACCATCTACTCATATGCACTGGCCTCAAATGCCTTGCTCATGAAACGCTACAAATTCACTCCATGTGAATCATGCATACTTGTACAAGTCTTGGCGATTCCTACGATACCCCGTCTCGTTCGAAATATATGACTTGGAACGATTTTAAGATCACGACCTTTGAGACTGTTTCATGATTGCACTCAGTACTGATGTGAATCGTCCCATAGTCTATTGTGACCTTAGGATTTCATCCAATCGCTTAGATAAGTTCGCGAGAGATGAAGTTGGCCATTGTTCAATTTCACGTACTATGAATGAACGGGCGTATTAATTATAAACCATAAGAAAACAGTACTTTAACAAGCTAATTAATATTGGCTTGCTAGGCACTATTCCATCAATCTCCCACTTGCCCTAAAGCCAATCACAACGTTTCTAAGACCCACCCTCTCAAGGATGTCCCTCGAACTCAATTGTGAAAGAGCTTAATTTGTGGATCTACTAAGTTGTCCTTGTTGAGAAGACGCATTACTTCTACTCGTCTCAACTACCTCTGATTTGTATAATCATATGGTATTGTGTTCAGATTATAGGTGAGATCTCGTTTTCCTTTCATTGATAAATTGCCTTATCTAAATCGTTCAAGATTATGATAGGCTTTTGTCATGGTAGGTATTTCATCCAATTGTTGGATGAAAATTTCTCATCTAAACACTTTCTCTTGTGCAGCATCATAATGGTGCTATTATTCTGATTGAGTCGGCAATGGTATACTATTGGAATTTCTTCCAATTTACCTTAGCTTCATCGAGACAGAATAAATCATCCACTTCAGACTGGAAATCTCGAAATTCTAAGTCCTTCGAGTTTCAATTCTCCACTTACTACCACAGACCGGCGTTATGTCCTTTAATTATCTTCGAGGATCGCTCTTATGGTAGTCCATTGTCCTTGACTGGCGTTTGACTATCAGCAGTTCGTGAATGATCAGAGCATTTTGATGAGTCAGGTCTAGTACAAGACTTTGCATGCTACATGCAATCCAAATGCCAAAGCATAAGGCTTCTTGAGACAGTTATTTCTTTACTCATTTATATGTAGGGCTCATTAAATAAGCAAGAGAAATTTTGCCTCTTTGGAAACAATTCTTTCTTGGATTCTTCCATATTGAATTTAATCAATATTCAGTCTTTGTACTTTGATTTGGTGAATTGCAACATCTACTTCGCTTTTATCTCCATAAATACGTATTGCCAGTACGTAAGATGTAATTCCCAAATCTTATCATGGAAAATTGCGTGAATAACAAGCTTTCGTCTGTGCTTCTCTGATATTCTTATATCATACTTGATGTGTAGATCAACATCTCGTTGCGTTGCGAATTTAACTATGCTCCCATTGATCCTTTTGCACATTTGGAATCCATATGCCTTGTGATAGATTCAACCTTCTTGATTGACTTATCAAGTTGCATGTTCCAAGATTTGGAAAAAGTCATAGATTGACTTTTGGATTTGAATAGAGATCTTCTCATCAATTTTCAATTGTGAGATGCAGGATTCATATCCAATAGTCATAACTTTGGTAGTTAAAACCACCCTTCTATGGCTAATAGTTTCGAAATGGATTTTGACGTAGCCAATGGTCAAATGGTATTTTCATTAGTCCTTGAAGGACTTTTGAATAATGACCTATCGCCATTAAGCGAGTCAAACTTTCATTTTGAATCTTATGGCTTTATGCCATATCCTTTATTTGTGCATGGATCGGTTTAGCGGGTTTCAGGGTTTACTCCCACTATTTGTGGGGATGGGTCCAGTTCCTTGGACTTCATCAAGTTCTATGACCTTTCTTATTTCCTTTGACAAGGATTCGTCAACAGAGGAACAAGCTACTCACGAGATACTTTCGTCTCTCGTTGTCGTAGAACAGGTATCCAATGAATTTCGTTGGATACCCCACAAACTTTATATGAATCAGATCTGCCATCTAATTTCTCATATAAGGGTGTTTTGCTATGTCTTAAATGACATGGTGGTGTAAGAACTCACTTCGAAAAATACTAGACCAAGTACTTTTGAAGAGTCAGGGGAGGATATCCCCTAATGTGAATATAGGAATTTAGCAAGATCATAGTCGAGAGTCGAACCAAGTTTTATCAAAGTTCGATCTTCTTCTTTGATTTGCTTTGTGAGAATTCTATTCTCCTTTAGATAATCGAGGATTTAGTTGCTTATGTTTTAGCAAGCTTGATTAGATCAAATTGCTTTTGACATGATGCAACTAGTTACTTCATTTCCAAAACGTTTATTGAGTTACTTCAGCAGTTTTAGAATTGTACTTCTACAATGTACAAATATACTTTAACGATTGAGAATCGCGAGTATATATGAAACAGCATCCTTTTGAACTAGTGCTTTTAGTTCTAATCAATTTGAAATGTTTGGAATGCCTAGCAATCCTTTATTTCGGTTATTATTCCTTTAAGACAAGATTTGAAAGTTCGGAATTTTATCCAAGTTCATTATTTCAAGAAAAGTAGACAAAAACTTTTCTTTTCGAATCTCTTTTTAGGAAGAATGTCCAAAATAAACATTTCAGTGTGGACGATTATCCAGTTTTTCTATTCAGCATATAGTTATCGAAGTTTTGATTCGTTTATCATTGTTTATTTCTATGTTTCAAAACATAAACATTTGTACAAAGTTAAATCGCTCTAATTAAATAAATTCCATTCTCAATGGTAAAGCAATAAAGTTTTGTACAAAATTTGAAATAATACTCAAAATAAACTAAAACTAGAAACTCATGCTAATACAAAAAACTTCTTCTAAAAAGGAATGTCTAGGTTCAGTACTTCCTTGACCCAGTCCCTGAATTCGTTATCCCTCAACTCTTGTAGCACTGCTTGCATCTTCCTTTCAAGGAATTTCCTCCTTGTAGGTAGAGAGGGAATAGTTTCATCCGCTGTAAACTCTTTTACAGAAATGAAAGTTTTATCAGATGTCTTACATCAAAAAGATTTAACAAATGTACAATTTAAAAAATCATACCGTAGTTAAGTCTATCCAGGAATTCCTTTTCAGTAAGCTTTCCTATTTTCTTTTCGTGCTTACACAGTGGGCAATCTTCTTCATATAGTCCAAGACCTTTCAAATGAGCTTCTTCATATTTGTCTAACAACTCATGCAATTGTTTTGTTTTAATTCCATCAGGCGGAATAATACAATGTTGCATGAAATGAGTGAAGATGTCAGAAAGACCATGTGTGGTAATTTCTATCTCATCTTCGAGAATCAATCGGGCTCCAAGCCTTTTAAACGTTTGAACATCTTGGTTAAGTAACAACAATATTCCTTGACATTATTAAACTTAGCCATGGTCTTTTCTTGAAGATAATAGCACATCATAGCCCCCAAAGTATTTTCGCTTCTAACATTCATTAATACTTGTTTGAACGGAACAGTGGATGATGAATGGCTAACAATAAAACAGACTACTATAAGCAGACAGGTTTAATATTAATACTTATAATTAATGAAATTTGAACTTTTTATCGAAAAAGTTTTCCCACTATTTTATCGAAACAATAACCCCTTCTGGTTTCAGGAAAAATCTATTTCCTAGTAGGTCTTGACGTCCCAGCAGCAATTAGTTGCACCCACGACTCGTGGTCATACAATTAATTCCCTAGGTAGGCATACTTATTGCCAATTGTGTCTACCACACAACTTTCAAGCTATTTTGCCTCGTTTTTCGCATTTATCTAGCACTGCTACATCATAAATGTTACTACGCGTTAAGTCTAACCCATTAATCATGATAAGCAACGGGCCCGGTCATGAGTTCTCCGTAACTAGTTATCGATCGATCCTCACATCCCGACCAGTCCTCACCCTTGTCATGTTTAGTTAAAAATAGGAGTCAAGGAATTTCGCGTATTGTCCCTTTCTTCGACTCGGGTGCCAGACTCTGGATCACCTCTATCGATAAGTAGACAACATACGCTAGTCCTGATTTAACCGGATTTCGTCGGGTTAATTGAATATCAGTGAATTTGTGATATCGGGGGGTTCTCGATATTTATATATATATTATAGGGCTCCGTTACTTTATTCCGGATGGATCGTTTACCAAGAAAAAGCAGTATTTAAGAACAAGAAGTAAAACCACAAAACAAAGCTAAAAACACACC
The DNA here is from genome assembly GCA_003313485.2 of Penstemon barbatus. Lineage (NCBI taxonomy): Eukaryota > Viridiplantae > Streptophyta > Magnoliopsida > Lamiales > Plantaginaceae > Penstemon > Penstemon barbatus. Next base: position 31,871,303 of record CM064879.1, on the reverse strand, counting down.
GATATGGAGAACAAAAGGTATGAATAATGTTGAATCTTATTCAGTTGTGCTGTAGTAAGCAGTGTATAGTTATGTATTCTTGGAGCTGAGGGATTTCGTAGTCCGTTAATACAATGAATAACTAGGTATTTATACAATGCTAAACCTAGCGTTACAAGGAAACATTGTCCTAATAGGACTCGGCCCAAATATCCTTCATGGGTCCGGAGTATCGTCTTTTGATCGAAGAGAGCTGTACTTGGCCGGGTCTGTAAGATGATCCCGATCTGTTTGAATTGGTCGAATCGATCTTATCTTCTTTGTTTGATTCGAGTAATAAGTAGGGTGCAAAATAGCCCCCATCAGTACTCCCTCACTTCTTCGAGCGTATAGACAATAGAAGCTCGTAGAAGTAGATAGGTCTTTACGACTGTTTGTTTTCTATGAATGGAGCCTCGTTAAAAACCTTACTTAAGAAAAAACCCTGTGGGAAAAAATCTTAAATAAGGAAAAGAGTGCTTCATGTCATAGATAGTCGTTTTCTCTGTCCGGTTACGGATCGCCACGTGTCTATTTTGGAAGCTTTTCGTATCCTTCCATTTTTGGCGGGAATATGAGTAGCCGCAATAAGTTCGAAACGTCTTTTCTCATTTTCTTATAAATAGGTGACTCTTAAGTTCACCATTCTTCTTTTATACTTCCCTACAATTCGTAGTTATCTCCTGCTTGGTCGTTCATCACGCTAAATTCTTCCTTTTATCGACCTTCACTTTCCGAGAACTAGAATACATGGCTTCTGCAAGAAGATCTTCTTCTAGAGAAATTGTCGCCCCCGATAATGATGAGGAGTTAATTTCTAGTCAGTTGGGCGAACAATCTAATGTAACTGACTTCGTCGTCCCTGTAGAGGATACCTTCAAGGTACGAATCCTTACTGACGCGGATGTGGCTGCCCGAACCAAAAAGGGCAAAGGTACTGTTCCTCAGATTTCTGAACCTATTGAGGATGTAGCTTGCGCATATACGGCGGAAACATTCCCGGAGGTTGTAAATAATTATACCAAATATTTTCCGGAAGGTTCTGAGATAATTCTTCCTTCTTCTATTGATAGGGTCACATCTCCCCCGGAGGGATGTCGAGCCTTTTATACGGCTCACTTCAATAGCGGACTCCGTCTTCCTTTGTCTCCCCTTTTTCTCGAAGTTTTGAAAACTTTTAGTGTGTGCTTAACACAGCTGGTCCCTAATTCCGTTGCTTTTGTAGTTTGCTTTTCTGTTTTGATGATCGCGAAGGGGTTTAAACCTTCTTTTCGTAATTTTACGCAACTTTTCCGCTTCAATATTTCTAATTCTTCAAATCGTGGATACTTCTTCGCTAGTCAGCGACCTAGTCGAGCGATCTTTGACGCCCCTGTTTCCAGTAATCCTTCATGGAAATCTCATTTTTTCTTCGTTCGTCCTCCGTCTAATCTTTGCTTGGCGGACGGTTCGAGCGTGCCTTTTTCATGGGATCATGGTTCCCGTTGGATTCCGGGAGGTCGCTTACCGACAGGCGAACTGGTTCCTGATGATGCTAAGTTTATCGCTGATATCTTCGAAATGCGTGCAAACAAATATCAAAGTGCTCTTTTGATCGGGGAAGCTTTCCTTCGTAAGGCGGGGTTGAGTGTTCACAACTTTCCGATTAATTCATCATCTGAACATCTTGGTTAGTACTTCATTTTAGCCAGGTGTTGTGACGATACTGTTTATTGGGAAGGTACATAATTTATAATTTATTTCTTTTTCAGCTGATATGGTAGAAAACTCTCGACACTCTTCGAAAGGAAAGATGGTGCTGTCGAAATCTTCTAAGTCTGCAGAGAACGCCCCTATTGAGCAGAGAGCGTCACGCAAAAGAAAGTTGGAGATATGTCATGAATCCGAGGAAGATAGAGAGGAATCTTCAGAATCTCCTCGTGAGCTCCCTATTCGTCAGGGCACGGGATCTGGTTACCCTCCTCTTCATCTTAGAACATCTTTGGGTGCTCGAGGATGTCGCACCTGGTCGATGCCTTATCCCACTAATAATCCAGTCGATAGAAAGAGGAGTTATTATGGGCGCTCTGGCCAGGATCTTTCTTTAGCTGGAGAAAAACATCCAAAACCTACCCTTGTCGAAATGATCGAGGATCACTTAGAGGGAAAGAGGGCCGCCGGTTATTCCGAGAAGGACTCTCTTATCCATGATGATAATGAGAATGCAATAGATAAGGCAACCCGTGTTCTTTTGTCTGGTGTTTTTACTCGTGATCTGAATAAGCTTCTTCATAAGGATCCTCTGGAGAAATTCCAGCGAGCTTCCCTTTATGCTGAAAAGGTGATATCTCTTTCCTTTGATCATGCTAACAGATAATCTTAAGGGTCTTCCTCAATTTACTAATCCATCTCTTTTTCTTTCTCTCTTTGCATGTTCAGACTAAGACGTGTCTCGCGTCCTACGCCTATGAAAATGCACTTTGGAAACAACAGTGTGAGTTCCTGGAGGAGAAGAATAAAGTTTTACTTCGTAAATCCTCCGGTTCAGAGGTTGGTCCCTCAACATCGTCTTCCGTTCTTGCCATAGAGACTCCTGCTACCGGGACTGAAGATCAAGAAGTGATGAACAGGGTGATGGAGGTTTCTCGTGCTCAAGAGCAGGCCAACCAAATGGCTAGAAAGTTAGAGGAGTTCCAGTTGCAGAGCACGGCTCGAATTAGTGAGCTGGAATCTCAAGTGTCAAGCCTTGAAACCTCTTTAGAGGAGTATGAAAAGGATGTTCCACTCAGTGGACTTAGGGATCGATACGGTAGGAATCCCGATGAAAGAGTTATTCGTGAATTCCTCAATTCTCCTGTGCATACGGCGTTGGTATATCGGATGGTTGGTCCTTTACTTGAAAATACTTTTAAGAAGGCGATTCATCAGCTGGTCGCTCTGGAGATGATCGATGATCGTCGAAAGGAGTATTTTAAGGCAGCTCATATTCGGTTGAATCGCTATGGTGAACTTTATTCTTCTTCTGAGGTCCCAGATGTTGTGTATCAAAGTTTTCCTTTAGCTCATCTTGTCGAAGAATTTGGAAATCCATTGCCGATTCCTCCTTCCGATGTTAACGAGGAGCTCGATAAAACTTTTATCGACCCAGACGACGAAGAAGAGGAAGACGATATTGGCATGAGCGAGGATGTTGGTGGTGATCAGAAAATTCCGGATAGCGACCATACTTCTTGAAATAGTGATTTTTTTGAATGATCTTTGTAATTTTTTACTCGTAGGTATTAATTGTAATTTTACCTTTTCTTCTTTTTGTACGCTAAACGTTTCGCATTCTGTCAGTCGTGTATTTTCACATTCGCCGTAATAATTCAGACAAGTCATTAAATTTGCCGTAATCATTATGCGTGTGTCTTTTCATATTCTAGCGTTTGCTCCGAGGTCAGTTTTTCTGTTTCGCGCCCTTTCTATAGGTCTGTCGCGTCCTTTCGTGTAGTATAAATACGAAAGGTAAAAACTTGACTTGTTTTTTACTGCTATACTCCTCTCTTAACAGAATACTCTTTCTTTAGCTGGTCGATAAACTTTCTCGATATTATTTTGTATTTTTCCATAATCCGACCATGAGCAACCTTTTTGGTAATACTTCGAAGCGACCATCCCGCGAGGGCGCTCGGGATAATAGATCCAAAAGATCTCGAAGAGATGGGCCGTCGATGGAGCCTCCTCGTTCGTCCCGAACAATTAGGTCGGAGATCGATACAGGTGTTATTGCTTCTGAGCCTCTCTCCGTGGTAAATTCGTCGTTTTCTGAACCAATCCTTTCTGCTTCCATTCAAGTTGGAAGCATGCCTTCTCCTGGTCGGTTTGCTTTTGGCGATATATCCAACGAGGAACCGGCTTATAATATAGCTGTTAGTTCAAATGCTCCTTCCTTTGAGCACGTTTTTCATGGAGGGGATTTTGCTATTTCCCTTCCTTTGTCTGTTTCTACTGCTCCCATCGCCAGCGGAGGGCAAGCTGGTGATGACTTTATTGTCAATCCTTCCACGACACAATCTATTGTGCAGGATTGTCCTGATTATTTGTTTAACGACACTACTGTGATGACTACTTCCTTTGAATCGGGAGGACCTTCCGGCGGTCGGACCGGTTCCAGGTCTGGTCGTCGAACTGTTATTTCTGCTTCGGGCAAGGAGACCTCCGTTAGCCCCAATGAGAGAGACTCTCCCCGTCCGTTAGACGATCGATGCATCCTTGAACAAGTTAAGGATATTACGTTGTCAGAGACTCCACGCCCTGATGGTGTCCCACCCAATAGCGAACTGCCTGGTTCAGTTGAGCCTGATGCTTTATCTTGGGATATGGGTTTAAGCACCATCTTGCCTGGTGAGCTGAAGAAACTTGAGGGTACTTCAAATGTACGTCTTGTGCAGTCTCTTGTTAAGATGTGCGAGCAGGTAGACATATTTTTTCGAAAATTTTTACTTTTATTTCGACTTTCATGTCTTGTGAAGATTTTTCTCATTTGTTTTTCTTTGTAGGCCAAACATTTTGTGCTCCAGTTAGGTGTGCAAAATGACGAACTGTGGAGTAGCCGGAGAGCTCATCAAGGTCAGTTGGAGTCAGAAAAAGCTAAGGCCGCAGGGCTGTCTTTGCAACTGCAGCTTGCCCGAGAAGACCTCCAAAAATTAGAGGCTGATAAAGTTGTTCTTGAGAAAGAGAAAAGCGACTTAGTTCAGGCTGCCGCCTTGGCAGAGAGGTCTCGTCAGCAGGCCTATGAGGATGGTTACGATGCTGGTTATCTCAAGCGTCAAGAGGAGTTGATGGCGTTTGCTGGCAACTTGACTCCTCGGAGAACTGTTTCTAGTAGTCGACCTACTGACCGTTCTTCTTAGTGATCTTTGTTCGACCTGGCAGGCCTTGGACTGTCTATTTTTTTTTTTTTTTTTTTTTTTTTTTTTGCTGCCCAACTTTTGTGCATTTGTGTGGGCTGAAATTTTTGTAATGGGAGAAATACTAAATTGGAAATTATGACCTTCTTGTAGGCAGATTCTTGCCTATATCTATTTTCTTCTCTTTGTTATGCACATTTTGCATGTATGCATGAATATAATTATCATGAAATAATCAGTATTGTTTAGCATACTTATCTGAAATTGATCTTTGCGGAGAATATTTAGGATAGAGAAAAGGTAGCTTGATCTTGATGTTTTCTCTGCAAATCAAATCGTTGTTGATCAACCCAGTGCGATTCCTTGAAGAATGTTTTTTAACATGTTTTTCGTCCATATGTAAATAATTGGCTCAGTCGTATCGAAAATAGTCTTTAGCTTTTTTGGTCGATGTTCGATCCATTCCGTGTAAATTTGTCCTTTTATGACATATATCTTATATAAGGAGGTTGTCGTTCCTCCTTTTGAACTCCGCTTTTTCTTTTCGTCAGAGGAAAAATTTCCTTTCAATATCTTTCACAAATCCATATATTCCATCCTTATCTTCTAACGATTCGTTCTTTTAGCCAGTATATCGTATCCTTGATATGGGAGGAATTGGAAAATGTAGAAGTCTTGGCCAGATCCGGCCTGTTCAGACCTCCTTAAGCAATTCTTTGGTATGTTAGGCAGTTACGTCCTTGCTGTCTCAAATAAGGAGGACTATTCTCCTGATTTCTATGTCAGATATCTTGGACTCCACAGGAGTTTCTGTACATTTTAGTCAATGGTCATCCATATGATGTATGAGGCAGTGACGTCCCTCGCATTGTGAAGGGTTTGGTCTTTTATCGAGCAAGTGTCCTTTTCGCTGCGATTTCCAAGCTTGTATGACTTCGTTTGTGGGTTCTAGGTTTTTGAAGCCATCGACCATGAAGTATGATCGTTCCGGTATGTCAGGTCCGGAGTTCTTTTAGGTTTACTTGTGTTATTTGGGTGATCGCTTCGATCCACGACTTCCTTTGTTGTCGACCAGTTGAGGCGATTAGATAGTGCCGTTCCAACTTATTTGCATTTATTACGGGAGTCAAAGGGTCGTATCTACGTCCGTTGATCAAAACACTTTTTCTGCCATTGGATTGGTTTAGATCTACCCCTATAAATAGGGGGGTGCTTTATATGCTTCATTTGCAATTTCCCAAAAAGGATGGAGATTTCAGATTCCTTAGATTTTATTCTGCCCTCTGATCCCATTGTCTTCAAAAAATCACATTACTATGATTTGTTTATTCAAAATAGTGAAATCGTTTCCAGTCTTGTATTGACGGGTCCCATGTCAGCCCTACCTTGTATTGACGGGTCCCATGAGATCTCTGCATTAGTCTTCATCATCTTAGAGGTCCGTGGTTTCCTGTTAGCACATGGAGGGTTCATACTTGCCACTCACCCCTTCCCTTCGATGTCACCTTCGGAGTGATAAATTACGAGGGGTGGGCTGGTAAGTTTTATTCTTTACGACTCCTCGGAAGAGATGCTGCTTCAGAGTAAAAGTCTACCCCATTATACTAGCAGTATCTCGTTGTGGGTGAATGAGTATTGCCGGTTATCTGGCTAGTGATGCTCATTTCCTCTGGAAGAACATTTGATCTTTAGAGCCTGGCCGTCGAACCAAAGAAGTCGACCATCCTGAGCAGCATGCTTCTTAGGTGGTCTAATATAATCGACGAGGTACTAGGGAGGAGATTGGTGTTTCCGTGGACATTGTCGTGAAGATCTCGGATACCAGAGGATCATCTTATTTAAATCATTATAATGATCTTTGTAACGTGGGATTTTTGTATGTAACTGATTTGATGAATAAAATATTATTTTATCCTTCGCATCTTCCTTGTCGTTAATTCTGTCCTAATTTATTTATGAGTAGCACTCTCCGAGTAGACGGTTTTACACTTAGTCTATCTTCAAAATTTCAAGAGTACAAATCGCTTAGATCGTTAGGAATAGAGCAAGGAGTTTTTATTGAGCGGATCAATGTTTACTCAACTTGTCGTAATTTAGACTTAGGTTTTTAACCAACAAATCTTTTTGATCGTTGAATATTTAACGAGGAGTGTTTATTGAGCGGATCAATGTATACCCGACTCGTTTTTAATTTAGACTTAGGTTTTTAACCCAAAAACCTTTTTGATAGTTGAATATTTAACGAGGAGTGTTTATTGAGCGGATCAATGTATACTCGACTCGTTTTTAATTTAGACTTAGGTTTTCAGTGCCCAAAAGTCTTTTTTGATATATCGAGGAGTTTATATTGAGCGGATCAATGTTTACTCGACTCGTTTTTGATTTAGACCTAGGTTTTTAGTACCTGAAAGTCTTTTGTGATATATCGAGGAGTTTATATTGAGCGGATCAATGTTTACTCGACTCGTTTTTGATTTAGACCTAGGTTTTCAGTGCCCAAAAGTCTTTTTTGATATATCGAGGAGTTTATATTGAGCGGATCAATGTTTACTCGACTCGTTTTTTATTTAGACCTAGGTTTTTAGTACCTGAAAGTCTTTTTGATAGTTGAATATTTAACGAGGAGTGTTTATTGAGCGGATCAATGTATACTCGACTCGTTTTTAATTTAGACTTAGGTTTTCAGTGCCCAAAAGTCTTTTTTGATATATCGAGGAGTTTATATTGAGCGGATCAATGTTTACTCGACTCGTTTTTGATTTAGACCTAGGTTTTTAGTACCTGAAAGTCTTTTTTGATATATCGAGGAGTTTATATTGAGCGGATCAATGTTTACTCGACTCGTTTTTTATTTAGACTTAGGTCTTTAGTACCTGAAAGTCTTTTTTGATATATCGAGGAGTTTATATTGAGCGGATCAATGTTTACTCGACTCGTTTTTGATTTAGACCTAGGTCTTTAGTACCTGAAAGTCTTTTTTGATATATCGAGGAGTTTATATTGAGCGGATCAATGTTTACTCGACTCGTTTTTATTTTAGACTTAGGTCTTTAACCCGAAAAGTCTTTTTGATCGATGATTTTGAGTGAGGAGTTTTTATTGAGCGGATCAATGTATACTCGACTCGTTTCGTTCTATCTTCTACCAATATGACAGTGCGATTCCAATGAATTTTAACCGATATAATCGATATATAGAAAATGCCAAAGAAATCTTTAATAATTGAACTGTAGGCTAAGGCCTTTATTACAAGGATTTGAAACTTGATAAAGTAAAAAGTAAAACAATGCAGTATAGTCTGCTAAAGTTATTTACCATAGTATCTTCTAAGGTTGACAGCATTCCAGGTTCTTGGTAAGGCAGTTCCATCCAAGTGTGCAATTTTGTACGAACCTTTCTTCCCTACACCAATGACGATGTAAGGTCCATCCCAATTTTGTTGTAACTTTCCCACATGCTTGGATACTTCTACCTTTTTCAAGACTAAGTCTCCTTCTTTGAAGGTTCGGATGCGTACTTTTTGATTGTATGCTTTCTCCATATTAGCTTTAGTGGCTTGTAGGCGCACAGCAGCTTTATCTCTTAAAGCTTCTGTTAAATCAATGTCATTTTCTCTCAACTTTTCATTTTCTTGATCATCGAACATCTCTATTCTTGGCGTTGGGATTAAGGTTTCCACAGGGATAACCGCTTCCGACCCATATACCAAGCTAAATGGAGTTTCCCCAGTTGAGCTCCTGATCGTGGTCCGATTAGCCCATAGTACTCCTGGGAGTTCATCAAGCCATTTTCCTTTGGCGGCTCCTAATCTTTTTTCCAAAGATTTTATTATCTCTCGGTTTGCTACTTCTGTTTGTCCATTTGCTCGAGGATGTCCTACCGAGGTAAAATTTTGTTGAATTCCAAGTTTTGCACACCATTCTATTATCTGTTTTCCCGCGAATTGAGTTCCATTATCGGAGATAAGGATCCTTGGGATGCCGAATCGACAAACTATGAATTTCCATAGGAAGTTGATAACTTGGAATTGGGTTATTCGTGCGAGGGCGACGCATTCTATCCATTTGCTGAAGTATTCTACAGCGACCAGGACATAGGATTTCTTAGATCTGGCTGCTGGGAAAGGTCCCACGATGTCCATTCCCCATTGATCGAATGGCCAACAAACTGGAATAGGGTGCATATTTTCCGCTGGTCGATGACTTATGTTAGCATGGATCTGACAGTGATGACACTCTTGGACATATTGAGCGGCATCTTTATTGATGGTTGGCCAATAGTAACCCGTCCTGAGACATTTTAATGCCAATGCCCTTGATCCGCTGTGGTTTCCTGCGTCCCCATCATGTATTTCTCGTAGTATATCGACGGTTTGTGATTCAGGGACGCATTTCAGAAGAATTCCTGATACCGATCTTCGGTAGAGTTTTCCTTCCACAAGTGTATACTTCGGAGCTCGATATTTTATTTTCCGAGCTTCATTTTGGTCAGGTGGTAGTTTTCCTTCTCGAAGATAGTCTATCATTGGGGTCATCCAGTTTTCTTCGGCCTCTTCGATTTCCATTATATCGACTACTGGTGTTTCATCGACGTCGATTGCTGGTGTATTAGAGATCAACCAGTTGATCACCCGTTCGGTCTTTCCGTCATGGGATCCTGTGAACTTCGATAGCTGATCGGCCCATTTATTTTCCGAACGTGGGATGTTCTGAATACTGAAGCTTTCAAATTTCTCAGCTAGAGTCTTCACTTTGGTGAGGTATTTGACCATATTGAATTCTTTAGCCTCGTATAGGCCTTCTATTTGTCTTTGCACCAATTCTGAATCAGTTAGTACCTTAAGACTTTTTATGTTGGCTTTAATCGCCATCTCCATTCCTGCGATTAACGCTTCATATTCAGCTTCATTGTTTGTTACAACGAAGTCCAATGTTATCGCGTAATTCAAATCTTCCCTATTTGGTCCGGTGAAGTTGATTCCGGCGCCTCCTCCTTCTCGGCATGAAGCACCATCGACATGCATTAACCAAGTTTGATCTTCAATGGTCAAGACATCGTCTTTGAGGCAGCTCGACGATTCAGTAGCCTGTGTCGGTGTTTCTAATATAAAATCGGCCAATACTTGGGCCTTGATGGCAATCCTTGGTTTGTAGTCTACCTCGAACTGACTGAGTTCGATGGCCCATTTGATTAGTCGACCGGAGGCTTCTGGTTTTGCTAGAACTTGCCTTAGCGGCTGATTCGTCAAAACGATAATTCTGTATGTTAAGAAGTAGGGTCGGAGTTTTCGCGCAGCCACTACTAAGGCCAGCGTGAATTTTTCTATTTCTAAGTAATTCTTCTCTGCCCCTTGTAATAACTTGCTGAGATAATATACGGGCTTATGCTCTGAGCCCTCGACTTTAATCAGTACTGAACTAATCGCTACATCGGAGATGGAGATGTACATATACAATGGTTCTCCTTCCGTTGGTTTTGCTAACATCGGAGGTGCCGTCAAATATTCTTTGAGCTGCTCGAAAGCCTGATCGCATTCTCCGGTCCAAACAAAGTTCTTTGCCTTTCGGAGAGTTTGGAAAAAAGGGAGGCTTTTGTCTGCAGACTTTGATATAAACCTGTTTAACGCTACGATCTTTCCAACTAGGCTTTGCACCTGGGAGATGGTTTTGGGAGGTTTCATTTCAGTTATGGCTCGGATTTTTTCTGGGTTGGCTTCTATTCCGCGTTGGTGAACTAGATATCCCAAGAATTTTCCTGATTTGACACCAAAGGTGCATTTTGCGGGGTTTAACTTCATACGATATTTTCTTAAGATCTGAAAGCATCGATCGAGATGTTTTACGTGATCCGCTTCGTTCATACTTTTGACCAACATGTCGTCCACGTAGACTTCCATCAGTTCTCCGATTAATTCTTTGAACATTAGGTTTACTAACCTTTGGTAAGTAGCTCCGGCGTTTCTTAAGCCAAATGGCATTACTATGAAGCAATATACTCCCTGCTCGGTTACGAATGCAGTCTTTTCTTGGTCCCGCTCATCCATGTATATTTGGTAAAATCCTTGGAAGGCGTCCATCATACTGAATAACGCGAAGCCAGCTGTCGAGTCGACCAATAAGTCAATCCTTGGGAGGGGGTATGGGTCGCGTGGACACAACTTGTTAAGGTCGGTAAAATCGTTACACATCCTCCATTTATTATCTTTTTTATCCCCTTTTGCTACTAGTACAACATTGCATAACCATTCCGAGAAATGAATTTCTCGGATTTGTTTTGCCTCGAGCAATCTTTCTACCTCGGCTTTGATAATTTTATCTTTCACCGGTCCATGATTTCTCTTCTTCTGCCTGGCGGGTTTCGCCAAAGGATCTATTTTTAGGGAATGCTTGATTATTCGAGGATCGATTCCTTCAATGTCATTTGCGCTCCAAGCGAAAACGTCGGCATTGTTTCTGAGGAAGTCGATCAACATTATTTCTCCTTCTGTGCTCAATTCTGTACCAATTCTCGTCTTTTTGGACGAGTCGCCTTCTACTAGAATTATCTCTTTATGTTCAGGGGGTTTCAAGGATAAGTCTAGCGGTTCTTTCCCCTTTTTGTCTAATCGATCAGTACTAGGAATTTCAACCTCATTTCTAATGGATCGCCTTCGATCTTTCTCTTGCTCGGAGTAATAGACTTAGGGTGTTCTTTCATAGTTAACGAAGTACTGTAGCAGTCCCAAGCCATGCAATGGTCGTTTGTTATTTCTCCGATGCCTCTATCGGTAGGAAACTTTATCTTCTGATGATAAGTAGAGACAACAGCTCGGAATAGATTGAGAGCAGGTCGTCCCAATATTGCGTTATAAGCGAAAGGGGTTTCTACCACTAGAAATTTTACTAGCTTCACTGTCCGGTGGGGTATTTTTCCGAGCGATACGCTTAAGGTTATCGTTCCACTGGGGATGATTTCAGACCCCCCGAATCCTATTAACGGCGTAGCTACTTTCTGCAAGTTTATCTGCCCCAAGTCCATTTGGGCTAAAACTTCTCGGGAGATAATATTGGCCGAACTCCCGTTATCGATCAGGATTCTCTTGACATTGTAGTTTGCTATTTCTAGCGAGATTACCATCGGGAAGTCGGGGTTATCCTCTTTTGTGTCCCAGGCAACATTTTTAGGTGCTTCATCTTCATTAAAACTGATCGGCTGATCGTTTGATGGCCTGCTTTCCAAGGTCCAAATTTCTTTTGGGTATTTTGAGTTTCCAATTATGGATCGGGCTGTTCTTCGTCGGGCATTACGACTATCTCCACCCGCGGGACCCCCGGATATCGTATGGATAGTTCCATTGATTTGGTCGTGATTCGACTCCTGAGTAGGTCGGCGTTCAGGTGACCTTTGATGGGAACTTCTCCTTTGATTACCGTTCCGAGGGCTTCTACTTCTTTCCCTTTTACGATTATCTCGCTCTATGTATTCGTCAAGTTTTCCTTGCTCGATTAGTTTCTCAACTTCCTTCTTAAGGTGAAAACAATTCTCAGTTCGATGTCCATGTGCCCTATGGTACTTACAGTACTGATCGTAGTTTCGAGACCCTGGTCTCGGCTGCGCGATTTTCCTCGCCTCGGGAATCCAGTTATTTCTTTCTAGAACTTCCAATATTTCTTCCATTGGAACATTTAACCTTGGGTGTTCCACATGATTCACCCTGCTCCTGATTGGTTGCTCATGGCTTCTTGGTCTTTGGTAGAAATTAGGTCGCCTGTCTTGGTCGGCTTTGTTGTATTCCAGTCGCTGGAAAACATTACCTCTCCTGGAAGATCGTTCGTAATCCAAAGATTTTTGGGTAGGAAACCTGTCATGCCGCTTGGAGCCTGAAGTCGTGGCTTTGTTTTTGTTTTTATCCTTAAAGGAATTCATCTCTTCTTGGGTCATGTACTTAGATGCCAAGCTCATAATGTCGGCAAACGTTCTCGGTTGTTTTCGACTGAGGGCGTTTCCAAACTGCCTATTTTTAGTGAGGTCGAAGAGGATAGAAATTATGTAATCGATATTCGGAGAATCGATTTTGAGTAATTCCACGTTGAATCTCGCCAACCAATTTCTTAGGGACTCTCCCTCTTGTTGATGTATTGTCCCTAGGTAGCTCATCGGAAGTTTTTGTCTCTTTTGACTGGCAAACTGCTGTGTCAGTTTATTGCATAATTCTCGGAAACTGAATATAGAGTTGGCCGGCTGTTTGGCAAACCAATCCAGCGCGAGTCCTTCGAATGTTGTCACCATTAACTTGGCGGTGAATTCGGCGGAGTGGGCGTATAAATTCATTATGTTCGTAAAGCTAAAGATATAATCGTCCGGGTCGGTGGTTCCATCATATCGGGGTAGTCTTCCCGGGACCTGTCCCGCTGACTGTGCCTCTTTTATTTCCCTGCAAAAAGGAGAGCAAGCCGCAAGGCTTTCCTGGAGTTCTGCAGTCCGGGCCCATGGGTTTTGTACAGATCGTAATCGTTGTTCGAGTCGCTCCTGTACCATCCTTTCAATTTCTCTTTCCGAGAATTGAGTCGCTCTCGGTCGATCTGGGATTGCATCGTCTACATCATCTTCGATTGGGATGATCGTTCGTTCCTTCGATCCGCTGCGACCCGCTTGTGGTAGTCTACGACCAGTTCTTCTTCGGGGACGGTTATCGGAGGGTTTAGAATTGACCTGCTGTGGGCTGTGTAGCGAGCGTCGCTCACTTGCTGGGCTGTCAGCTTGTTGAGAGGTCCGTTCGTTCGGCCTTGGCATTCCTGGTGCGGGAGTTGTCCTGGGAGCCGCAACGTTTCGAGGAATTTGGTCTAAAAGTAGCAATTCTTCCGGAGAGAGTGATTTGAAGAGCATTGCTATTTGTTTCAGTTTTTCCTGAGCGCCTGGGAGAGGAACGGGTATTTCGGGAACTTCTGGTTCTTCTTGTATTGCACCGGTAAGACCCCCTTGGTGTTCCTGCTGACGGGAACGGGTATCTGGGAGATTTTCATTGGTGTTGGGATTGTTGTTATCGTTGTTGTCTTGTGGATCTTCAGATGTGTTGTGGCCGGTGGTCGTATTACTTCTCGCTCCAACGCGAGCGCTTTTCCTTGGGCGAGCCATGTGTCGATCGAATAATTAACCTAGCCCCTCGGTGGGCGCCAACTGATTTAACCGGATTTCGTCGGGTTAATTGAATATCAGTGAATTTGTGATATCGGGGGGGTTCTCGATATTTATATATATATTATAGGGCTCCGTTACTTTATTCCGGATGGATCGTTTACCAAGAAAAAGCAGTATTTAAGAACAAGAAGTAAAACCACAAAACAAAGCTAAAAACACACCGATATGGAGAACAAAAGGTATGAATAATGTTGAATCTTATTCAGTTGTGCTGTAGTAAGCAGTGTATAATTATGTATTCTTGGAGCTGAGGGATTTCGTAGTCCGTTAATACAATGAATAACTAGGTATTTATACAATGCTAAACCTAGCGTTACAAGGAAACATTGTCCTAATAGGACTCGGCCCAAATATCCTTCATGGGTCCGGAGTATCGTCTTTTGATCGAAGAGAGCTGTACTTGGCCGGGTCTGTAAGATGATCCCGATCTGTTTGAATTGGTCGAATCGATCTTATCTTCTTTGTTTGATTCAAGTAATAAGTAGGGTGCAAAATAGCCCCCATCAAGTCCCTATTGATGGAAGGCTTGGATTTATATAAATACTTCATTTTATTTTAATCCAATATGACTTAATATTTAATTCAAAAGGGGAATTTCTGGTTTGATAGTTATGCTAACTCTCCTCGAGATCTCACCGATTCAATTATGCTTTATCTTTTATTACGATCTAATATTCTAGCGCGTAATACCATACAAGCTAAATATACATCGACAAATAAATAAATGCCATACAATCCTAGCATGCATACTATCACAATATGTTTTCGATCGGGAGCCTACTATGTGGGCCATCATCGAGCCAATGATGTTGGCCCTATTGGTCAATCTAAAGGGTTCTCAAACAGGCCTATGCTATTACAATGTACCATGCATACATGGCCTTCATATCTTCTTGGGTTCCCGCCTTGCTTGTAAATGGGTCTCCATCCTAGACTAGGAAAGCAGTAAAGCCATATTCTATTACAAAGGCTCAAAGTGGCCCAAAAATAATAACAGGCTCGCAGGCCCAATAAAAACCATGCATTAAATTAAACCAATCACAACTTTAGGTGAATTGATCTTGTGAACCTCACCTCTTATAAGTACCATGTACATACGGTCCTTCTATCAACTAATTTCCCGATCGAGACCTAGGGTGTGTGAATTGATCGGCACCTCTAATTATATCGATAACTATACTTTCTAATTTCCCGACAATAATTCCAGTGTGACTGCCAAATTTGGAAACCCCTTCCAAATGCATCACCGACTATGGCCATAGATTTCTCGGAATCAATTATCTAAGAATGTATAGGAAATTCTCCCACCTTATCAGGATGAGTCGATAGATCCTTTCTTAGTACTAACCATTCGCGTACAGTTGTGTACGCACCCAACTTAGGCACTTATGTGGCCAGGCTACGTGACCAGTACCTAAATCTAAGCACGCACACTCGTGCACCGAATTCGCCCTAGCACCTCAAGTCCAAGGACTAAATCGTACACTATTATAATCCTTGAGAAACATCCCATCACCGATGTGCGACATGCGCTTCCACAATGGGTTTCTCTGTTCGGGTCGTTCGATGCGTTCAATCCTCCATTGAACCATCTACTCATATGCACTGGCCTCAAATGCCTTGCTCATGAAACGCTACAAATTCACTCCATGTGAATCATGCATACTTGTACAAGTCTTGGCGATTCCTACGATACCCCGTCTCGTTCGGAATCTATGACTTGGAACGGTTTTAAGATCACGACCTTTGAGACTGTTTCATGATTGCACTCAGTACTGAAGTGAATCGTCCCATAGTCTACTGTGACCTTAGGATTTCATCCAATCGCTTAGATAAGTTCGCGATAGATGAAGTTGGCCATTGTTCAATTTCACGTACTATGAAAGAACGGGCGTATTAATTATAAACCATAAGAAAACAGTACTTTAACAAGCTAATTAATATTGGTTTGCTGGGCACTATTCATATTTAATTAAATTATATATCCACTTAAAGTCCACTTCAATTAAATTCATGTTCACAGTTGTTCAAATTTTTACTGTGGCAAGTGCATTTTTATGTCGGAGTCGTGACTTACTCACTTCAAAGCATGCTTCAAAAGCATTATTTGTGAATAAGTCTCGAAGGGGCATTTGTAGATACATGAAATTTACGTCCAATTAAATAATGATACTTGCAAAATAATTTATTAGTTATCAATTACTTTTCGATTTTGAGATTTTACTATCGAAAAGTAAATAGTTAATTAGTTGATTACTAATAATTATTATTGGCCAATTATATCAAGACATGTGTCAAAGTGATGCCTTTAAGGTCATTTAAATCATGTTTTGGCCTTATAAATAAGTGACCACTCAAGATGAAGTGTTTTGCCCAATCAAATGAAGTCTTTCATTCCAATGAAGTAAAGGGCAATTAAATCATGCCACCTCATTAATCTGCTGTGAATAAGACTCTTCAAATCTTATATAAAGGAGTCTTGTGAACACACATACATATACACACATATACTCTCAGATTCTCTTCAAGCTTTGAATCTCCGTCAAGCTTTGCAAGTTTAAGTCTTCGACTTTCAAATCCGTGATGCCATCCACAAATATTGGAGAAGGTCACACCAAACGATTCAAGAACACGCGCAAAGCTCTTGAATCCATATAATCGACGAATCCGCAAATCAAGCAGGAATTCACACATACGAATCAAGAACAAGCCTACTGCCCTTGAATCCATACATTGACCGAAGAGAAGAATCAGAGGATTTATATATAGAGATTGTAACCACTTTTAATTATATCAAATATATTGTTATTTGTTATTTCTTATATTATTGTCTATTTAAGCTTTTTGCAGACATTTAAAATTTGTTTTAAACAAATTACTGGTGGCACGCTCAGTGAGACCTCTCTACCTCTCATCTCATCTCTTCAAGAAAACATCAATGGCTCATCCAAGAAAGCATCGACCTTTGACTGACTTGATGGAGGATCCAAACAACAAGGTCTACGGAATCTTGAAATCAAAATGCTCCTTGACACACGAGCTTAAAACAGCATGTTACTCTTGGACTGCATGACTATAAAAATATGAACGATACTCTTCAAATAAAATTTGATGTTTTGAACTACGTTATGACTTGATTCTCGTTACAAGATACTGATTTAACCGGATTTCGTCGGGTTAATTATATCAGTGAATATGGGATATTGGGGATTCTCAATATATATGATTGAAAGGGCTCTGTTACTTTATTCAGGATGGATCAATCTCAAAGAAGAACAATTTTGAGGGAACAATAAGTAATCATGACAACCAACATAAAATAATATGAATATGAAGAAAAAGCTCTTTTCTTATTGAATAATCTTGGATTATGCTGTTATGCAGACTTTAGTAGTATATTTGCCGTGTCTGTAATACAATGATTAACTAGGTATTTATATCATATTAAACCTAGCATTACAAGGAAACATAATTCTAATAGGACTCGGCCCAATTGTCCTTCTTGAGTCCGGACTGTAGTCTGCTTGTTGAAGAGACTCGTATTCTATCGGGTGGTTAAGATGATCCCGAACTTACTGGTTAGGTCGAACCGATCTTTTATACTTCAGTCGATCCGCACATTACAAGGGGTGTGAAATAGCCCCCATCAGTACTCCCTCACTTCTTCGAGCGTATAGGTAGTAGAAGCTCGTAGAAGTAGACGATTTCTTACGACTATTATCTTCTATGAATGGTGCCTCGTTAAAAACCTTACTTAAGAAAAAACCATGTGGGAAAAAATCTGAAGTAAGGAAAAGAGTGCTACGCATCATAGATAGTCATTTTCTCTTTCCAATTATGAATCGCTACGCATCCCTTCGGGGAGGCTTTTTATCTTCTTCCGTTTTTGGCGGGAATGTGATTAGTTGTGACGAGTTCGAAACGTCTTTTTTCTTCTCATTATAAATAGGTGACTGTTAAGTTTGTCATTTCTACTTTATACTTCCTTATACTTTGCAGTCATTTTCTTGCCTAGTCGTTCATCATAATAAGTTTTCCTTTTATCGACTTATATCCTCCGAGAATCCAAAAATATGGCCTCTTTAAGAAAATCTTTTTCCTCCTCTAGGGAGAATGTCGCTCCCAGTACCGAGGAAGAGTTGCATTCTAATACTTCGAGCGAGCAAACTGGAGTTTCAGAATTCATTATTCCTGCTGAAGATACCTTTAAGGTACAAATTCTTTCTGATACGGATGTCGCTGCCCGAGCCAAGAAAGGCAAAGGTACAGCTCCTCAAATTTCTGAACCGATTGAGGACCTAGCTTGTGCTTACACGGTGGATACTTTCCCTGAGGTTGTGAACAATTATGCCAAATATTTCCCGGGGGGTTCTGAGATAGTTCTCCCTTCTCCTTCCGATAGGGTTACATCACCACCGGAAGGATGTCGAGCCTTTTACACGGCCCATTTTAAAAGTGGTATGCGTCTTCCGTTGTCTCCCCTCTTTCTTGATATTCTAAAAATATTCAGTGTGTCCTTGACACAATTAGTTCCTAATTCCGTGGCCTTCGTGGTTTGTTTTTCTGTCTTAATAATCGCGAAAGGGTTCAAACCTTCCTTTCGTAACTTTACACAACTGTTTCGGTTTAATATTTCCAGTTCCTCCAATCGCGGATATTTCTTCGCTAGTCAGAAGCCTAGTCGAGCAATCTTCGACTCCCCAGTATCTAGCAACCCTTCTTGGAAATCTCATTTTTTCTTTGTTCGTCCCCCATCTCGTCTTCGTTTGGCGGATGGTTCGACCATGCCCTTCTCGTGGGATCATGGCTCCAAATGGGTTTACGGAGGTCGCCTGCCGACTGGTGAACTCATTCCTGATGATGCTCAGTTCATTGGTGAAATCCATGCTATGCGTGCCAACAAATATCAGAGTGCTCTTCTGATTGGGAAAGTTTTCCTTCGTAAAGCGGGATTGAGTGCTCATGATTTTCCAATCACTTCATCATCTGAATCACTTGGTAAGCATTTTATTTCAGCTTAGTGTTGTGATGATCCCTTTTCTATAGAAAGTCTAACTTTTGTCTTGTTTCTTTTTCAGCTCATATGGTAGAAAATTCCCGACATTCTTCCAAGGGAAAAATGGTGTTGTCCAAATCCTCCAAAACCATAGAGAACGTCCCTATCGAGCAGAGAGCGTCTCGGAAGAGAAAACTGGAGTTGAGTCATGACTCCGAGGAGAATGGAGATGAATCTCCAGATTCTTCTCAAGAATCCCCTATTCGTCAGGGGACAGGATCCGGTTATCCCCCCCTCCAGCTTAGAACATCTTTGGGTATTCGTGGATGTCGCAGCTGGTCGATGCCTCATCCTAATAATAATCCGGTGGAGAGAAAGAGGAGCTACTATGGTCGTTCTGGTAACGATCTTTCTTTACTTGGCGACAATCATCCAAAACCTACTTTGGTCGAAATGATTAAGGATCATTTAGAGGGAAAGAGGGCCGCTGGCTACTCTGAGAATGATTCACTTGTCCACGACGAGAGCGAGAACGCGGTCGATAAGGCAACTCGTGTTCTTTTGTCCGGCGTTTTTACTCGCGACCTGAATAAGCTTCTTCGGAAGGATCCTTTGGAGAAATTTCAGCGAGCTTCTTTTTATGCTGAAAAGGTGACCTCTTTTTAAGTTTGCTTTATAGGATATTTTCCTTCGAAGATCTTTTTAGTTTGCTAACTCATTTCTTGTTTTACCCCTTTACTTTTTCAGACTAAGACTTGTTTAGCATCATATGCCTATGAAACTGCTCTCTGGAAACAACAATGTGAGTTTCTGGATGAGAAATACAAAACTTTACTTCATAAGTCTTCTGGTTCAGAGGTTGGTCCCTCAACGACTTCTTTCGTTCCGGTCGTAGAGGCTCGGGCTATGGGGACTGAAGACCAGGAGATTATAGACAGGGTTCTGGAGACTTCCCGTGCTCAAGAACAAGCCAATCAATTGGCTAAAAAGTTAGAGGAGTTCCAATTTCAGAGTACTGCTCGGATTAGCGAGTTGGAATCTCAAGTATCAAGTCTTCAAGCTTCCTTAGAGGAGTATGAAGGGGACATTCCTCTTAGTGGGCTTAGGGATCGTTATGGCAGGAATCCTGATGAAAAAGTGATTCGTGAATTCCTCAATTCTCCTGTCCATACGGCGTTGGTATATCAAATGGTCGGTCCGCTCCTAGAAAGTACTTTCAAGAAGGCGGTTCATCAGTTGGTCGCTTTTGAAATGATAGAGGATCGTCGAAAGGAATATTTTAAAACGGCACATATTCGGTTAAACCGCTATGGCGAAGTATATTCTCCTTCCGAGCTTCCGGACGTCGTTTATCAAACTTTTCCTTTGGCTCACCTTGTCAAGGAGTTCGGAAATCCATTGCCGATTCCTCCTTCCGATATTAATGATGGGGTCGATGACAATTTTATCGATTCAGAGGAATAGGAAGAGGTTATTGAGCCAGCAAAAGAAGGAGACGTCGTTAGCGAACAGAAGATTCCGGAGGGCGATCAGGCTGCATGATGTATCGATCCATGAAAATATCCTTGTAACTATTTATCGTAGGTCTAAATGTAATATTACACTTTCACCCCTTTGTACGTTAAACGTTTCATATTCTGACAGTCACGTCCTTTCGTCTTTGCCGTAATAATTCAGACAAGTCATTAACTTCGCCGTAATCATTATGCGTGTGTCTTTTCGAATTCTAGTGTTTACTCAAAGGTCAGTTTTTGTATTTCGCGCCCTTTCTTTGGGTTTATCGCGTCTTTTCGTATAGTATAAATATAAAAAGGTAAAAACTTGTCTCGCTATTTACCGCTTTGCTTATCTCTCAACAGAATACTCCTTCTTTATTAGGTCGATAAGCTTTCTCGATATTTTAAATTTACTTCTTGAATTCCGATCATGACTAATCTTTTCGGTAATACATCAAAGCGTCCTTCCCGTGAGAACGCTAGAAATCCCAGATTGAAGAAGTCTCAAACAGAAGGACCCTCGATGGAACCTCCTCGTTCATCCTCTGTTAGCAGGTCGGTGACCGATACCCTTGTCGTCCCCTCCGAACCTTTTTCTGTAGCTAGTTCATCCTTTGTAGAACCAAACTTTTCTTCTTCCGCTGATGTTGGAAACATGCCTTCCCCTGGTCGGGTGGCTTTTGGCGATATGTCCAATGTGGAGCAGACTTATAATATACCCGTTACTTCAGGTGTTTCTTCCTTTGAGCATGCTTTTCACGGAGAGGTTCCTAACAGCTCCGTTTCTTCCTCTCTTTCTACCGCCCAGTTTGTCAGCGGACCCCTAAGGGGAGATGCTGCGGGGGCATTTGGTGGAGATTCTTTTTTGGATTCGTCTATGACACAATCTGTGTCTCATGATTTTTCTGATTTTTTATTTAATGATACAACTGCTGTTACTACCTCCTTTGAATCTGGCGGGCCTTCTGGAGGTCGAACTGAGTCAAGGCCTGGTCGCCGGACCGTTATATCTGCTTCGGGTAAGGAAACCTCAGTTAGTCCCTACGAGAGGGAATCCCCTCGTCTGTTAGACGATCGTTGTATCCTTCAGCAGGTTAAGGATATCATGCGGTCAGCGACTCCCCGCCCTGACAATGTCCCTCTTGTTAGTGAACTGCCTGGCTCTGTTGAGCCAGATGCTTTATCCTGGGATCTAGGCTTGAGCACTATTTTGCCCGGTGAGTTGAGGAAGCTTGAGGGTACTTCCAATGTACGCCTTGTTCAGTCGCTAGTGAAGTTGTGCGAGCAGGTAGACCTATCTTTCATTATTTTTCCCGCTTTTATTTTGATTGCTTTGTTATATGAGGACTGTTTTCTTTTTCCAGGCTAAGTATTTTGCACTCCAGCTGGGTGTGCAAAACGACGATCTGTGGATAAGTAGAAATGCTTATCAACGTCGTTTGGAATCAGAGTCGGCGAAGGTCACAGGGCAGAGCCTCCAACTGCAGCTTGCCAATGATGATCTGAAAAAACTACAAGAGGAGAAATCTGTTTGGGAGAAAGAGAAAAATGACTTGGTTCAGGCCGCTGCCCTAGCAGAGGAGTCTCGACGGCAGGCCTATGAGGAAGGTTATGATGCCGATTATCTAAAGCGTCAGGAGGAGTTGATGGCGTTTGTAGGTAACTAGACTCCTCGGAGGACTGTTTCTGCTAGTCGGCCTGTTGATAACAACCCTTCTCGGTGATCTGTTCGACCCGGTTCTTTCCTTTTTCTTTTTTTTTTGTAGTGCCCAAACTCTTTGTGTAGTTGCTTGGGCTGAAGTTTTTGTATTGGGAGAATGATTTAATTAAAATTTGATCCATGCCTTGATCAATTTCAATCCATAGATATACTTTGTTATGCATATCTTGATGTTATGCATAAATATAACTTTGTTGAAATAAACAGTATAGATTAGCATACTTATCTCGTAGTGATCTTCTGGGAGAATATTCAGAATAGAGAAAATGTAGCTTAATCTTGCTCGATCAGTTTTTAAGTAACTAAATGATATAATGTTTGTTCTGTAAATCAAACTTTTTTGATGATCAACCCAGTATGGTCCCTTGGGTTATATCCAGAGTCACGTTATACTTTAAAATGTAGACAATAGGCCACTCGTATCGATAGTCGATTAAATAACTGTTAAGGAACGCTCAGCATTCTGATCGATGTTCAATCTATGCCTTGCAAATTTGTCTTTTTGTCATGTATATCTTATATAAGGAGGCTATCATTCCTTCTGTTGAACTCTGGTTTTCTTTCCATAGGACTAAGTTTGAAGAGAAGATATCCCTCTAGGTATCTTCCTAAACTTTATGTTTCTCTGTACTGACTGTGAGTTACATGTTCCTTAAACAGAACAACCAGTGTATCATCATATCATTTCTTTGATATGGGAGGAATTGGAAAACGTAGGATTATTAGCCAGATCTGGCCTGTTCAGACCTCCTTCAGCAATTCTTTGGAATGTTAGGCAGTGTCGATAGTGCAGTCTGGAATGATGGAATTTACTGCCTAAATATCGGCGTCAGACTTCTTGGACTCCAGTGGAGTTCTTGTATAGTCAAGTTAATAATTTTCCATATAATATATGAGGCAGTGACGACCCTCGTATGCTGGAGGGTTTGGTCTTATATTTCTAGGCGAGCCAGTATTCTTTTTACAATCGGTGTAAACTTGCATGCCTTCGTTGAGGATCTTAAGTTTTCTGCCGAGCGACTATCATATGTGAGCGTGCAAACCTTTCTGGTCCGGAGCTCCTTTAGATCTGCTTCGATTGTTCGTTGATCGCTTCGATCTAAGGTTTCTTTTGTTATCGATCTGTTGAGTCGATCAGAGAGGTGCCGTTCCAACTTACTCGCATTAATTACAGGAAGTCAAAAGGTCGCATTTCCGTCCCTTGATCAAATATTTATCCAGCCGTTGGATTACTCAGATCTATCCCTATAAATAGGGAGGTGGTTTACATATTTCATTTGTTATTTCTCAAACAGGATGGAGATCTCAGCTTCCTTTAATTTCACTTTGCCTTCTGATCCCATAATATTCAAAAAGTCACATCATCGTGATTCATATCATAATAACTTAAATTTCTTCTGCCTCGTACTGACGGGTCCCATTGATGCCCTACCTTGTACTAACGGGTCCCATGTGGCCTCAGCCTTATTCTTCATGGGTTTGAGGTCCGTGGTTTCTGTTTGCACATGGAGGGTTCATATTTGCCAGTCACCCCCGCTCTTCGATGTTACCTCCGAAGTGATAGACTACTGGGGTGTGCTGGTAAATGTGCTTACCGCGACGGTCCTTGTGAGATGCTGCTTCAGAGTAAAATGTTTTAACTCTTAATGTGAAAGTAGTATCTTGTTGTGGGTGAATGAGTATTGCCGGTTATCTGGCTGGTAATGCTCATTTCGTCTGGAAGAACATTTGATCTTCAGAGCCTGGCCATCGAACTAAAGAAGTCGACCATCTTGAGCAGCATGCTTCTTATGCGGTCGATCATAATTGTCGAGGCACTAGGGAGGAGATTGATGTTTCCGTGGACATTGTCGTGAAGAGCACCAATCCATAAAATAGGATTAGTTAAACAATTGTAACGATGTGTAAATCGTATATAGACCTTTGTAATCTAATCAAAGCTTTTGTATGTAATATATTACATGTTCACAGATGAATAAAACTTTATTTTATTCCTTGCATTCTTCTTGTTGTTGATTTCGTCTCAATCTTAGTTATTATTATCATCGAGGAGCATTTATCGAGCGGATCAATGTATACTCAACTCTTTTATTGTTTAGACTTAGGTTTTTATACCAAAAGCCTTATAATCGTTGAAAAATAATCGAGGAGTGTTTATTGAGCGGATCAATGTGTACTCAACTCTTTAATTTTAGACTTAGGTTTTTAATACCAGAAGTCTTTTAATCGCTGAAAAATAATCGAGGAGTGTTTATTGAGCGGATCAATGTATACTCAACTCTTTTTGTTTAGACTTAGGTTTTTAATACCAGAAGTCTTTTAATCGCTGAAAAATAATCGAGGAGTGTTTATTGAGTGGATCAATGTATACTCAACTCTTTTTGTTTAGACTTAGGTTTTTAATACCAGAAGTCTTTTAATCGCTGAAAAATAATCGAGGAGTGTTTATTGAGCGGATCAATGTATACTCAACTCTTTTTGTTTAGACTTAGGTTTTTAATACTAGAAGTCTTTTAATCGCTGAAAAATAATCGAGGAGTGTTTATTGAGCGGATCAATGTATACTCAACTCTTTTTGTTTAGACTTAAGTTTTTAATACCAGAAGTCTTTAATTGCTGAAAAATAATCGAGGAGTGTTTATTGAGCGGATCAATGTATACTCAACTATTTTTGTTTAGACTTAGGTTTTTAATACCAGAAGTCTTTTAATCGCTGAAAAATAATCGAGGAGTGTTTATTGAGCGGATCAATGTATACCCAACTCGTTGTATGGTTTGATCGAGGAGTGTTTATTGAGCGGATCAATGTATACTCGACTCGTTTGTTTGGTTTGATCGAGGAGTGTTTATTGAGAGGATCAATATATACTCGACTCGTTTGTTGTTAGATCGGGGAGTATTTATTGAGCGGATCAATGTATACTCGACTCGTTTATATCTTGAACTTGACCAATACTATCGTAGGATTGCAAGGAGTGTTTACCGAATCAATCGATTTGTACTCAATCTTGATTTAATATTTAAAATCGCTAGAATCTTTAATAATTGAACTGTAGGCTAAGGCCTTTATTACAAAGAATAAAACTTACTAAAATAAAATAAAGCATCATGATCTACTAAAATTTATTTACCATAGTATTTTCTAAGGTTGACTGCATTCCAGGGTCTTGGTAAGGCTGTTCCATCCAAGTGTGCAATTTTGTATGAACCTTTCTTTCCTACGCCAATGACAACGTAAGGTCCATCCCAATTTTGTTGTAACTTTCCCACATGCTTTGATACTTCTACCTTTTTCAAGACCAGGTCCCCTTCTTTGAAGGTTCGGATGCGTACCTTTTGATTATACGCCCTTTCCATGTTTGCTTTAGTGACTTGCAACCGTACAGCGGCTTTTTCTCTTAAAGCTTCTGTTAAATCAATATCATTTTCTCTTGTCTTTTCATTTTCCTGATCGTCATACATTTCAATTCTCGGTGTTGGAATTAGAGTTTTGATCGGAATAACAGCTTCGGAGCCATATACTAGGCTAAATGGGGTTTCCCCGGTTGAGGTCCTGACAGTGGTTCGATTAGCCCAAAGTACTTCTGGGAGTCCATCAAGCCATTTTCCTTTGGCTGCCCCTAATCTCTTTTCCAAGGATTTTATTATTTCTCGGTTTGCTACCTCAGTCTGTCCGTTCGCTCTAGGATGCCCGACCGAAGTGAAATTTTGCTGAATTCCTAGTTTTGAACACCATTCTATTACCTGTTTTCCCGCGAATAGGGTCCCATTATCAGAAATTAGAATTCTCGGGATTCCAAATCGACATACTATGAATTTCCAGAGGAAGTTGATCACTTGGAACTGAGTTATCCGTGCAAGGGTTGTTGAAGTATTCAACAGCAACCAGAACGTATGCTTTCTTGGATCTAGCTGCGGGGAAAGGTCCTACAATGTCCATTCCCCATTGATCGAACGGCCAACACACTGGTATCGGGTGTATGTTTTCGGCTGGTTGATGACATATATTAGCATGGACTTGGCAATGATGACATTTTTGGACATACTGTATGGCATCGTTGTTGAGGGTAGGCCAATAATAACCTGTTCGAAGGCATTTTAAAGCCAAGGCCCTCGCTCCGCTGTGATTCCCTGCTTCTCCTTCGTGTATTTCTCGGAGTATATCATCGATTTGAGATTCGGAGATACATCTTAGAAGAATTCCCGATACCGATCTTCGGTAAAGTTTTTCTTCTATCAACGTATATTTTGGAGCACAATATTTTATTTTACGAGCTTCGTTTTGGTCGAGCGGCAGTTTTCCTTCTCGAAGGTACTCTATCATCGGAGTCATCCAATTTGCTTCGGCCTCTTCGATTTCCATTACTTGAGTGATCGGCGTTTCATCGATATCGATTGCTGGTGTATTAGACATTAGCCAAGTGATCACTCTTTCAGTCTTTCCGTCGTTGGATGCTGTAAATCTAGAGAGTCGATCGGCCCATTTATTTTCCGATCTTGGAATGTTTTGTATCGCAAATTCTTCGAATTTTTCAGCCAGTTGTTTCACTTTGGCCAGATATTTGATCATGTTAAATTCCTTTGCCTCATATAGGCCTTCTATTTGTCTTTGTACTAACTCTGAATCGGTTAATACTTTAAGATTCTTTATGTCTGCTTTGATTGTCATTTCCATTCCTGCGATCAATGCTTCATATTCTGCTTCGTTGTTTGTCACGATGAAGTCTAATGTTATCGCGTAATTGATATCCTCCTATTTGGCCCGGTAAAGTTGATTTCAGCACCTCCTCCTTCTCGGCATGAAGCGCCGTCGACGTGCATTAACCAGGTTTGCTTTTCTAGGAACAGGATATCATGTGCATGGCTGGTTGATTCAGGATTTTCAACTTCCTGGCTCGGAGTCTCTAATAGAAAATCGGCTAGGACTTGTGCTTAAATTGCAATTCTTGGTTTATACTCGATGTCGAACTAACCGAGTTCGATCGCCCATTTGATCAATCTTCCAGAGGCTTCTGGCTTTGCTAAGACCTGTCTTAATGGTTGATTGGTTAATACCACAACTTTATAGGTCAGAAAGTAGGGTCGGAGTTTTCTTGCTGCCACTACTAAGGCCAAGGCGAATTTCTCTATTTCCAAGTAGTTTTTCTCGGCCCCCTGCAATAGTTTGCTTAAGTAATAAACAGGCTTATGTTCTAAGCCATCCACTTTAACTAGTACCGAACTAATGGACACTTCAGAGATCGATATGTATAAATATAATGGTTCCCCTTCGGTTGGTTTGGCCAACAGTGGGGACGTCGTTAGGTATTCTTTTAATCGTTCAAACGCCTGGTCGCATTCTTCAGTCCAAGCAAAGTTTTTCGCTTTTCGAAGCGTTTGGAAGAACGTCAAGCTTCTGTCAGCTGACTTGGATATAAATCTGTTTAGCGCCACAATTTTGCCTACCAAGCTCTGTACCTGGGAGATCGTTTTTAGAGGCTTCATTTCAGTTATCGCTCGAATTTTTTCTGGGTTGGCCTCAATTCCACGTTGATGTACCAGATATCCCAAAAACTTTCCGGATTTAACCCCGAAAGTGCATTTGGCAGGGTTTAGCTTCATTCGATACTTTCTCAATATTTGGAAGCATCGATCGAGGTGTTTTACGTGATCGGCTTCATTCATACTCTTGACCAACATATCATCCACGTATACTTCCATTATTTCTCCAATTAATTCTTTAAACATCAGGTTAACTAACCTTTGGTAGGTGGCCCCGGCATTCCTCAAGCCGAACGGCATTACTATAAAGCAATACACTCCTTGCTCGGTTACGAACGCAGTTTTCTCTTGGTCCCGCTCGTCCATGTATATTTGATAGAAACCTTGGAAAGCATCCATCATACTGAAAATTGCAAAACCAGCGGTGGAGTCTACTAATAAGTCGATCCTTGGGAGAGGATATGGATCCCGCGGGCATAATTTGTAAAGGTCGGTGAAATCGTTGCACATCCTCCATTTGTTATCCTTTTTGTCTCTCTTTGCTACTAGCACGACATTACATAGCCACTCCAAGAAGTGTATTTCTCGAATTTGTTTTGCTTTGAGTAGCCTTTCTACTTCGACTCTAATTATTTTGTCATTTATTGGTCCATGATTCCTCTTCTTTTGCCTAGCAGGTTTCGCCAGAGGGTCGATTTTTAGGGAATGACTGATTACCCGGGGGTCGATCCCTTCAATGTCGTTCGCGCTCCAGGCGAAGATATCTACATTATTTCTGAGAAAGTTGATCAGCATTACTTCTCCTTCCTTGCTTAACTCCATACCTATTCTTGTTGTTTTTTATGAGTCCCCCTGTACTAGTATGACATCCTTATGTTCTGGTGGTTTTAAGGCTAAATCCACCGGCTCCTTTCCCTTTTTATCTATTCGGTCAGTGCTAGGGATTTCAACCTCGTTTCTACCAACACCGTCTTCGAGCTTTCTTTTTCTCGGGGTAATCGCCTTAGGGGGGCTTTTCAAAGTTAACGATGTGTTGTAGCAATCCCATGCCATACAATGGTCATTCACTATTTCCCCGATACCTGAGTCGGTCGGAAATTTTATTTTTTGATGGTAAGTTGAGACGACAGCTCGGAACAGGTTGAGGGCAGGTCGCCCTAAAATCGCATTGTAGGCGAACGGAGTTTCTACTACTAAAAATTTAACCAGCTTCACTGTTCGATATGGTTTCTTTCCGAGTGAAACACTAAAAGTAATTGTTCCACTGGGGACAATTTCGGATCCTCCGAATCCCACCAACGGCGTAGCTACCTTTTGGAATGTTATTTGCCCCAAGTTCATCTGGGCTAGTACCTCTTTAGAGATGATATTTGCAGAGCCTCCATTATCAATTAGGATTCTTTTGACGTTGTAATTTGTTATCTCTAGGGATACCACCATCGGAAAATCCACTACAAGAAAAACAGGATTTTCCCACGGATTTTGACCATCGAAAAATCCGTCGGAAAAAGTGACATGGGAAAATTTCCGACGGATATTTTCCGACGACCAAATCCGTCGGGAAATCTGTCGGAAATTGGAAAACTTCCGACGAACAAAGCTGTCGAAAAATCCGTCGGATATTTCCGACGGAAAACCAAGCTGTCGGAAATTTCAATTTGTTTATTTTTCCGACGGATTTTTCACGTCGAAAATTATTCAGAAATAATAATTTTTATTTTTCGGAAAATATTTAAAAAATAATTTTCTTTTTTATTTTTCCAACGGATTTAATTCCGTCGAAAATGGAAAAAAATTAAAAAAAAAAACTTTTTATTTTTTCTTATTTTCCCTAATAAAAACATGCATATTGTATAAATAATCAAAACACATAAAATAAAAATACATTGAACTAATAAGGTATGAGCCCTGTGTAGTAAATACATTGAACTAATAAAATTATAAAATTAAATAAAAATGTAATTATATAGGGTATGAGCCCTGTGTAGTAAATACATTGAACTTCTATCATATTTACAAGAATACACTTTTTAACTAATAAGGTCTACACTTCTGTCCATAATATTCTTTTTCAAGCCCTTCCACAGTCTTCATTGTTTCTCATTCAAGCCTTTTTCACACCATTCCATCCATTAATCTAGACAACAATTAATAGTGTTATCATAAAAAGAAGTTGCAATAATTCATGCACAATCAAATAAAAATGTAAGACTATCTAAGATCATTAATTTTATTTAATTCACCATGAAAGTCTATAAATAGAATCCTAGTTCCTTGACACTCTCATTCCAACTTAACTTCACCATGTCCATTCCAAAATCAGGAGATACATGACTACTATTAAGTTGTGAAACAAGGATCCTAATACCAAAGAATGTACTTCTCTTAAGATGTGAAATGAAGTTTATAATTCAAGAAAAAACAACTTGATAATTTCATTTCAAATAAAATTCCTCAATCTAACGGTGGATCAAATACCAACAGCCTTTTCATCAATCAATTTAAATGTTTATCATATATATATATGCATATCATTAAAGTCAGAAAAAGAGAAACTTGACACTGAAAAATTTCACATCATTTTGCACAAGGGAGTAAATATACATGAAACAACTTTGCAAAGCTCAAGCCAGAGGTAAAAATACACAGAAAATCTTACCAATCTTCAAGTCATGGAAAAGAGAATTTAATTTGTTGAACTTGTCTCCTCCTGCTCCTTTGATGTTTTGCTCAACAGAGACAACATAAGGTGATCATCACCACCTACAAGTAACATAGGTGAATTCAGATTTATTTGATTAGAGCTCTGATTAATATTGATGTATCATACTAAATATATACCTGGGCGGAGATTATATATGGTGCGTGACCACGTTAACTTCTTTTGGGAAAAGAAAATCATGAACAGAAGTAGCTCATGGCATTGACAAATATAACTAAAGGTACAAAGTAGTATTGTTTTCTTGAAAAGCATATGATCAACTGACATTTAAGCACATCTCCATAAAATTTAGTCAGTCAGGCTAGTATACAAATAAAATTAAATTTATAGCTTGTGCATCAGTCAATAATGTAACTCTACCACCATCCACATATTAGACCATTGATAAACTAAACACAGAACAAACTGAAATGTTAGAAAGCCAATAAGCCCAAATGGACATTTGGTGTGTAGGTGGTGTTTAATGTATTTCTTAATCCATAAATGGTCAAGTTTACAGAAGTCAGAACTTTGTGCATTTAATCAGGTCATATGAAATCATTTAGCATAATTATAATAATGTTTAATCATGGTGTAACAATAAATTTTCTTTCAAATCTTGTACAAGAATTTCAACATTTATAATTATATGTGAATACTACTAATAGTCCTAAAATTCCGTGTTGTTCCATTATTGAATGTCACAACTAAAATAATGACAAACTATAGATAACTTAGGCAAAAATAATGCTTAAGCTACTAATTAGAACATTTCAACACATAGCGTTCTATATATTAATTGAGCCTACATGTCTTTCTTTATTGCATTATATCTTTCATCACCCATATAGAATACAATTATAACTTTATTGATTGATTGTTATAAATGTTACTCCATAATTTTGCAGTAACAACCTACAATATGAAGTTCTACAAGCAACTACACTTTTTCCAACTAACCATCGCCACAGCCATGTATATTTAATTTATCTCCCACCATGAGTGAAGAAATTAGCCACAAATCCGTCCAAGAAAAATGTATTTTAGTCACTCTTTAATTTCCTCTCTTCTACTCTGCAATATGGAGTATATCATTTTTCTTTTTCATTTTCTATTTAATTTCAATGGAAATAATTTAATTCTTCTTATTGTTGAGAAAAATTGAAAATATCATACAAGAGTTAAGTAACCTTATTACCACATTTTTCATCATTAAACTTTATATTTCTACTACAGATTCAAGGGTTTTTTTATCTCAACTTTAGTATCATAGATATGAAATAGATCTAGGAAAAATGCACAAAGCGAAATACCTCTAAATGTGTTGTATTTCGGGCTGGCCTGGGCAGCGGGTTCGGGCAGCGGTGGAGTGAGCAGGGGAACTCACGCGGGTTTGGGCAGTGGCGGCGTGAGCAAGGGTCGTCACGAAGGTCTGGGCAGCGGGGTCTTGGAAACGGATTCGGTCAGCGGAGGCGTGAGCAAGGGAACTCACGCGGGTCTCGACAGCGGCGGCGTGCGGTCACGCGGGTCTGGGCAACGAGGGTCTGGCGGTGGTGGGAGAGATATGGAGGAAGGCAATGGTGGGAGTAGCTACTAGTGAGGAAGCGGCGGATGGAAATTTGAAGGAGGTGAATGAAATTAGGGCAATAATACTTCATTTCAATTTTTTGGTCATTTTGTATTTATTTTTATAATCTTAAATCATTAATCATATTTAACTTTTTAAAATTAATTAATCAGATTATTGCACAAAATTATTGAAATTAGAAAATATTCCCCCTATTATTTTTACTCAATTATCTACAGTATTTGGCCAGATTTTCAATTTTTTAAACAACTTATCATGTAATATTATTCATATTTGTGGTGTATTAAATCTTTTAAATATTAATATTTATAATGTCATTTGATATTATCAAGTTATTAGTGAAATATATTAATTAAATTATTTATTATAATTTCTATTTAGTCAAGTTGACTGGCAATCAGATCGATCGATTCTCGATTATTAACGTTAATTGACCAAAGTCAACATTGTTGACCTTAGGGTTAATTAAATTGATGTTATTTGAAATAAAATCGATATATGACTCAAAATTATTAACTCAGTTACTAATTCAAAACTGTTGATTATATGGTTATATACATTGAAATAATTTATATTTTATTTTTTAATCAATTTCCGACGGAATTAGTCCGTCGAAAAATAATTATTGCTTTTTTATTCATTTTTAGTTATTTTCAAACGGAAAGAATATGTCGGAAATATCGAAAATAATTATTGTAGTTATTCATATTATTGCAAAAAATAGATTAAATTAGAAAAAAAATGGTTAAAATTGAAAATGGGTGGATAAGGAGTTAAATAAATCAATAAGGTTTTAAATCGATGAATTTTGTGAAAATATGCGTTAAATTAGTGAAAAAATGATTAAATGGATGAAAAATGGTCTAAATAATCAAATAGGGAAAAAAATAATACGAAAAATAATTTATATTTTTAATTATTTCCGACGGAAAAATTCCGTTGGAAATAATTAATTTCCCAATATTCAGTTTCTTAAATATTTTCCGACGGATTTAGTCCGTCGAAAAATTATTAGTTCCCTTTTTTCTATTTTTCTGAATTATTTTCCGACGGATTAAATCCGTCGGAAACATGTAATAAATTTTTTTTATTTTTAAATTATTTCCGTCGGAAATAATTTATTTTTCATTATTTATTTCCTAGAATATTTTCCGTCGGAAAATTATTACTAATTCTTTTTTTTTTTTGAAAAAATTTTTCCGACGGATTAAATCCGTCGGAAATTATTATTTTTAAAATTGTTTGTAAAAATTTAATGCTCTTTCCGATGACTTTTAATCTCCGTCGGAAAATCCGTCGGAAGTTCCGACGGATATTTTTCCGTGGGAAATTTATGTCCGTCGGAAAATCGTGCTTTTCTTGTAGTGATCGGGGCTATCCTCTTTCGTGTCCCAAACAAGGTTTTTGGGTACTTCGCCTTCGTTGAAACTAATTAGCTGGTGCGTCGTTGCTTTGTTTTCTAAGGTCCATATTTCCTTCGGGTATTTAATGTTTCCGACTATGGATCTAGCGGTCCTTCGACGAGCATTACGACTATCTCCCCCTGCGGGTCCCCCTGAGATCGTGTGTATGGTTCCGTTGATCTGATCATTATTTAGTTCTTGAGGGGGACCTTCTACGTGAATTTCTTCTAGGGTGGTTATACCGAGGACTCCCGCTTCTTTCTCGCTTGCGGTTATCCCGCTCCAAATAGTCATTTAGTTTTCCTTGTTCGATCAGCTTTTCGATCTCTCTTTTAAGGTGAAAACAATCTTCCCGTGTGCCCGGTGATACTTGCAGTATAAGTCATAGTTTCGTCCACCTGGTCTGGGCTGAGCGATTTTCTTTGCTTCTGGGATCCAATTATTCCTTTCTAGTACAGCCAAGATTTCTTCTATTGGAACGGTTAGTCTTGGGTGATCTACTTGATTCACCCTGCTTCGGATTGCCGGTTCGCTGATTCCAGGTCTTTGATAGACGTTAGGTCGTCTTTCCTGGTCGTTTTTATTATATTCTAATCGCTGGAAGACGTTGCCTTTTCTAAAAGATCGTTCGTAGTCCATGGATCTTTGGGCAGGAATTCTATCTTGTCGTTTGGAGCCTGAGGTCGTAACTTTATTTTTGTTCTTATCTTTAAAAGAACTCATCTCTTCCTGGGTCATATACTTATATGCCAGGCTCATGATGTCCGCGAACGTTCTTGGTTGTTTTCGGCTGAGGGCGTTTCCAAACTGTCTATTCTTTGTGAGGTCGAAGAGAATCGAGATTATGTAATCAATATTGGGGGAATCGATTTTGAGTAATTCGACATTAAATCTTGCCAACCAGTTCCTTAAAGATTCACCTTCTTGTTGATAAATGGTTCCTAAATAGCTCATTGGCAATTTTTGTCTTTTTTTACTGGCGAATTGTTGTGTCAATTTGTTACATAATTCTCGAAAACTGAATATGGAGTTGGCTGGTTGTTTGGCGAACCAGTCCAAAGCTAATCTTTCTAACGTGGTCACCATCAGCTTAGCGGTGAACTCCGCTGAGTGAGAATACAAGTTCATTATGTTTGTGAAACTAAAGATATAGTCATCTGGATCAGTGGTTCCGTCATATCTGGGTAGTCTACCCGGAACTTGTCCGATTGACTGTGCTTCTTT
Source organism: Penstemon barbatus (assembly GCA_003313485.2). Taxonomy (NCBI): domain Eukaryota; kingdom Viridiplantae; phylum Streptophyta; class Magnoliopsida; order Lamiales; family Plantaginaceae; genus Penstemon; species Penstemon barbatus. The sequence goes on along the minus strand of CM064879.1, from coordinate 31,836,628 downwards.
TATTTCTCTGCAGAAGGGAGAGCACGCTGCTAGGCTCTCCTGGAGTTTTATGGTTCTGGCCCACGGGTTTTGAACGGATCGTAAGCGTTGCTCGAGTCGTTCTTGTACCATCTTTTCGATTTCTGTTTCCGAGAATCGCATTGTTCTTGGTCGATTCGGGATCGCCTCGCCAGCGTCATCCTCGATGGGGATTATGGTGTGTTCCTTTGATTCGTTGCGTTGTGGTCTCCTTCGATCCGCTTTTCTTCGGATGTTGTCATCGGAGGGTTTTGAGTTGCCCTGCTGCGGACTGTGCAGCGAGCGTCGCTCGCTTGCCGGGCTATCAGCTTGTTGAGAGATTTGATCGTTCTGCCTCGGCGTTCTTTGAGCGGGATTTGCCCTAGTATTTCTAACGTTTCGGGGGACTTGTTCGAGTACAAGTAATTCCTCTGGGGAGAGTGATTTAAGGAGCATAGCGATCTGTCGTAACTTCTCCTTAGCATCTGACAGGGGGACTGGGATCGTTGGAGCCACATGTTCTTCCGGTATTGTGCCAGTAGGGATCCCTTGTGGTTCCACCTGATTCTGATGATGCTCATTCTGTTGCTGGCTGTCGTTGGATACACGGGCGTTATTATCGGTATTGCCCTGTAGATCCTCAGACGCATCATGCTGGTTGGTCGTGTTACTTCTTGCTCCGTTACGAGCGCTCTTCCTTGGGCGAGCCATATGTCGTTCGAATAATTAACCTAGCCCCACGGTGGGCGCCAACCGATTTAACCGGATTTCGTCGGGTTAATTATATCAGTGAATATGGGATATTGGGGATTCTCAATATATATGATTTAAAGGGCTCTGTTACTTTATTCAGGATGGATCAATCTCAAAGAAGAACAATTTTGAGGGAACAATAAGTAATCATGACAACCAACGTAAAATAATATGAATATGAAGAAAAAGCTCTTTTCTTATTGAATAATCTTGGATTATGCTGTTATGCAGAATTTAGTAGTATATTTGCCGTGTCTGTAATACAATGATTAACTAGGTATTTATATCATATTAAACCTAGCATTACAAGGAAACATAATTCTAATAGGACTCGGCCCAATTGTCCTTCTTGAGTCCGGACTGTAGTCTGCTTGTTGAAGAGACTCGTATTCTGCCGGGTCGATAAGATGATCCCGAACTGACTGGTTAGGTCGAACCGATCTTTTATACTTCAGTCGATCCGCACATTACAAGGGGTGCGAAATAGCCCCCATCAGATACGTAGGCAGATTAGAAGCTAATTCTAAGTTCAGTCATGTATCTAAAAAAAAATCTTGGAGACATTAACAAAGTCTTCATAATGTGCTTAGTTGATGTATGGAAATGTTCAAATATTTTTTAGTGTTAAATTAAGAAATGATCTTGAATTCGATTAAGTGATTAAGTTAAACTATGGAGGAATTTACTTTGAAACGAGAGCAAGGGGCAAAGTTATATCAAAATGTGAATAATAATTGAATTTATTCATGTCGAAGAGTTCGATACAAAGCAAATCTATGAAAAAAAATGCAAGTTCCTATATCTAAATAGTTTTCCAATACGTGGTTGGATCTTCAAGTTATTGTTTCTTGCCTCCGAAGTGGTGCTCCAAACTTTCAAATTTGTGTCTCGCGTCTCTTCACCTTACGAACTTTTGCTCTTCCAGTTGAATCTTCAAGCATTTTCAAGTTAAAACTTCTTGCCTCCAAGATGTTGATTCGAACGTCCAATTTTTGTTTTATGTCTCGTCATGTCATGTCACTTTGTTTCCAAAGCCTCTTCAAACTATGATGTGCACATGAAGAATCGCCCCTTCAGTTGATTGTACGTATCTCCAGGTCATTGCTCTTTGTACTTAAGTTGATGATTTTGGCCTCTTCAAGTTGATGCTCCTCGGCTTCATCGCTTCGAGCTCTCAAGTTGATTATTTGTGTTGCTTCGAGTTGCTACTCTTTGCCTCCAGCTTTGTTAATCATGTATGCTCGTAAGTTTCTCAACTGGTACAAGGAAGCTATCTATCATTCTCATGTTCCTTTACCAAAACGGCCTGCCTACTCTAATTGGCTCCCCCCACCGAATGGTATTATTAAAGTTAATGTGGATACAACAGTCGATGAGTTAAATGATTGTTTTGGCATAGGCATAGTACTTCGTGATCATATGGGAACTGTTTTGGACTGGAAATCGGAATTCTACGACTCTAGAGCAGATCAAGAAATAGCAGAAACAAAAGCTATGACTAGAGGGCTTGAATTCAGAATTATGAAAGGTTGGCGACGTATTATGTTGGAAGGAGATTGCAAATCCGTTGTGAATGGTATTTTGGCACATTAAAAATTTACCAATTTTCACCCTTTGGCTCATTTATTTGATGAAATTAAACTCTTAGCTAGTTCTTTAGATTTATTTGTGTGTTTCCATGTATTTAGCAAAAATAACTCGGTAACGCATACTTTAGCTAAAGTTGCTTTCAGTAATTCCCCACCCTCGAATGTTCTCCTGAGTTATGTTCAAGATCTTGTAAAACTTGATATTATTCATTAATGAAGCTTTGCCTTGTTGGGTTTCTTAAAAAAAAAAAGAAAAATGTAAATATTAATTAAATTGAACAGGCATCCGTGAACCGTGCGATTCAGATCTAGGAAATAATTAAATTGGATTATTCGTCAGTCGTTGGATTTTACTGCACGAAGATCGACGGCTAGATTCAAGGCAAGCCTTTCCTTTAAATAAAGGTGATTCCTCGAAACCCAAATTGCTTCAGCGATTCCAACTCGTAAGCTCTCTCTATCTCGTTTCTCTCTCTAAACGTCACGAATATGTTTATTCTTTCTATATCTGTAGACTTTTGTACTTACTTGTAGCGATATTCGTTTTCCGCGTCTAGGGTTTCATTCGAACGGGTCGGACCCACCCTACACTCTCACACCTTATTCCAGCCCTCACTACGTTTCTCACTTTCTGCCTTTTGAGATCGAAACGTTTTCAATTGGAGGTTACTGTCATAAGGTTTCCGCTTGCTGTCGTTGTTTCGAATCGGACTTAAAGGTTAATTTTTTTTTAAAGTTGATTAGGGTTTGGTGTTGATTGATTATTCAAGTTCGAGTTTTTATTGGGATTGAACTTTTGTTTGATTTAATTTTAAGCAACCGTGAGAAGATAAAACAATTAGAGAATTTTTCTATTTAAGCTGACCGAGGAAGGAAATATTTGTGGGAACTGCATTGTGGATTTTGTTTTGTTGGGATAGATGCATATTTATTGAAATTCGAAAGTGAGAAGATATACAGTTACGAAATATTTTTATAATTTGGGGCTCCTTTAATGTGCATGAGAAAGAGTTGACATGTGCAGATTTTGGGGTTTATATTTATGGCACCAACTATTCCCATAGATTACACAGGGCAGAGGGAATCCAGAAAGGCAGGTTTGGAAAATATGATGGGGAAAACCAGGAAAGTTTCAAAGGGATACTCTACAGGATTTGTACCGGATTATCGGCATGCTATGGAGACAATGGCTGAATCAGAAGGTTTTGGATGCTCAGGTAGGGTTGACTCAGAAATGGCTGCCTCAGAGAACTCTTGTGCTCTTAAGCGGAAAAGCATTAGCTTGAATGTGGATAGTTGTGATCGATTTGGTGTGCCTATGAGGGTTGTATCCTTGTCTAGGATGTCGCACTTGGAGAGGAGGGATTTGGAAATGAGGTTGAAAAGTGAGCTGGAACAAGTTCGGATGCTTCAGGGTAAGATAGCTTCCTTCAGGTCAGATGCCATGGTGCTACCACCCACTACTGATATTCATAGTCATCAAAATGGGCCCAAAAGACCTGCTATGTTGGAAAATTCTACAGCAAATTCTAAGAAAAAAGATTCTTCCGGAAGAAACTTGCCCCGTAATAAAGGTGGAGCTGTCACAGCTAGAAAATCTGAGTCAGTGAATCAGTGGCCACCACAGAATACCAGTTTTGTGATGTTGATGAAACAGTGTGAGACACTGTTAACTCGAGTGATGGCACATAAGGATGCCTGGATCTTCAACGAACCTGTTGATGTTGTAAAGCACAAGATCCCTGATTATTTCAATGTTATTAAGCATCCGATGGATTTGGGAACTGTAAAAAGAAAGCTACTTTCATGTCAGTATTCCAGTCCAATGGGGTTTGCCGCAGATGTGAGGCTAACCTTCCAAAATGCAATGACCTATAACCCAACTGGACATGATGTCTATATTATGGCTGAGATATTGAGTAAATATTTTGAAGTGAGATGGAAACCAATTGAGAAGAAAATTCCAGCCATGCCAGCCATAGCAGATGAATCAACGGCTTCAAAGTCGAGTGTCGTAGTAGAGCCTGAAAGTGCTCATGTGCCACCTTCTAAAAAGCAGAAAACCTCTTCATTGGGAAGCAAGGTTAAGCAAGAAATAGGTAAGCGGGTAATGAGTGCTCTTGAGAAGCAAAATCTAAGTAGGGAGTTGGAGGATTCGTTGGCAGAACTTCCTGAAAATATTATTGATTTTCTTAAAGAGAGCACTCTGAATGGAAATCAAGTAGGCGAGGATGAGATTGAAATTGACATTGATACTCTCAGTGATGATACCCTATTCATATTAAGGAAACTTTTGGATGATTATCTACTAGAGAAACAGAAAATTCAAACAAAAGTAGAGCCATGTGAAATTGAGGTACACGTACATCTGTGCAAGTCCTTTTATGTCTGCTCAATTTTTGTATATGTTTAAAACTACCACTTGGATGTTATTGTGTAAACTGTAATATATGGGATTGTACAGATGCGCAATGAGTCAGGGTTTAGCAATTTGTCTATGCAACCTTCCAAAGGTAAATAATTTGTCTGCCGCTTGTGAAGGGGGGCTTTAATTGTCATGTTACCTTGGCTGACAGCTAACAAGTTTCTTTACTTTACTTCCTCAAACTGTATATAGAGAATGAGCCAGCTGATGAGGATGTGGATATTGGTGTAGATGAACCGCCGCCTATCTCCAGTTCTACTCCAATTGAGATAGACAAGGATGTTGCCCGAAGGAATAGTAATTGCAGTAGTTCGAGTAGCTCGGGTAGTGAATCGGGCTCTTCATCCAGTGGTTCGTGTTAATATGACCCTTTAATGCACATTTTCTTAGATTTTTAGTTTTTTGTTTCTATATGTGAGCTTCTCTATGATCATATTACTTACACAACTGGTCTTTTCACAACTTTATTGTTGTTCCCGTGTTATGAGACTAATATGTAGTTCATGTAGTTGAGTTCACATGAAAATTTGCGCTTGGCATGGGTTTGAAAATGCAACTTTGTTGAAAACTGTGATGGGCCCCTAGAGAAATAAATTTATTGGTCCGCTACTAATTTATTTTGCGATTCCACCATGAGAAAGCATATGGCATGAAGGTTGTTAAATCTGTATAGATCACGTGTGGGGTTTAAGTGATGCGTATTACTAAATTAACAAAGCTTACTAAATTATTACTTCGCGTGTGGGGTTTAAGTGATGCGTATTACTAAATTAACAAAGCTTACTAAATTATTAATTTTGTAAAGTGATGAAAATAAAGTTTGAAGAATATCTAACTTCTAAAATTTTCTATAGTAGATGTTAAAGTTGCTCTTTCGCTATTTGCATTATGCGCTTTTTGCTGAGGCAAAGTGAGAATTAAAGTGTGTCATATTTGTCTAACGAATTTTCGTGTTGAAAATATTTGTTTAGACTTAGATTATTACAGTGAGTAGTTCTTTAATTTTCATTGTTACTACAGATTTTTTGTCTACATGATAAACTATCTGTATATGCACTTAACTTCCCTTGTGCTCTAGAAAACCAATGGAAATTTTCCAAATTTAGCTTGTGCCACTTGGTTGTCCAGACCTTTATTTTTCTTACATCATATAGAAAAAGGTGCAATTGTTTTCCGAAAATGGTGATTTTTCTAGTTATCTAACATGAAAATTAGTTCAATGTAAATAAATCTGAGGCAACCATCTTTTTGTGATTAAAGTCTTGTAGTTGTGACCTTAGAACAATATTAAGCTTTAAAATATTTTGCAATTCAAACTTACACATTTTTTCCATCTTGTATACTTCATCATTAATTCTAATTCAATGTTCGAATAAATTTAATTTGAATTCACACTGATCAGAAAATTTGTTGAAAAACTACAATGAATCTGTTGACTAACTGAAATTACGGAAACCAAATATGAGAACAACTTCGTTATGTATCATGAATACATCATTCTGCCATTACCACCTAGTCTTTAAAGTGCCATATGTTTGGGATTTGAAATAAAATTTTAGGACTTTTTCCAAATTTTATTGAAGAAGTAAACCAATTAAACTTTAATATCAAAGGTTTAGCATATATATTGTATGTAATGTAGTAGCTTAGCCAATATAATCAATATTGCTTTAAAACAAACTTCAGGGGCATTCATCTGAGTAGTAGTATCTATCTACTTGAAGAGGTGAATGTAATTTAGTGAATAACTTATACCAACATTCCAAATATAAAATATGGGTAGCCGTTCTTCTCCTCTTCTCCTGTTGCTTTCCCTCCTTTTCTCTCACGCACATGCTCATAGTCTTTCGCTAGGGCATTTCATATCTTTTGAGAAACACAAGACTAACTAGTATTATATACAAATTTTCTAGTTCTTTCAATGAATTTTAGGTACACATCAGGAGTGGGTAACAGGTGGTAAACATGAATTTAAACGAATATGATTATGTAAATGAAGCAAATTGTACTAGTTTGACTTTACTGTTCTTGATAAAAGTACATAGGAATCCCGTCGCATACTCTTGGTTCCGGTTTTCCTTCTCTCTGTATTTCATGACATTTTTTAAACGTTGGGTTTAAGGATTCAAGTATTTTTAGATATTTTCATGGTTTTGACGTGGAAGCTACACCTTGTCCTGATGGACTATGGGCACGACAATTAATTTAGACATCACCAAATCTTTTCAATAAATCTTAGAAAAAAATATATTTCATTCCCTTGTTACATAAACAAGTGACCTGAGCTGTATAATGGGTCATAGCTTTACCTGGAAACTGTCCAAAATTTTCCGTTGTATAACATGCTGGATTTGGATCTCTAGGTAAATGAATGCTTAGAATGATCTTGCATGTCTTTCTTTTATGATCCTTGGTAGCAAGGTCGGTGATTTCCGAACTTTTCTGGTAGAAATTGATTGTATGTTATATCATTCTCGCAAGTTGCAATCACTATCTGTTGAATGTTTCCAGCATTTTCTGGAATTTCAGATATTTTTTTATTGCTGCAGCCAGCATCCTTGACAAGATATACTTTTACCCAGTACTTTAGAGCTCTGTCTTAGTTGTGCTTTTTGTTGTTCTTCTAGAATTTCTAGTATTTGTGGTTTCAATATGTTATTAACATGTTACTTATGCAATTGTTAACTGATTGACAACATGTTTGGTTGTTTACAAGCAAGCTTATTTGTTGCGTTCCTTTTTTTCTTTTCTTTCTCAATTCTTTGTTTCCAGCCATTGCTGTACAAGATGTAATGCTCATTGGCAAAGTTTTTGTCTCTTCACCTCCACCCCTCCCCCCCCCCCCCTCTCTCTCTCTCTCTCTCTCTCTCTCTCACATACACACACACACACACACAGAGTCACTGGATGGTTGTGAGTGAAATTGTGGCTTGCAGTAGTCTAGTCTATATTTCAACTTTTTCCTCTTAATCATCGTTTATTATTTAGAATCATGCTCATGTAGTTCATTTAATTAATGAACTACAGAGCTTTTTCTTATTTACACGTGAAACATAAACAATGTTTTCTGAGAAACTGGACGAGAGACTTTCTGCAACTGTGTAGTAATGTAATCTAATTATTATGTTTATTCAGATACAGACTCGGGAAGTTCTTCAGGTGGTGAACTGAATGGTGCCATGAACTCAGTTCCTGCGAGTACTGTGAATGTATGCATTATTGGTTTTTGGCCATTCTTTTTTGGTTTAACTGTCATAGTGAGTGCCACATTGATGACATATATGTTTATTTTTATAGGCACTCAACATTTCTCGCTTTCCTCTATATTTCCAGGAAGCTGTAGACCCTAATGCAGAGCAGAAGGAACGTGACCTTGGTGATCCAAATTCTCCATTAAACTCTATCGAGCCTAAATCCAATCAAGAGGGTAAGCAATGAAAAAACCAATGAAGAAAATGTGTGCTATTAACTATACAGCTTCATCTCACCAGCATGGCTGTTACATTTTAGGGGAGAGTGCTCCATTAGACAGGCCAGCCTCCCCTGAAAAGCTTTACCGTGCAGCTTTATTGAGAAGCAGATTTGCTGACATTATAATTAAAGCCCAAGAGAATACCTCTGAAAAGGTGCCACATTCGTTCATTTAGTTGTGGAATTATTGCGGCCTACTTGAAATTATTCATTAGTGCTGATTTTTATAAATGAAAATTCAGGCAGAAAGACCAGATCCTGAGAAACTTAAGCTTGAGAGAGAGGAGCTTGAAAGGAGAAGAAGAGAAGGTATGAGCATTTTAATTGTTTCATATTTTGTTAATTTAGGCTATGTTTGATTATTGGATTTTAGTGAGTAAAATGCTATGGAAAATGTTTTCTCGTGCATCCACAAGCCAATAGCCTTATTGATTCATTGATTTCGTTGAAATTGTGATATATGTTATCAGAGAAAGCTCGACTGCAAGCAGAAGCTAAAGCTGCAGAAGAAGCTAGAAAAAAGGCTGAAGAAGAAGCTGCAACAGAAGCTAAAAGGAAAAGAGAGCTCGAAAGGGAAGCTGCACGTCAAGCTCTGCAGAAGGTAAAATTAGAGATTGTATTAAAGTGTATAAATAAAAAAATTGAGTTTGAATTATTCATCTCTCTTTTTACTTAATTATACTGTTGTGAATAGATGGAGAAGACTGTCGATATAAGTGAGAACAGCCAGTTTATGGAAGACCTAAAATTGTTTAAGCCAGATGGTGACTCACATAACTGCTCCATAAAGGAGGAGGCTAGCCCCGAATATTCTCAAAATGGTCTTGGCAGTTTCAAGTTTGAGGCGAGTATTAATCCATTGGAACAACTTGGACTATACATGAAAAATGATGAAGAGGATGAAGAAGAAGTCGAACCTCCTCAAAGCAATAGCAATCCTCCTAATGCTTCAAATGACCCAGAAGAAGGGGAAATAGATTGATCAATTGAGGATTCAAATTTGAATTTCACCCTCTGTTCCCTGATCTGGACTTAGGCTTATTAGAGTAATTTTTCTTTTGAAATGAATTTGTTGGTTGGCAGCTGATTATTTTGGTAGAAGTTTTGTTGCATCTCATGAGCTGGTTGATTTGAAAGAGTACACTCATATAAAGTTGTATATTTATTTTTATTGTTTCTTGAAGTAGGGCAAAATTTGGAAGCCCATTGGGTGCAGAGTTGATCTCATTTAGCACCAAAAATTGCATCTATAATTTTCAATACACACTTGACATTGTTCGGGCCATGGATCAAAATTTTATCTTTTCCATCGAAAAATCGAAAAGTTTTCGTTTTTGAATCAGATGAAACGAAAATAAGATGAAATTTTGAAATTATTTATTTGTCTTATTTATCTAAATTTAGTAATTTTTTTATAATTTTTTCTTAGTGTTTCTGAAATATTTCTGAATAGTCTCGAAATTATTTTAGTATTTGGCTGATCGAAACATACATTCGAAACGAAATTTTGATCCAGGTTCGGTCATAAGTATACTTAGGTTTTTGCTTCATCTAAATGTGAATCCAGTTACAAAGGAAAAATCATTTAATGGATTCTTTCATTGATACAGCCTTCTTTAAATGACTTTTCTGCTCTACGGAGGAGAAAATGTAGTAAATGTGTCCAAATAATTTATATTCTCCGAGTCTGCACTAGTGATGATATGTCAAATGTGTCAAAATAAATGACATTTTTGTCTACTAACATTGTATTTTAGTATAATAGTTGGCTATAAAGCAACAAGAAACTGCATTTGAAAAGGAAACTTGATTCATTTTGAATCCTGTTAATTCCAATTCCAAAAATATTTGCGTAATTCTTAAAATGTTCAAATCTAATTTTAGTAACTCGATCTAAGAATATCTAGGTTGCACGGATACTCCAAAATTATACACCGTGCAGTATCGTATGCGTACTGGATACTCGGATACTTAGATACTCGTACAATACTTGTGAAATACTACACCGTGTCGATTTCAATAATAAGAAAATAAAAAATAAAAAAGATACGTATCGGATACAAATGAAGGCATATCGGAAACACCCAGAATACTTGAGAGCATGTATTTCTACAAATAATTTCTAGATTATATATATTGTCAAAGTAAATCTACATAAAACGCTTGAAAATCTGTATAGGGCCAAAGATTTTGCCTATAATATTAATACTATGGTTTTACTTGAACATTTATATAGGAGGTAGATAGCATTATTTATTTTAATATGGAATAAAAAATGAACTAAATATATATTACATAATTTTTTTAATACATTTTTAAAACAATGATTTCTTATTATATTATATTTTTAAATATACAGATACGTATTTTTGCCGTATCGAATCCTATAAATTTTTGAAAATCCGTATCGCCGTACTCGTATCGTATTATACCGTATCGACGTATCCGTGTCCATGCAATCTAGAAGAATATATAAAAAATACTCAACTCTAAAAGATTCTTCAGGTGATAATGTAACATTATTATTTTTGGTCTCATCAAATTATTTTTTCCTACGAATTATACATTTTTCACGAAATATTGGTTAAATTTTTATTTGTAAAGCAATTTCTTTAGTAACATTTATAGCAGAATTAAATTCATTTCTCTATATTCTTCTAAAAACGACACAGGACTTTTTATTTGACTCATAGCAGAATATATATTCATATATTTAGATTGTAAACATTTGCTGACAATTAACAACTGCTAATATTTCAAACCAAATATTCATGCTAATAAAAATTCAAAACTTTCAATCTCATGTGGCCAAACTTCTAGCTTCATTGTTTATTTTGAGTTTCCTGCAATATAAAATAAATGAAAAAATAAAAAAATAATGAATTTAAAATTTTAATTTAATAGAACAAAATTAAAAAGTACAAATCTTGAATCTAAACATACCTTATTTTATAGAGGAAAAAAATATCAACATCCCAATTTGAATCTCCAGAGAAAGGAAATTATGATAATAAAAGATTGAAATTCAAATTCAATATTGATAAATTGTGAAAGAGAATGGAAAAAAAATAATTCAATTTATTGGATTCAAGAGAATTGTGAAAGATAAATATAGAAAGTGGAGAGATAGTATTTTGTGAGACAATTGAAGTTAGAGAAGAAGAAACAATTCGAGACTTGGAATTGGAGAAGAAAAAGACAAAACATTGATTTTAAGGGGAAGAAAAATTCTTGAATTTTTCTTTAGTCGCATTATTATAAAGTAGGGCAAGCAAATGTTTATTTGCATTAAAAAAAATCTTGAGTTTGTTTGGCTAATGTATATATATATTTTTTTCAGTTTGGGCTGGGCTAGGTAAATTAAAATATATACATACTGTACATATATTGATTTGGGGCCCACAAGTCCGGCCTGGGATGAAAGAAGATGGCGGTGTAATAATTTCCTTCACATTTGTCCTTTTAGTTTCAAAATATGAGTAAATCGTGTTTTTTGATCTTTCTAATGGATTGATTTTTGTACTTTCATCCTTATTTAATTTTTTGTAGCGGATTGGTTCATCTTATCAATGTAATATATCACATTCATCCCTTTTAAATTTTTTAATCAAATTTGTCCCTTTTATCAATGTAGTGTAACACATTAATCCCTCTTAAATACAAAAGACATCACTTAAATTCAAAATATATTCTAAAGTGGACGAAAGTTGATGTATTTTGTATTTAAGAGGGACTAATGTGTTACACTACATTGACAAGAGGGACAAATTGCTACATAAGAGGGAAGAATGTGTTATAAGAAGGACGAATGTGATACGTTACATTGATAAGAGGGACCAATCTGCTAGAAAAAATTTAAGAGAGACGAAAATGAAAAATTTAACCCATAAGAGGGCCAAAAATACTACTCACTCTTCAAAATATGGTGGTTAAATATGTGATTGTTCGACAATAGATGTTAAGTATATATATGCGTATGTGATTGCTTGAAAGCTGAAAGTTATGGTGCAGGATGGCTTTGTGAAGTAAGAAGATGGCGGTGTAATAATTTCCTTCTGCACTTGTCCTTTTAGCATTTAACTATCTGTATATTGTTCGACAATATAGTTACGTATGTATACGCGAAATGGTTGATTATCAGATTGATAAAATGTTAGGCCATTTATATTGACTCCAAACTTCCATTCCCTTCAGATTCCTCTCTTTATAATTATCTTAATTGATTCAATCTTTTCATTCTATTTAATTTCAACTTTCATACTTTCCCACTCTCACTTAATAATAATAATAATAATAATTACTAATTAAGTTAATAGTAAATTAAACATTGTCATTAATGCATTAATAATAACTAATTTAGTATTGACATTAATAATAAAAAAATTAATAATAGCATTACAACAATATTACAATGTGACTAAATTTAGTTTATCATATATAAATTATGTAATATATAATTAATTTTAATCCACTAGCCGTATTTAATTTCCATAAATCATTTCTTTTACAACATGATTAAATTTCAAACAATAAAATAAATTAACGTTAAATCTAGTACATAAAAGTTACAATATTACAAGTAATAAAATAAAATTAAATGTTAAGTTTATTATCATTCATTCCACAAAATTCTAAGTCTCATATTTTTTTCATCTCACTTAATAAAATTAATAATAATAGAGCTAAATAACAATAACAATTAATAAATATTGCACATAAATTACAATATTAAAAGTTATAAAAATACAAATTATATAAGTAATAAAATTAAATTAATATGGGATTTATAACTTAATTAACAATATAAAATTAATGTTAAATTTTTTTTTATAACTTAATTAAAATTAACTTAAAAAAAAGGAAAAAAAGAAGAAGAAGAAATTGGGGATGGTTGCCTTGCCCAACCCCAAACAGAGATGTGTAAATCCACCACCCCACCTACTTGGGCCGTGGTAATCCACCCAACACCTCCCTCACCTCCCTCTCCCCTCCGCACTAAAGTACGCGTCCAACTCTAAACAGATGTGTCCCTCACCTCCCTCTCCCCTCCGCACTAAAGTACGCGTCCAACTCTAAACAGATGTGTGGATATGGTAATCCACCCAACACCTTCCTCACCTCCGTTGGAAAAAATTAAGTTAATGGACTGTTTTGACCACATTTTAAGTGGAACCCACTTTGAGAAAAGTGTCGGGTCTTCGCGGATTTATGATCTACTACTTAAGTAGATTAAAACGGTATAAAGTATGTTAAATTTTCGGAGATCGGGTGAATGAGAAATTGACACTCAAAGTATACTCTTGAAATGGGAGAAAATAAATACAAAGGACACAAATGCATCCCAATTTGAAGGCTTCATTTTTGCATATATTTTTGGCCCATCAAGAATGAAGATTTTTTAAATTTGAAAATAAATCTGAAAAATTGTAACAGCCAATTGAAGACTTTAAATTGTGTAACCCCCAATTTAAATTTTCAATTGTGTAACAACTGAAACTGAAATGGCCATTAATATTTTTTTTCCGATTTTGCCCTCCTCCGTTCCTATAAATAGCAGCTCCCTTCATTATGTTTTACACACCAGAAAATACTTTCACTCTCAATTCTCTCTTACTCGTTCAGTCCTAGAGTTCTAGTTGTTTCAGTTCGTCTAACAAATCTTTGGTACAAAGTACTTTGTTGGAGCCGTTGTATCCTGGAAGACAGGCATTCGAAGGAACCTCGAGCATAGCCGGAAGGGTGAGGGAGCGAATCTGTCTTAAGGATACCGTGTTCACACGAGCCTCGATTTGCTTCAATTTTGTATTTTTGAATTTAGTTTTATTTTCTTATACAGTTTCTGTATTTCATTTAATTGTTGATTGTAACAATCCTAAGACAGATCGGTTCGTAAAAGGAAAACACTTTTATAAAACTTTGTTTTACAAACTGTATACGAAGTTTATTTCAATTTTCAACAATAAATTTGTCGAAACTGTTTTAAAGAAAAGAAAAAAAAATCTTTTGGACTTTATGTGGTTGGTGTTCTGCTTGAAGAGTTACATTGAAATCAAAACAGCATCATGGTCTCAAAACTATTTACAAAATCTTAGCTTACAAAAGTGGGACAGAGTTTGGAAAATTTGAAATAAAATTCGGACATAATTTTTTTGGGACAGAAATTTTTGTGACAAAATTTGGTTTGGGAATACTAATCTGTTTGCAAAATAGTTTATAAAAGTTTGCCACATAAATTATTTTTTGCCATATAAAATCGTTTACAAAGTTTTGTTACAAAAAATTTAGTGGTGTGACAAAACAAATTTGGGGACAGAAAATTTGGTGTTGTAATCTTGATAAGATACTCACTTAAATATTTTTGAATTTCCTTTGTGAAAATTGACTATTTGTGTTCTGGTTTCAGAAATGGCAACCAATGAGAACACTGAAGTTGTGGTAACTGGGAGCTCATTTGAAAATCAAGTCCTAATGCCTGCTGTGGCACCGATTAGCCAAGCAGAAAAACCCGAGAAGTTCAACGGGTTGAATTTCAAAAGGTGGCAGCAGAAGATGTTGTTCTATCTGACCACTTTGCTCCTGGAGATGTTCTTAACCGAGGATCCACCCAAGAAAGAAGGGGAGCAAGATACTGCCTTCCTTGTTGCTCTTGACGGTTGGAACCAGTCAGACTACCTTTGCTGACACTACGTTATGAATTGTCTGAGTGATTCACTTTATGATGTATACTCTGACAAAAAGTCTGCAAAGGAACTTTGGGAAGCCTTGGACAGCAAATATAGCACTGAAGATGCTGGTACCAAGAAGTTTGTTGTGGGTCGGTTTGATGAGGGGTACTTTGGATTCTCTACTTTTGGAAGACCTGCCTGGTCGAAGATCATGAAATCTGACCTTGGAAACATAATATCGATCCCAGCCCAGCCCGATCTCCAACAAAGAGGCTTAAGGTTGAATTTACTGTTGGGCCGACCCCAGGCCCAGACCTTTGGGCCGAGAAATATACCCCTGCGGATGGTTCACCTAGCACACCGCCTCAAGTATAAATACCACTAGCATTTATGACGCCAGACACGCTTCCCCAGGTGCTCCTTGCTCGAACATACTGCTCGAAGACTCCTCGGGAAGTTAGATTAGGTCGCTTTATTTTGTACCTAGTCTCTAGCTTGCACTACATCTTATAATGCTCGAGTAGGACCCCCAAATTATATACTTTGTACACACGATCGAAAATATACATATTTGACCCCGCATTATTATTTATATTTGTCTACATTTTCTGTTATTGATCTCCCACGAAACACAGCAAGATCAATTGGCGCCCACCAAGGGGCCTTATTTGGGTGTTAGATCGAAAAATTCCTAATACGAGACGATATATGTACAATCGAGGAGAACCTTCTCACGCAGCAGGAGCACAAAATTCTGTTAACAATGAGCCTGACGACCTCTCTCGAGCGGCTCGACAGCAAGAAGCTCCGCCTGTTGTTCCGCAGGAGGATATGCCCATCAGAACAACAGTGGGAGATTTGAGATCGATCATCGATACCATATGTAGGGAATATTTGAACCCCAAAAGAGCTGACCCATCCCCAGTCGACCAGCCTGCAGGTTAAGCTCGACCGGAAATTCCAAATTCCAACCTCCAGAAGGAAAAGAGTATTCTAAGATCTGTGGCTGGGGCCCCCACGACTAATCCTACTCGAGCTCAGACTAAGTCCAACGTCCGATCTGAGCAACCACCCAGAGTGGTGCATGACTTAGAGGATTCCGTGGTCGGAGAAAGCCAACCTAAAGGGGCGGACAAGATAAAAAAACCCGATTACCGTAGGGTTACGGAGGCAGAATTGGAGAAAATCGTACAAGAAAGAGTTGTAAGAAACTGGACAAAGAGGAAACAGTAATAGAAGTCCGTCATGCAGTCACTACAGCTCAACGTACAGAAATGATGCCAAATAGGGATCGAGAGGTTGGTTATAGTATCATGAGATGCTCGCCATTCTGTCGAGAGATTCACGAGGCTAGGAATACTGAAATCGTACCTACAAGGCTGCCTCGATATAATGGGACAACTGATCCCCGAGAGCATATCAACAGTTTTATTAATGTCATGAACCTATACTGACACTCAGAAGAATTCTGTTACAAAATCATGGTCACCACGTTCGAAGGAATTGCCCTCGATTGGTTTGGAAAATTACCGCCGAACTCCATTTTCTCCTTTGATGAGTTCTGTGATAAGTTGAAGCACCAATTCGCTAGCCAAAGGAAACCCAGATTGCCGGCGAACCATCTAGGTACCGTAAAACAGATGGAGGGTGAAACTTTGAGGCAATGGTTAGCAAGGTTTAGTATCGAAATTCTTAAAGTCGATACTCCATGGATCGAATATCTATCCTCTTTGATGTTCGAATTAACAAAGAACACGCAGTTCGGAAACGCGTTGTGCAGGGAACAACCTAAATCTTTTGAGCGGATCATGGAAATAGCTGAAAAATATATGATCCAAGAGGAAATGAATAAGCTAAAAAATGCTCAAAACCCGAAGCTCCCCCTTGGAAAGAAACAAGATAGAGCACCTACTCCAAAACCTGGCGATTACAGAGGATCGAATAGGGGGTCAGTATGGCAGAGACTCAATGCTTATAAACCCTAAATCCCGACCCATAGATCTAATATCTACGGTCCGCCTCCTGATCCCAATCAACCTTCGCGGCCAGGAAAAGTCCATTTCACTGAACTAAATACCTCAAAAGAAGAAATTCTAATGGTATTAGAGGAAGGAAATTTGATCCCTGAGGCTCAGAGAATTACTCAGGCAAGACCAGGAGCATTGAATTATGATAAATACTGTGATACAACAGAGCTCGTGGACATAGTACCGAAAATTGTTATCAATTGAAGGTGGAGATCGAGAAATTGATTGTGCAAGGAAAACTCAAGGTGTTTGTCAAAATAGGGAACTAAGACAAGCGTTATAGGTCCAGGAGTCAATGAAAATTTATCACTCAACAACGTGAAGCCCAAAATCAGGCTGATGAGCAAGTAAATGGAGTGATCAACATGATTGCAGGTGGACCAGCGGGCGGAGATAGCAGAAACGCATGGAAAAGGACTATGAGGTCTATAAAGACTGTTGTCTCGATCAACAAGAAAATTTTCTCATTGGAACCTCCTTCCATGGAGAATCAAGTTATAAGCTTCAGTGATGCAGATAGACCTGCAGATATTACCTGGGATGTGAATGATGATGATCCGGATTTTTCTATAGTCCTTACTCTGAAGATTGCGAATTATGAGGTAAAGAGGGTCTTAATCGATAACGATAGCTCTGCAAATATAATCTCTTCCGAAGCCATTACTCGGATAAACCTCCAACATCCACGTTTGGATCGGGTATCTACTCCACTGATCGGATTTGGTGGTTCTGAGATTGTTCCTCTTGGAATCCTTGTGTTGTGCACAACTCTTGGGAAGAAACTAAAGAGCATAACCAGGATGGCAAACTTTTTAGTTGTGGATACACCGTTCGCTTACAACTCCATATTGGGAAAACCTGCTCTAAGCGCATTCAAGGTTGTTGTATCAACCTACCATTAAAAGGTGAAGTTCCCAACTGTAGGTTGGGTTGGCGAAATGAGAAATGATCAATATATGACATGGAAATGTTACAATTCGTCATTAGCTATCAAACAAAAAGTTGAGCCCAAACTACCTATAAAAAGAAGGATCATAGAATCGGAATCGGAATCACTTTCGGATTTACCGATCCCCGACTGCGACAAATTGCAAGGAAAGAAGGGTAAAAATGTGGACATGAGTGTACAAGCCACCGATCATAAAAAGGTCATCCTAGTACCCGGATCACCAGAGAAAGTTACCAGGATTGGTACTGGGCTAAGCGAAGGGATGGAAACTATGCTCATTGACTTTCTACGAAAAAATGTAGATGTCTTCGCTTGGAGCTTAGATGATATTGTGGTAATCAACCCACGCGTGATTACGCACTCTCTGAACATAGATCCAAAGGCAAAACCGGTAAGGCAAAAGAAACGAAACCATGGACGCGAAAAGGACAAGATCATTAACTTTGAGGTTGATCGATTGCTGGTAGCCGGTCAGATAAAGGAAATCAAGTTTACCGAGTGGTTGTGCAACGTAGTCTTGTTTTCCAAAGGGGACAAGGTCGATAATAAGTGGAGAATGTGTAACGACTTCACTGATTTGAACAAGTTTTGCCCGATAGACCCTTACCCATTGCCTCGGATTGATATGCTAGTGGATTCCACTGCTGGATTTGTCTTCTTCAGCATGATGGACGCTTTCCAAGGATTCTATCAAATTTTTATGAATGAAAGGGATCAAGACAAGATTGAATTCATTACCGAGCGTGGAGTTTATTTCTTCATCGTCATGCCATTTGGGTTGAGAAATGCTGGCGCGACCTATCAAAGGATACTGAACATGATGTTCAAGGAATTGATAGGAGAGATCATGGAAGTGTATGTGGATGACATGCTCGTGAAGAGCATGACGGAAGAAGACCACATCAAGCATCTCGATAGATGCTTTGGAATTTTGAGGAAGTATGGTATGAAGTTGAACCCGGCGAAGTGTACTTTTGGAGTCAGATCCGGAAAATTCATAGGATATCTTATTCACGAACGAGGAATTGAGGCTAATCCGAGAAAATCCAAGCTATCACCGAGCTAAAACCACCAAGAAATCTTTCAGATGTCCAAAGCTTGGTAGGAAAAATCATCTCCTTGAACAGGTTCATCTCCCGATCAGCGGATAAAAGTTTGCCTTTCTTTAAGCTGTTGCGGAAGTCAAAGGATTTCGAATGGAGCGCTGAGTGCGACAAAGCCTTTGAAGACCTCAAGGCATATTTAACTTCACCACCGATGTTGGACAAACCCTCCGACGGCGAACCTTTATATCTTTACATAGCGGTTTCGGAGGAGGCTATTAGTTCGGTTCTGGTAAAAGTAGAGAAGTCCGAGCACAAGCCAATCTACTATTTAAGCAAATTATTACAAGGCGCGGAAAAGAATTACATGGAGATTGAAAAGTTCGCACTTGCTTTAGTAGTGGCTGCTCGAAGATTGAGACCTTATTTCCAAACTTACAAAATTATTGTTTTGACTAGCCAACCCTTGAGACAAGTTTTATCTAAACCTGAAGCTTCGGGAAGATTAATAAAGTGGGTTGTGGAGCTCGGACAATTTGAAATTGAATATCAACCAAGAACGGCGGTCAAGGCTCAAGTCTTAGCGAATTTTATCGTTGAATCCACCGGGGCAGAAATTTCGAACGAAGGGAGCTCTTCTGAGATGAATTCGATCCGAGAAATCAAGGAACTGGTATGGTTAATGCATGTGGACGGATCCTCAACCAAAGAAGGAGGTGGAGCAGGAATTCATTTTCAAGGTCCTCATGGAGAAGAATTGAGCTATACCATTACCTTGGACTTTGTTATCACAAACAACGAAGCAGAATATATACGAAGCTCTAATTGCGGGATTGGAGATGGCTTTGAAAGCGAAGGTAAGATCACTTACTGTACTTACATATTCTGAACTTGTACACAGGCAGGTAAAAGGTATTTATGAGGCAAAAGAGTTCAATATGATAAAATACTTGAGCAAAGTGAAGAATATGATCTCCAGATTCGAAAAATTCGAGATCCAACCAATCCCAAGGGAAGAAAATCTATGGGCTGATTTGTTATCGAAATTCACGGGAACAGTTGATGGGAAGAAGGAAAGAGTCATCACATGGCTACTTTCTAACACACCGGCCATTGATCTAGACGTTAACCCTAGCGTCGACGTTATGGAAATCGATGAACAAAACCCCTATTGGGTTGACCGTTTCCTCAATTACCTGAAACAAGGAAAGCTCCCAGAAGACGTAAATGAGGCACGGAGGCTCAAATATCGAGGTCCATTATTCGCCTTAGTGGACGATCAACTCTACAAGAGATCCTCCTCAGGAATTCTATTGAAATGTATTTCGGAATATCAATATAATATTATTCTGAAGGAGATCCACGAAGGAGAAGCTGGGAATCATTGTGGAGCTCGGACGTTAGCTCTTAAATGTTCGAGGGCCATGTATTATTGGCCTACTCTTATTTCGGACATGGTTGATTATGTGAAGAGGTGTCACCATTGTCAAATTCACTCGAATTTGATCCACCAGCCAGCTGAACAGATGCATTCTATTCCTATTTGCTGGCCCTTCGATAAATGGGGCATTGATATCGTCGGTCCTTTTCCGACTGCCAGGGCGAAAAAGAATTATGTATTGGTCGTCGTATAATATTTCAGCAAGTGGGTCAAATGTATTGCGTTAACAAAGATTACTCAGTTTCAAGTTATAAATTTCCTATGGAAGAATATTATCTGCAGGTTCGGAATTCCCAGAGTTTTGATCTCCGACAACGAAACTTTGTTTGCTGGTAAGAGAGTTTTGGAATGGCGTGAGAAGTTAGGAATACAACAGAACTTTACCTCCGTTGGACACCCCCAAGCAAATGGACAAACAGAGGTCGTAAACAGAGAGATCAACGAACTTCAAGGAGAAGCGCTTAGCGGATGCAAAGGGAAAATGGCTCGACGAACTTCCAGGAGTCGTTTGGGCAAATAGAACGACCATGAAAGCTGTAACAGGAGAAACCCCATTTAGTCTTGTTTACAGGTCGGAGGCTGTTATTCCGGTTGAAACTCTTATATCGTCTCCTAGAGTCGAGTTCTACAATCCCGATGACAATCAGTCATTTGAGGGAAATGGAGGTTGATCATGCAGATAGTAAAAGAGATCAGGCAAAATTGAAAATTCAGGCTGCCAAGTCCAACATGGAGAAGGCATATAATCAGAGAGTCCGAATCCGAAACTTCAAGGTTGGAGATCTAGTGCTCAAGAAAGTGGAAGTCTCAAAACATGTTGGAAAAATTCAATCTAATTGGGACGGCCCATATGTTGTTGTGGAGGTCGGAAAGAAGGGTTCGTATAAAATTGCTCACCCCAATGGCGAAGTTTTGCCTCGATCTTGGAATGCTGTGAATCTGAGGAAATACTATGAAAAATGAAATCTCATCGGAAGAGTCTAGTATCCCTGTTACTATTTCTTTCTTGTAATCCGTTTGTTCTACTACTGTTAATGAATTTTTCAGTTCAGTCAATTCAATGAAATTCTATTCTGGAGATATTTGTTCAACTCATTTGCAATCTTATGCTATTATTATCTGCTCGTGATCGACTCCATAAAAAAAAATATGGGTGAAAGCTGTTGCTATGACCCTGGAAGAAGAAAATTGACTAAGGGTGAAAGCCGTTGCTATGCCCCTTAGATAAAAAAATGGGTGAAAACAGTTGCTATGACCCTTGAAGAAGAAATTGACTAAGGGTGAAAGCCTTTGCTACGCCCCTTAGATCAAAAAATGGGTGAAAGCTGTTGCTATGACCCTCGAAAAAGAAAATTGACTAAGGGTGAAAGCCGTTGCTATGACCCTTCGATAAAAAATTGGGTGAAAGCTGTTGCTATGACCCTCGTAAAGAAAATTGACTAAGGGTGAAAACCGTTGCTATGCCCCTTAGATAAAAAAAAATGGGTGAAAGTTGTTGCCACGACCCTCGAGAAGAAAATTGACTAAGGGTGAAATCCATTGCTATGCCCCTTAGATCAAAAAATGGGTGAAAGATGTTGCTATAACCCTCAAAAACAAAAATTGACTAAGGGTGAAAACCGTTGCTACGCCCCTTAGATCAAGAGATGGGTGGAAGTTGTTGCTACGACCCTTGAAAAGAAAATGGACTAAGGGTGAAAGCCGTTGCTATGCCCTTTATATCAAAAAATGGGTGAAAGCTGTTGCTACGACCCTCAAAAAGAAGATTGACTAAGGGTGAAAGCCATTGCTACGCCCCTAAGATCAAGAAATGTGACTAAGGGTGAAAGCCGTTGATAAGCCCCTTAGATCAAGAAATGGGTGAAAGTTGTTGCTACGACCGTCGAAAGGAAAATTGACTAAGGGTGAAAGCCATTGCTACGCCCCTTAGATCAGAAAATGGGTGAAACTTGTTGCTACGACCCTCTAAAAGAAAATTGGCTAAGGGTGAAAGCTGTTGTTACGCCCCTTAGATCAAAATTTTACAGAGCCCTCAAAGGACCGATCACAAAATTTCGATCCGCAATATGGAGCTAAAATTTACAAACATGAACTCATAAGAAGACTTAACGAGAATATGAGCTATTCTCCCGAATAAAGATCGGTATTCAAGTTCGGATTATTATAGCTATATAGTGATCGAGTTCACCCTCAATTTTAGTTTGATTTCTTACCTGATAAATTATTTTAGTCTAAACCAGTTAGGAGCATTATCCAAACAAAGATCAATGTTCAAGATCAGATTATCAAAGTTGTATGATAATCGAATTCACTCTCGATTTTTAGTTCGATTCTTATCCAATCAAATATTTCGAGCTCCAATTTGATTAATACATAATCAAAGACAAGGAAAGTAAACTGCAAGCTATGTGAAGATCGAAGAAAAAGTTTTATTCGTAAACTTTTACAAGCAATTACAAGTGATTCTTACAACTGTAAGTTCGAGCTCAAAAGGAAAATTATATTTTGAGGATCAACCTAATACAAGTTCTAGGACCTATGCTAAGGGTCTCTGAGCGACCAGCAGAAGCTGAGGAGAGCAAGTTCGAGGTCTATCTCCAGGTCTTTTAACCGATCTTAGGTCTTCATCTGTGAGACGCAGGCTCGGACTATTCCTCGGTTCGAACATGAGTCCAG
Organism: Penstemon barbatus; assembly: GCA_003313485.2. NCBI lineage: Eukaryota > Viridiplantae > Streptophyta > Magnoliopsida > Lamiales > Plantaginaceae > Penstemon > Penstemon barbatus. The sequence continues at coordinate 31,813,592 of CM064879.1, read as the reverse complement.
CTTTGAAGTAAGGCAATATGAGCCACTCCTTTCTCACATGGACACCCTACTGGTTCATTCACACCCTTTCTCCAATCCAGAACAACAGGGATCAACTCCCGTTCAATTACACCTAGCAATCTCGGAGGCACCATTCTTCAAGAAGGACCTTGAAGAAGTTGATGCTCGAGAACGGAGCTACTGTCGGAGTAGTTGACCCACTACCCGACTGGGTGGAGGTCAGAATACAGGAATTCGAACCCGTCTCATATACGGGGTATCCAAGAAAACAGGTCATCTGCCGATATTCTAAGCGCAGGGTTTTTCGTCTATCGATATTCTAGGCGAATAATGTCTTTCTCGAAAAAAATGAATTGTTAGGAAAAAAATGAAGGACCGGATTGCCCAACACTTTATCCATGATTGTTAAGGAAAGAAAGGTTATGGCTCGAATTTTATTGTTAATCTAGGGGCTCCGATCTCAATACTCTCATATTATAGCGGAATGATTTGAAATGACCCTTATATTTATAGCGTGAGCAACTTGTCATTTTACGACAAATGAACAGTCGCGACTCCCAAGGAAATTCGAGGAAGAATAATAAGTACGATCGTAGAGACTAATATTTTCGAACAATTAAGAGCAAAATCATACTATAAATGCAAAGTTGGAAAATATCCGGGATACAAAACGTGAAGAAAAACTGCTAAGGAGAGTCCTATTACATAAATACTATCAGCTGTCACTTCTAGCATTGGAGTTCCGATCCTCCTCCTCATCTCCTTCTTCGTCCTCGGCGTCGGAGTCACTCTCATCTGAGCTATCATCTTCGCTATCAGAACTATCATCTCCTTCATCGCCGCTTCGATCGTCGTCACCAGAGTTATTTGCCTTGTCCGTAGGAGGAGTATTTTGTCCTTCTTGATCGTCGGAGTCATCGTCGATGTTTACCTCATACTCCCCTTCGACCTCATTTTCTGCTGAACGAGGGCTGGAAACTTCAAGGATGTCAGGGTTCAGCATAGGAATCCCGAACTCTGCGAGGAAGGGAGCAAACTCGTGGTCTTGTAAATTCCCAACATCTGGAGGCAAGGAAGAAGCCTTGTAGTCTTCTCCAAAGATGTTCTTGTAGGGATCCATATGGGGGAGATAATCACCAAGCTTGCCCGGGATCTTTCCAGCCACGATCAATTGTTGAACTCCTTTGTAGAAGAAAGACTGATTTGTGGGGCCTGATCTTAGCCGAACCAGAGAATCGAGGAAGGGAGACTCCAAAAACTCCCTTATAGCTGGAAGTCTGGCTTCTTCTTGACCTTGAGCATACGCTCGTTCAGAGATCATTTTGGCCTGCTCGAGCTCCGCCTTTAACTTCTTAACCTCCAGCTCGAGGGCACTCTTGTCTCCTACGGCCGCAACAATATTTTCCTCAGCCGTGGGCGTATACCTCCCACTCTTTGCCGCTTTGAGCTCATTTTTAGTATCCTCGAGTTCCTTTTCTGATCTTGGATAACCTTATGCTAGCGTCCGTTAACTGAGATGCCAAAACTTCATCTTACTTCAAAATGCGTTTAAGGGCGTTATGGGCTTGTTGAGACTCTTCCTCCAAAATAGCCAGCAGGTGAGCTTGATGAACAAATAGGTCTCCGGCCTGAAAGGGAATGAAATATTCACATTAATCTACATTTGATAAGCGTAGAAAACAGAGAACAAGGTCGAAATTTACTCACCTCCTGATACGCCCAAGAAAAGTTGCCCATTAGCTAAAAGCCATCCATATTGATCATCCTTGAATCTTCCAACCATTAAGATTCTGAATGATTTATCCACCGAATGCTCCCCTTTGGGGACGAAATCCGAATCTATACTCCCACCTTCAGCATACCCAGTTGCCCTCGGGCCTCGAAGGTGATCCTCTATATAGCCTGCCAAATCAGATTCTGTCCTTCCCGGACGGCAAATAATCAAACCTGAGTTCCTACCAAAGGGCCTTACTCTTCTGGAGGATTCAGGAGCCTCTCTGTTTCTTTTTCGAGCCATACGTTCATCTATTAATTGCCGAGCCTGAATTTGCTTGAACGTATAATAGTTGTAACCTGCCGCATTCGGGTCGACAAGGTTGATCAAAAACACTATTCGCAGGGGACCAGCGTCTTCAACCTGTGATGTTCCTCCGACTTCAATCCTCGGAATGGTTGCAACCGGGGTCAGAATTATAGTAGTACTTTCACTGGGACCATCAGCCCCAATATTCCGACCCGCCTTGGATTTCTTCTACTTGCGCGGCTGGCCCTGAGTTTTCTTTGAGGAAGAAGCAACGTTCGAACCGGCTACAGACGTTCGAAACCTCTCAATGCTGCAAGTGTAGAGTAAGTTAAAATAGTGCCAAGGCGAAATAAAGGTCTGACTTTGAAAATATTCAAGTGTACCTATGGTAAGAGAGACATTGGCGGCTTAGGCCTCTGGAGGCGCATCCTCGGACTGTTGGTCGTTCTGATCATTGTTATCAACCAAGGAGGCGTGTCCAAATTTGATTGCCGGAGTAGGATGAGATCCTCTGCAAAGTCCAGCTAATCTCAAGACCCCCTCTTGAGTTAGCAGAGCGGTTTGATAGAGATCGGATTGAAGGGACTCTAGGAACTTTTCTGAGAGGCGCTGTGATTTAACCGTTTTTCGTTGGGTTGGATTACATCAATGATGTATGTTCTTGGGATCAAATTATGTATATGTTATAGGGCTTTGTTACTTTATTCCTGATGGATCAATCTCAAGGAAGAACAATTATGTAAAAGAAACAAACAGTAATCAAGACGATGAATATGTAAATAGTATAGCAAAAGCTTTTCTATTAATCTGATTGACAAAGTAAGTAGACGTAAGCCCTGGATGTAATTTCGTGTCTAATACAAAGTTTAACTAGGTATTTATATAACATTAACCCTAGTTTTACAAGGAAACACCATCCAAATTGGACTAGGCATAGTAACCCTAAATGGACTCAGACACTGCTCTTGGTCGCCAAGGTTTGATAATGCAGATCGGACCTGGCGGTCTCATTAATGATTTAGACTCCTGGTCGGTCCGAGCGTATATGGACTAGTCATCCCGATTATTATAAGGGTGCGAAATAGCCCCCATTAGTACTCCCTCACTTCTTCGAGCGCATATGTAGTAGAATCTCGTAGAAGTAGATGGTCGATTACGACTATATTTTCTATGAATTGTGCCTCGTTAAAAACCTTATTAGGAAAAAACCCTGTGGGAAAAAATCCTAAGTAAGGAAAAGAGTGCAACGCCTCACAGATAGTTGTTTTGTCGTTCCAATCTCGAACCGCTACGTGTCTTCTTGGAGAAACATTTCGACTTTCGCCATTTGGTGGGAGTGTGATCAGTCGTGAGAAGTCTGAAACGTCTTTTCATCTCTCTTTATACATAGGTGATCGTTATTTCAGTCATATTTTACTTTCAACTTCCCATATTTTCTCAGTCATTTTCATATTCGCTCATTTCTTTTCCAATTTGCCTTTGTCGACTCATACTCTTCGAGGATCCCATAAAAAATGGCTTCAATTTCAAGAAAATCCTCCTTGTCAACCAGAGAAAAAGTCACTCCTAATATCGAGGAGGAGGTACCCCCGAGTTCTCTGAATGAGCAGGCAGGAGTGTCAGAATTCACGGTTCCCGATGAGGATACCTTTAACGTGCAAATTATAACCGACACGGATGTTGCTACTAGGGCCAAGAAGGGCAAAGGTACGGTTCCTCAAATTTCTGAACCGATCGAGGACCTTGCTTGCGCTTATACTGAGGAGACTTTCCACGAGGTCAGGGATAATTATGCTAAGTATTTCCCGAAAGGTTCTAAGATTATTCTTCCTTCTTCTTCTGATAGGGTTACTTCCCCACCGGAGGGTTATCGAGCTTTCTACACAGCTCATTTCAATTATGGATTGCGTCTTCCCTTGTATGCCTTATTTCTTGACATTTTGAAAACATTTAGCGTATCCTTGACGCAATTAGTCCCTAATTCGGTGGCCTTTGTGGTAGCTTTTTCCGTTTTGATGGTAGCGAAAGGATTGCAGCCTTCTTTTCGTAATTTCACGCAATTGTTCTGTTTTAATATTTCTAGTTCTTCCAACCGCGGATACTTTTTCGCCAGCCAGAAGACTAGTCGTTCCATCTTCGATTCCCCGGTTTCCAGCAATCTTTTCTGGAAATCTCATTTTTTCTTTGTACAACCACCTTCTCTTCTTCGTTTAGTGGATGGCTCAACTGGGCCATTTTCGTGGGACCATGACTCCAAATGGATTTACTGTGGTCGATTGGCGACTGGCGATTTTATCCCCGACAACCCCCAATTGATTAGTGAGATCCAGGGTATGCGCGTCGATAAGTACCAAAGTGCTCTTCTTATTGGCGAGGCCTTTCTTCGTAAGGCGGGATTGAGTCCTCATACTTTTCCCATTTTGTCCTCTCCTCAATCGATGGGTAAGTACTTTATTTCAGCCTTGAATTGTTATAAATCCCTTTAGCAGTATGTCTGATTTTTACTTTGTTTCAATTTCAGCTCTTATGGTAGAAAATTCTCGGCGCTCTTCCAGAGGAAATATGGTTTTGTCTAAATCTACTAAAACCATAGAGAATCTCCCTATCGAGCAGAGAGCGTCTCGAAAAAGAAAATTGGAACTGAGCCACGGTTCTGAAGATAACAGAGATGAATCTCCGGATTCTTCCCAAGAATCTCCTGTCTGTCAGGGGACGGGATCCGATTATCCTCCTTTCCAACTTCGAACTTCCCTAGGCATTCGTGGATGCCGCAGCTGGTCGATGCCGCATCCCAACGATAAGCCAGTGGAGAGAAGAAAGTGTTATTATGATCGTTCTGGCGAGGATCTATCTTTGCTTGGTGAGAATCACCCGAAACCCACTCTTGTCGAGATGATCGAAGACCATCTACAGGGGAAGAGAGCTGCCGGCTATTCCGAGAATGACTCTCTGGTTCATGATGAGAGCGAGAATGCCGTGCCCAAGGCAACTCGTGTTCTTCTATTTGGCGTGTTTACCCGCGATATGAATAAGCTCCTTCGGAAGGATCCTTTGGAAAAATTTCAGAGGGCTTCTCTTTATGCTGAAAAGGTGATTTCCTGTTATGTGCACTTGTTTGGCAATTTACTTAATGAATTCTTTAACTCACAAATTCATTTCTTTTATTACTTTCCCTTTTAGACCAAGACTTGCTTGGCATCGTATGCCTATGAAGCCGCTCTCTGGAAACAACAATGCGAATTTTTGGATGAGAGATACAAGGCCTTACTTCATAAGGCTCCTGGTTCAGAGGTTGGTCCCTCGACATCCTCTTCTCTCCCGCTTCCGATCATAGAAACTCAGACTACGGGATCTGATGACCAGGAGATCATAAATAAAGTTTTGGAGACTTCCCGTACTCAAGAGCAGATTGATCGGTTGAATAGGGAGTTTGGGGATTATCAACTTCGAAGTACTACTCGAATCAGTGAGCTGGAGTCACAGGTTGCCGCCCTTTAATCTTCTTTGGAGGAGTATGATAAGGGCCTTCCTCTTAGTGATCTCAGAGATCGTTACGGCAGGTATCCCGATGAGAGAGTGATTCGAGAGTTCCTTAGTTCTCCCGTTCATACAGCATTGGTGAATCGAATGGTTGGTCCGTTGTTAGAGAGTACTTTCAAGAAGTCAATTCATCAGCTGGTTGCTCTGGAATTAATAGAGGATCGTCGAATGGAATATTTCAAGGCAGCACACGTCAGCTTGAATCGTTATGTCGAGGAGTACTCTCCTTCTGAGCTGGCGGACGTCGAGTATAAACAATTCCCATTGGCTCGTCTTGTCGAAGAGTTTGGGAAACCATTGCCAATTCCTCATTCGGACATCAATGATGAGGTCGACAATAATTTTATCGTTCCGGAGGAAGAGGAGGAAATCGTGGAGACAATTAACGAAGGGATGAATGAAGAAGGGGCCGCTGGCGAACAGGGAATTCCAAATGGCAACGGGGTTGTGTGAAGTGGGAGCGATCCATTGATTTTAGGAAATAATTGTTGGGATATGCCTCGATTGTCAATACAACAAAGTGCGGAAATTAAAATTTTTCAAGGCACACCCACAGGTCCCATAATAATATCTCCAAGTTATATATACGAAAGACACAAAACAAAGCACAGAAATAATCTAACAAAGGGGGTTATCGATTTTTACCTCACCACAGGCAAGGTGGTGGAAACCTCCAACTCTGATTCTGAACTCTGATTAAGGTTCTGGTTCACTGGAGTGATCCAAGCGTCTCACCTCCAGAGAAAAGTCCACACCAACTGGATTATGATGACACCTCTTAGTCTTAGGCTCAGAACTAGATCTAAGAGGTTTGTTGATGAAGGATTGTGCAGATCTATTTGACAGATCAAAATTCTGCACAAAAGGAATGAGGGAGAATATATGCGGCGGCGGCGCTAGGGCTTTCACGGCGGCGGTGCGGCGGTGTTACGGCAGCACACGGCGGCGGCGCTAGGGCTTGGGCGGCGCAGGGTGGGGCGGATTTCTTAGGGCAAGAGAAGACTAGGGTTTTTTTTGCTTAGGTGTTAGTTCTCTGAGTTCTGTCAGAGCTCTATTTATAAGCACTCCTCAAGACCTAGGGTTACAAGATTCCTAATGGGCTTAGGAGTCCATCTCTTGCAAGCCCACCTTAATTTAATTAATTACTTAATTAAATATCCAGCCCATATTAATTAATTACTTAATTAATATTTAGTTTAATTAATCAATTGTCATTTAAATCAATTAAATCAATTAATTAATTTATCTCCCACTTAAATTAACACTTTAATTCACTTAATTGATTTAATTACTTTTAAATCAATTAATTCCTTTTATATTCCTACAGAACAGTCACCGTCCAATTGTATTGTGTGTGACCCTCTGGGTTCACCATCAATTGGCAGCAGGCTCACGAAACCTCGTGATTTAATTTATGAACAATAAATTGCTCCGATCAATTAAACTACCTTTAATTGACCACTCCTAGAATCAATTCCTCTACTAATTCAGGAGTACCCACACTTCATGGTCGATGTCTAGCCACAAGCCCATGAAGCCCAACATCAGGTGAATTGATATTTAGTGAACCTCACCTCATATAATTACCATGTACATACGGTCCTTCTGTCGACCAATTTCCCGATCAAGACTTAGGGTGTGTGAATTGATCGGCACCTCTAAATTTGTCTCGATAACTATACTTTCTAATTCAGGATAATGTTCCAGTGTGACTGCCTAATTTGGAAACCCCTTTCCAAATCCGTCACCGACTACGGCCGTAGATTCATTGGAAACATTATCTAAGAATCGTATAGGAAATATTCTCATCCATTACGATGAGTCAACAGATTCCATCTTGGTACTAACCACTCGCGTACATGTCCATACGCACCCAACCTAGGCATTTTTATGACCAAGCTAAGTGGCCTATACCTAGATCTAAGTACGCACTTTCATGCACCGAATTCGCCCTAGCACCTCAAGTCATAGGACTAAATCGTACACTATTATAATCCTTTGAGAAACATCCCATCACCGATATGCATCATGCGCTTCCACAATGGGTTTCTCTGTTCGGGTCGTTCGATGCATTCGATCCTCCATCGAATCACCTAGTCATATGCACTGGCCTCAAATGCCTTGTTCATGAAACTCCAACAAATTCACTCCGTGTGAATCATGCATAATCGTACAAGTCTTGACGATTCACTCGATACCCCGTCTCGATATGAATCTATGACTTGGAACATTTTCGAGATCACGACCTTTGAGACTGTTTCATGATAAGTGCACTCAGTACTGAAGTGTATAGTCCCATAGTCATGAGTGATCTCAGGGTTTCAACCAATCGCTTAAATGTATTCGCGAGAGATGAAGTTTGGCCATTGTTTATCCTTATACATATATAAATAAACATGCGTATTATTATAAAATCAAAGATTGTTATATACAAGATAGATCTATTACAAGCTAATTGAACTGGCTTGCAGGGCACTATCCTATCAATCTCCCACTTGCCCTAAAGCCATTCACAAACGTTTCTTAGACCCATCTTATCTAGATGTCCCTCGAACACCTTTTGCGAAAGTGGCTTAGTTAGTGGGTCAGCTATGTTGTCTTCTGATTTGACATACTCCATATGCATATCTCCTCTACCAATGATCTCTCTGATCACGTGGTACTTCCTCAGTACGTGTTTGGATTGATGGTGTGATCTCGGCTCCTTTGCTTGAGCTATTGCCCCGTTGTTGTCACAAAAGACGACTACAGGTTCAGCAATGCTAGGAACAACATCCAATTCCTGGACGAAGTTTCTCATCCATACACTTTCTTTTGCTGCATCTGATGCTGCGATATATTCTGCTTCTGTGGTTGAGTCGGCAGTGGTAGACTGTTTACAGCTTTTCCAACTGACCGCTCCTCCATTGATGCGGAATATGTATCCAGAGTTGGATTTGAAATCATCCACGTCAGACTGGAAACTCGAATCAGTGAATCCTTCAAGTTTCAGTTCTCCACTACCACCGTAGACCAAAAACATATCCTTAGTCCTTCGCAGGTACTTTAGGATTGCTTTTACGGCAATCCAGTGCTTCTCGCCTGGATTTGACTGATAGCGGCTCGTTACACTTAGAGCGTGTGCTACGTCTGGTCGAGTACACAACATTGCATACATTATACTCCCTATAGCAGAGGCATAAGGTATGATAGACATTCTCGTCTTTTCTTCGTCGGTTGTAGGGCACATAGACTTAGAAAGAGAGATACCATGTCTCATTGGAACAAATCCTTTCTTAGATTCTTCCATACTAAATCTCTTCAAGATCGTGTTGATGTACTGAGATTGGGAGAGTCCTATCATCTTCTTCGATCTATCCCTATAGATACGTATTCCCAATACGTAAGATGCGTCTCCCATATCTTTCATAGAGAACTGCGCGGATAACCACGCTTTAGTCTGCGCTAACATCTTGATATCGTCTCCGATTAACAAAATGTCATCGACGTACAAAACAATGAATTGTATTGAGCTCCCACTATTCCTTTTGTACACACAAGGTTCATATACGTTTTTGATAAAGCCAAAAGCTTTGACTGTCTCATCAAATCGTATGTTCCAGGTTTGGGACGCCTGTTTGAGGCCATAGATTGACCTTTGAAGCTTACACAGTTTGTGCTCACTTCCTTTGGACGCAAAACCTTCAGGTTGTTGCATAAAGATCTCCTTATCAATGTCTCCATTGAGAAAGGCGGTCTTTACGTCCATTTGCCATATTTCGTAGTCATGCCACGCGGCTATAGCAAGTAATATCCGAATGGATTTTGACATCGCCACGGGAGAGAAGGTTTCCTCATAGTCTATACCAGGCCTTTGAGAATACCCTTTCGCCACTAAGCGAGCTTTATGAGTAATTACCTCTCCATTCATTCCAAGCTTACGCTTGAAGATCCATTTACATCCTACAGGGATAGTTCCCTCAGGTGGATCGACCAAGGTCCAAACCTTGTTGGAATGCATGGAATCCATTTCGGATTGCATGGCTTCGAGCCACGCACCCGAATCTATGTCAGACATCGCTTCTTGATAGGTCCTTGGATCAGCATCAACTTTCTCGTTTTCGTGAATGAGACCAAATCGCTCTGGCTCCTTACGAATTCGATTAGACCTTCGAAGCATAGGTGTACTAGTAGGTTCAGTTAATTCTGGTTCAGCTCCCACTGTTTGTGGGGATGGGTCCGATTCTTGGACTTCATCAAGTTCTACGATTGTCCCATTTCGGTTGGTGAGGAAATCCTCTTCCAAGAAGTGGGCGTTCCTAGATACGAACGTATTACGTTCTTTAGGATCGAAGAACAGGTATCCAATAGAGTCCTTTGGATAACCCACAAATTTGCACAAACTAGATCTACTATCTAGCTTATCTCCCTTCTTGTTCTTTACATACGCAGGAGATCCCCATACTCGTAAAAACGAATACACGGGTGCTTTACCATACCATACTTGGTGCGGCGTTGTTGGCACTGACTTTGAAGGCACTATGTTTAGTATCTTCGAAGCAGTTAATAGGGCTAAGCCCCAAAACGAAAAGGGAAGGTCAGCAAAGCTCATCATGGAACGAACCATGTCTAACAAAGTCCGGTTCCTCCGCTCAGACACTCCATTGAGTTGAGGTGTCCTAGGGGGAGTTCGCTGTGCGAGAATTCCATTCTCTTTTAGATAATCAAGGAATTCTTGGCTTAAATACTCACCACCTCTATCAGAACGAAGTGCTTTAATACTATGTCCAAGTTGGTTCTCTACTTCCATTCGAAACTCTTTGAATTTCTCAAAGGTTTCGGATTTGTGTGTCATAAGATACACATATCCATAACGACTAAAATCGTCGGTGAATGTTACGAAGTAAGAGAATCCACCTCTCGCATTGACACTCAATGGTCCACAAACGTCAGTATGGATACGATCCAATGTCTGTTTGGTTCGCTCGGGATTCCCGGTGAAGGGTGATTTGGTCATCTTTCCTTTGAGACAAGATTCGCAAGTCGGGAGTTCATCTAAGTTCTTTATTTCAAGAGCCTTAGAGGAAACCAACTTTTGAATCCTACTCTTGGAAATATGTCCAAGTCTAGCGTGCCAAAGTTGTGGAGTTTGATTATCATATTTCCTTTTTCTAGATTGAATGTGCATGACGTTGGAATTTATAGGTTCTAGGGAATATAGACCATCTATCAAAGTACCACGAGCATACATTAAATCACCTTTAAATATGCAAAAAGATCCATTTTGAATGGAAAAATTAAAACCATCAATGTCTAACATAGGAATAGAAATGATGTTTTTAATAATGTTTGGTACGTACAGACAATCCCTTAAAATTAAAGTAAAATTCCCTAAGACTAATTCCAAGTCTCCTATAGCCTCGGCGGCGATCCTAGCTCCGTTTCCAAAACGCAGGATTCTATCCCCGGGCTTCAGGGTTCTTACTGCTCCCATCACCTGCAAATCATTGCAGATATGAGAACCTGCTGCGGTGTCTAACACCCACGATGCACAGTTAATAGAAATATTAACTTCAACTAGAAAAATACCTTTGGCTACCAATTTCATCTTTAGGTAGTCTGGGCAGTTCCTTTTCCAGTGCCCTGCTTTCTTGCAGTGGAAACATTCGTCTTCTGGGCTTTTGCGCTTTTTCTCGACCACCTTGGTGACTGCCTTTGAAGAAAATACCTTCTTCTTTTTCTTACCTTTCTTAGGCTTTGCAGCCTTCGATTGGTGTGCAATCATTACAGGTTTCTCTTTCTTGAGAGTCGATTCTGCCGTTACCAATAAATTGGTCAGTTCGTGAAGAGCGAGGTTTCTATCCTCCATATTGAAGTTCAACACGAACTGGTCAAATGAACGGGGCAGCGTATGGAGAAGGAGGTCAGTGCTAAGATCAGCGTGCAAAGCCACGTCCAATCGCCCCAGTTTTTCAACCAAGTTGATGAAACGCAGACAGTGATCTTTTACACTGCTTCCCTCAGCCATCTTGAGATTAAACAACTCTTTAGAGGTCGCGAATCTTTCAGCGCGAGACCTTTCCCCAAACATCTGCTGGAGATGGAGAAGCATATCTCTAGCAAGCGGCATAGCAGCATGCTGTTTCTGCAGTTCGTTTGACATCGAAGCTAGCATGAGGCAACGAACCTGAAGATCATCATCAACCCTTTTAGCATGGGCGGTTTGTTGTTCCTCACTAGCTCGTGCTGCGGGTGCAGCAGGCATGGGTGTGTCGAGCACATAACTGCGACGTTCGGAGTCTAGGACTATCCTCAGATTTCTCAGCCAGTCGACAAAGTTTGAACCATTCAATTTGTTTGCGTCGAGGATAACAGATAATGGATTCTTAGACATTGTAATTAATATCTACAATAGGAAAGAAGACAACATTAAGCTAACTGATCTTATGTCTAATACTTATAATTATCGAAGTTGGACTTAGTTTCGAAAAAGTTCTCCCACTATTTTGTCGAAACAATCACCCCTTTGATTGCTCGGGAAATTCTATTTCCTAGTAGGTCTTGACGTCCCAGCAGCAATTAATTGCACCCACGACTCGTGGCCATACAAGTAATTCTCCAGGTAGGTATACTTTTACCAATTGTGTTACTCCACAACTTTCAAGCTATTTTGCCTCGATTTTCGCACCTATCTAGCACTGCTACATCATAGATGTTACTCCTCGTTTAAGTCTGACCCAATCAATCTTGATGAGTAACAGGCCCGGTCATGAAATCCCCGTAACTAGTTATCGGTCGATTTTCACATCCCGACAAGTTCCCACCCTTGTCTTGTTTAGTTAAAAACAAGAATCGAGGAATTTCGTGTATTGTCCCTTTCTTCGACTCGGGTGCCAGACTCTGGATCACCTCTATCGATAAGTAGAAAACATACACTAGTCCCTATTGATGGAAGGCTTGGATCTATAAAACTTCATTTTATAGTTTACCCAATATGACTTAATATTTTATTTCGAGAGGGGTATTTCTGGTTTGAAAGTTATACTAACTCTCCTCGAGATCTCACCGTGTAAGTTATGCTTTATTCTTTTATTACGATCTAGATTCTAGCGGGCATCACATACAAGCTAAATATAAATCGACAAATAAATTAAAAACATACAAGCCTAGCATGCATTCTACCACAATATGTTTTCGATCGGGAGCCTCCTATGTGGACCATCATCGAGCCATGATGTTGGTCCTATTGGTCAATCTAAAGGGTTCTCAAACAGGCCTATGCTATTACATTAATCACCATGCATACATGGCCTTCATATCTCCTTGGGCTCCCATCTTGCTTGTAACGGGCCTCCATCCTAGACTAGGAAAGCATTAAAGCCCTATTCTATTACAAAGGCTCAAAGTTGGCCCAAAAACATAAAAGGCTCGCAGGCCCTAATAAAAACCAAACATTAAATTAAACCAATCACATCTACCCTAAGGTCAAGGCTCGGCTCGATCGAAAATCACGTAAACAGTTCACGTAGAGCAAGAAACATGTAAACAACATTTTACTTTCTCCTTTCTTTAATTTTAAAACATCCTTTTAAAACTAACTTCCATTGATTCTTACTTTTAGTCACTACTAATTATGACAAAATAAACTTTCGGGTAAACAAAATAAATTTTCCTGCTGAAAATCAGATTCTGTTTTTCAACTTTTGAAAATTGCATTTTCGGCCCCTCAATTTTCGAAAATTGCACTTTGACCCCAAAACTTTTAAAAAAGTTACAAAAACACCCAAAGCAGTTTCGGCCAGCATTCCAGAAAATAAATTTTGAATTCTGAAAATTTTCGATTTTTCCAAACAGATCCTTGAAGTTTCGGTAATTGCAAAACAGTCCCTAAACTTTCGGAAATTACAAAATGACCCCAAAAAGCGTGCGACCAGTTTGCGAAAACAGTCCAGAATTTTTGAAATTTCCAGATTCTAAAATTTTGAATTTTTAGCCCTTTAAAACCCTAATTTGCGATTTTTGCCCAAAAAGTCCTGAAGTTTTCAAAAACTATGAAAACGCTATAGATCTGAAAAACAGTTTTACCCAATTGTAGATCTAGTCATAACAAGTAAGAATCAATCGACAGAACATAATTATCATGCGTTTTAATATACATAATTAAACATATAATATAAACACATATTATGTTCAAGTCTTTCGTATAATAATCATGGAGTTGGCTCTGATACCACTGTTGGGATATGCCTCGATTGTCAATACAACAAAGTGCGGAAATTAAAATTTTTCAAGGCACACCCACAGGTCCCATAATAATATCTCCAAGTTATATATACGAAAGACACAAAACAAAGCACAGAAATAATCTAACAAAGGGGGTTATCGATTTTTACCTCACCACAGGCAAGGTGGTGGAAACCTCCAACTCTGATTCTGAACTCTGATTAAGGTTCTGGTTCATTGGAGTGATCCAAGCGTCTCACCTCCAGAGAAAAGTCCACACCAACTGGATTATGATGACACCTCTTAGTCTTAGGCTCAGAACTAGATCTAAGAGGTTTGTTGATGAAGGATTGTGCAGATCTATTTGACAGATCAAAATTCTGCACAAAAGGAATGAGGGAGAAGATATGCGGCGGCGGCGCTAGGGCTTTCACGGCGGCGGTGCGGCGGTGTTACGGCAGCACACGGCGGCGGCGCTAGGGCTTGGGCGGCGCAGGGTGGGGCGGATTTCTTAGGGCAAGAGAAGACTAGGGTTTTTTTTGCTTAGGTGTTAGTTCTCTGAGTTCTGTCAGAGCTCTATTTATAAGCACTCCTCAAGACCTAGGGTTACAAGATTCCTAATGGGCTTAGGAGTCCATCTCTTGCAAGCCCACCTTAATTTAATTAATTACTTAATTAAATATCCAGCCCATATTAATTAATTACTTAATTAATATTTAGTTTAATTAATCAATTGTCATTTAAATCAATTAAATCAATTAATTAATTTATCTCCCACTTGAATTAACACTTTAATTCACTTAATTGATTTAATTACTTTTAAATCAATTAATTCCTTTTATATTCCTACAGAACAGTCACCGTCCAATTGTATTGTGTGTGACCCTCTGGGTTCACCATCAATTGGCAGCAGGCTCACGAAACCTCGTGATTTAATTTATGAACAATAAATTGCTCCGATCAATTAAACTACCTTTAATTGACCACTCCTAGAATCAATTCCTCTACTAATTCAGGAGTACCCACACTTCATGGTCGATGTCTAGCCACAAGCCCATGAAGCCCAACATCAGGTGAATTGATATTTAGTGAACCTCACCTCATATAATTACCATGTACATACGGTCCTTCTGTCGACCAATTTCCCGATCAAGACTTAGGGTGTGTGAATTGATCGGCACCTCTAAATTTGTCTCGATAACTATACTTTCTAATTCAGGATAATGTTCCAGTGTGACTGCCTAATTTGGAAACCCCTTTCCAAATCCGTCACCGACTACGGCCGTAGATTCATTGGAAACATTATCTAAGAATCGTATAGGAAATATTCTCATCCATTACGATGAGTCAACAGATTCCATCTTGGTACTAACCACTCGCGTACATGTCCATACGCACCCAACCTAGGCATTTTTATGACCAAGCTAAGTGGCCTATACCTAGATCTAAGTACGCACTTTCATGCACCGAATTCGCCCTAGCACCTCAAGTCATAGGACTAAATCGTACACTATTATAATCCTTTGAGAAACATCCCATCACCGATATGCGTCATGCGCTTCCACAATGGGTTTTTCTGTTCGGGTCGTTCGATGCATTCGATCCTCCATCGAATCACCTAGTCATATGCACTGGCCTCAAATGCCTTGTTCATGAAACTCCAACAAATTCACTCCGTGTGAATCATGCATAATCGTACAAGTCTTGACGATTCACTCGATACCCCGTCTCGATATGAATCTATGACTTGGAACATTTTCGAGATCACGACCTTTGAGACTGTTTCATGATAAGTGCACTCAGTACTGAAGTGTATAGTCCCATAGTCATGAGTGATCTCAGGGTTTCAACCAATCGCTTAAATGTATTCGCGAGAGATGAAGTTTGGCCATTGTTTATCCTTATACATATATAAATAAACATGCGTATTATTATAAAATCAAAGATTGTTATATACAAGATAGATCTATTACAAGCTAATTGAACTGGCTTGCAGGGCACTATCCTATCAATAATACCTATAATGAATAACTTAACTTGGTTTGTAATATTACCTTTTTACCCTTTTTGTACAATAGACGGTTCATATTCTGACGGTTACGTCTTTTCGACTTATCTGTTGACAATAATTCAGACAAGTTATTAATTTTACCGTAATCATTATGCTTATGTCTTTTCGAATTCTTGCGGCTGTTCATAGGTCAGTTTCTGTAATTCGCGCCCATTCTTTGGGTCTCCTGCGTCTTTTCGTATAGTATAAATACATATGGTAAAACTTACTCGCTATTTACCGCTTTTACTCAACTTATCCAGAATACTCTCTCGTTAGGAGGTCGATAAGTTTCCTCGATAGTTAAATTTTACTTTTCTTTTTCCGAACATGAGTAACCTTTTCGGCAACACTTCGAAGCGTCCATCTCGTGAAGGTAATATAAATATTAGACCTAAAATGTCTCGTACAGAGGGGCCTTCTATAGATCCACCTCGTTCAACATTAAGTAGAAGATCGGAGATCGAGCCTCCGGTTATTCCTTCTGAAGCTCCCCCTGTAATTAGTTCAACTTTTGTTCAACAAGATTTTTCTATTTCTGGTGAGGTCGAGAGGAGACCGTCCCCTGGTCGGGTAGCCTTTGGAGATATGTCCAACGTGGAGCAAATTTTTAATATACCTGTTTCTTCAGGCCTTTCTTCTTTTGGGCATGGCTCACATGAGCGTGTTCCCGATATCTCCGTTACTTCTTCTACTTCGAGCGTCCTACTTGTCGGTGGACTTCCAAGGGAAGATGCCACGGGGGCAGTTCATTTCTGGATCCATCCATGACACAATCTGTTTCCCAAGATTTTTCTGATTTTTTATTTAATGATACTACTGTTGTGACCACTTCTTTTGAAGCCGACGGGCCTTCTGGAGGTCGGACGGGCTCTGGGTCCGGTCGGCTGACCGTTATCTCTGCTTCGGGCAAAGAGACCTCGGTGAGTCCTAGCGGGATGGAATCCCCTCGAATGTTGGATGACCGTTGTATTCTTGAGCAGGTTAGGGATATAACAGAGTCTGTGATTCCTCGACCTGATGGTGTTTCTGGTGATAGTGAACTGCCCGGGTCTGTTGAGCCCGATGCTTTGTCCTGGGACTTGGGCCTAAGCACTATCTTGCCCGGCGAGTTGAGAAAGCACGAGGGCACTTCCAATGTTCGCCTCGTTCAGTCGCTGGTTAAGTTATGCGAGCAGGTAATCATATTTCTGACTATCTTTACGCTCAATCTTTATTTAAAATAGATGGTGTGTGCGATTCCACCAACAAGTGCATGCGATTCAAAACTTCCACCGCCGCCATGAAGATCTCTTCTGATAACAGATGAATTAGTTTCACCTATCTATTTGCACCAGCCCGCTTCACTCACGGTTCAAACACATTCGGGCCCTCAAGAACACATTCGGGCTCTGCAAATTGGAGGGGTTTTGGTCCGAATTTCTGGAAGTTTTTTGAGGGCTTTTGTTCTCCTAGGTCTGAATTTCATTTCCCCCCACTCAATTTTGGATTTGGAGTTCGGGCCCCGAAGAACATATTCGGTCCTTGAAGAACAATTTTGGGCCGAAGCTGTTTTTGCATTCCTTCTGCTATTTCCTGCTGTTCTGGGTGGTTATCTATTGTTTTTGGTGGTTGTTGCGATTATTTGGAAGTGTTTTGGAGGTTTTTGCTACTATGGCTTCTTCGAGTAGTGGGATAAACAAAACTCAAGCAACTTTCTCTGATGTATTGAAGGGTAACAAATCGGTGGTTATGACTGAGAACAAATCCACCCCCACCCCTTCCGGTGGATTTGTTTTGAATTCCGATCCTCGAAGCCGGAACAAGTCCCTTATAGATATTGCAAAAAAAACCAGTGGCCGAGAGACTGATTGCGCCAAAGCCTTTCCTAATGCTGAAGGGGAAGCCCTATATTCAATTCACTAAGGCGGAAATTGAGCGTGTCACGAAGCCCTATGAATTTCTGTTGGTGGGCCGTTTTAGCCGTGGGGTCCCCGGATATCTTGCTCTACGAAAGGCGTTTGCTAATATCGGTTTGAAGGGGGAATGGAAGATTGATATGTTGGATAGGAAAAATGTCTCTATTTTATGCTCTCTCGAGGAGGATTATACGAGGCTCTGGATTAAGGGTGATTGGTCGTTCTACAATTGTCCAATGAAGATCTTCAAATGGTCTCTCTTTTACAAGCCTACCGAAGAGTCCTCTATTGTCCCTTGTTGGATCGTTCTGAAAGGATTGCCACTGCCTATGTACGACACTGAAATGCTTTATGAGATATGTCTGCGGGTTGGCAAGCCTCTACGGACTGATGAGGCTACGAAGAACAAGACCAAGTTATTCGATGGAGCTAGAGTTTGTGTTGAGATTGATCTTTTGCAGGACCCAGTCACCAAGATCGCTCTGGGGTTGGATGATGACGGGAATTGCATGATGGGATAGTGCCCTGCAAGCCAATACATTTAGCTTGTAATGGAACTATCATTATCTTTCTTTAGTATAAATGAGTTAGTACGCACGTTTATTTATACGAGTATAAGGATAAACAATGGCCAACTTCATCTCTCGCGAATATATTTAAGCGATTGGTTGTGTTGAAATATGAGATATTTGCCAAAGTTTCTAGAAAGTTCTACATGTATGGAGAAATATCATGATATCAAATGTAAATTAAAACAAGCATATGGTAGAGGAATCTAGAATAATATCTAATGTTCCTAGGAAATCTAAGATAGGAATGAATAATCTAGAATAATGAATATCCTAGAAAGTCTAGATAGTTCTATGGTAACTATAAATATGTATGTACTACCACATTGTACGGGCAAGTAATTGAATGAAAAAAAAGAATTCTCTCCAAAAAGCATTCTCCTCCAACTAACTACAAATAATTAACAAACGAATCATCAAGTTGATATCAATTCTACAATTGATTCAACCTAAAAAATTCCAACAAGTGGTATCAAGAGCTCATTGATCTTACGGGATTGAGTTCAAAAAATGGGTTCATCAAATATAGCGCTTCCTACACCACCGATTTTCAACGGCGAAGACTACGACTATTGGGTGGTAAGAATGAAGGCTTTTCTCGTAGCAAATGAGCTATGGGAAATTGTTGAAAACGGTTATGAAGAACCGAAAGATGATAGTTCTCTTACCATACCTCAACTAAAGAAGAACAAAGAAGAGTATACAAAGAACATGAAGGCTCTTGCATTTCTTCATGCCACTGTAACTCAAGAAATCTTCATCCGAATAGTCGCTGCGACTACGGCTAAAGAAGCATGGGAGATTCTACGAGAAGAATATCAAGGTACGGAGAGAGTAAAAGCAATCAAGTTATTAACCTTGCAAATGGAGTTCGAAAATCTTCGAATAAAGGAAGATGAGTCATCAAAGACTACTCCTCTAGAGTTAAAGAAATAGTTAGCAAAATGAAGTTACAAGGAGAAAAAATGGAAGACAAGAGGGTAGTAGAGAAAATACTTATAACCCTTCCTGAAAAATTCGAATCAGTTGTTGCTGCGATTCAAGAGTCTAAGGACCTCACTAAACTCTCTGTTAATGAGCTAGTGGGTTCTCTTCAAGCACACGAACAAAGAATTAACAAGAAGGTGGAAAACTCAACCGAAGAGGCCTTTCAATCAAGGCACAAAAACAAATCATCCGCTGCGAAAGAAGAAAATAAATTTGTCAACAAAAGGCCTATCAACAGTCAAGGAGGAGAGAAAAGAAACAATTTTCCATCATGTTGTGTGTGCAAGAAGACAAATCATCTTACAAAGGATTGTTGGAAGAAGAAGACATGTGAGTATTGTGGTAAGTTTGGGCATATTGCGAAAATTTGTAGGCTCAGACAAGAACACGAAAACGGAAAAACGCACAAATATCAAGCTAATTTTAGCGAGGACAAAGATGAGTCAGAAGGAGAACACCTTTTCATGGCTTGTCAACCTTCATCAAACGACAAGCATGTTTGGTACATTGACAGTGGTTGTTCGAGTCATATGGCCAAATATGTGGAGATGTTTCAAGAGTTGGACACTACGGTTAAAGTTCCAATAAAAATGGGAAATGGAGTTGTCCTCGAGTCCGAAGGAAAGGGAACCGTTGCCATCCAAACAAAATCAGGTACTAAACTAATCCAAAATGTTCTTTTGGTACCTAAACTTGATCAAAATCTATTGAGTGTGGCACAAATGATGAAAAATGGGTATCCTATAACTTTTAAAAATGATTCATGCTTTATAATTGACAAAAAGGGAAGAGAAATTGCTAAAATAGTTATGAGAAACAATAGCTTCCCATTAAGAATGTATGAATCACTATTAAAAGCACTAAGAGCTAAAGTTGATGACACAAGTTTCCCTGAAAAACAAATGGATGGTGCTAGTGGTTGCACCTTTAAAATTGGAACTGAGAATTTGGGCAAAAATGTTGATAGAAGTAAACTAGAAGCACCAATAACGCGTGAACATAAGACAATGAAGGGCCAGAAAAAATCCATCAATAAAGTAAAAGAAATGTTGGAAGACTCTTTTGGAAGAAAATCTCCAAAAAAAATCAGGTCCATTACGGATATTAATGAAAGTTGTCAAATAGCATTTACGGAGCCAAGCCAATGCGATAAATCTTCTCAATACAAGAAACATAGAGCTGCAATGAAGGAGGAGACAAAAACGACATGTACAAGGCAATCATGGAAGCTGATGAAAAATCCTAAAGACAAAAAAGTGATTGGTGCAAAGTGGATTATAATAAGGTAAATCAAAATGACACAATCAACAAACATAAGACTAAGCTGATTGCAAAAAGACATGCACAAGAAGCGAGAGTTGTCTATAACAAGTCATTTGCACCTATGACACATTATAGTACAACCAGCCTCTTCCAAAATCCAAATTTGAGATATGTTGATAGATGCTTGGAGTATCAGGCAAAAATCTCAAGGAGGAGTGTTGAAATATGAGATATTTGCCAAAGTTTCTAGAAAGTTCTACATGTATGGAGAAATATCATGATATCAAATGTAAATTCAAAACAAGCATATGGTAGAGGAATCTAGAATAATATCTAATGTTCCTAGGAAATCTAAGATAGGAATGAATACTCTAGAATAATGAATATCCTAGAAAGTCTAGCTAGTTCTATGGTAACTATAAATATGTATGTACTACCACATTGTAAGGGCAAGTAATTGAATGAAAAAAAAGAATTCTCTCCAAAAAGCATTCTCCTCCAACTAACTACAAATAATTAACAAACAAATCATCAAGTTGATATCAATTCTACAATTGATTCAACCTAAAAAATTCCAACAAGTTCTCTAAATTACTCTCCTCCAAATAACAACAAATACAAATAATAAATCAAAAAATCAAGTTGATATCAATTTTACAATTGATTCAACCTCAAAAATCCAACAGGTTGAAACCCTTAGATTACATTTGACTATGGGACGATTCACTTCAGTACTGAGTCCAATCATGAAACAGTCTCAAAGGTCGTAATCTTAAAACTGTTCCAAGTCATAGATTCCGAACGAGACGGGGTATCGTAGGAATCGCTAAGACTTGTACAAGTATGCATGATTCACATGAAGTGAATTTGTAGCGTTTCATGAGCAAGGCATTTGAGGCCAGTGCATATGAGTAGGTGGTTCAATGGAGGATTGAACGCATCGACCGACCCGAACAGAGAAACCCATTGTGGAAGCGCATGTCGCATATCGGTAATGGGATGTTTCTCAAGGATTATAATAGTGTACGATTTAGTCCTTTGACTTGAGGTGCTAGGGCGAATTCGGTGCATGAAAGTGCGTACTTAGATCTAGGTATAGGTCACTTAGCTTGATCATAACATGCCTAGGTTGGGTGCGTATGGACATGTACGCGAGTGGTTAGTACCAATATGGAATCTATTGACTCACTGTAATGGGTGAGAGAATTTCCTATACGATTCTTAGATTATATATCCGAGAAACCCGTGGCCACGGTCGGTGACGGATTTGGAAAGGGGTTTCCAAATTTAGCAGTCACACTGGAATATTATCCTGAATTAGAAAGTATAGTTATCGAGACAAATTTAGAGGTGCCGATCAATTCACACACCCTAAGTCTTGATCGGGAATATTAGTCGATAGAAGGACCGTATGTACATGGTGATTATATGAGACGAGGTTCACAAGTATCAATTCACCTGAAGTTGGGCTTCATGGGCTTGTGGCTAGACATCGACCATGAAGTGTAGGTACTCCTGAGTTAATAGAGGATTTGATTCTAGGAGTGGTCAATTAAATGTTGTTTAATTGACCGGAGCAATTTATTGTTCATAAATTAAATCACGAGGAATTCGCGGGCCTGCTGCCAATTGATGGTGAACCCAGAGGGTCACACACAATACAATTGGACGGTGACTATTGAAAAAGGATACTAAAAGAATTAATTGATTTCAAGGTAATTAAATCAATTAAATGAATTAAAGTATTAATTCAAGTGGGAGATTAATTAATTAGTTGACTTAATTAATTAAATACTTAATTAAGTTGCTAATTAATTATATAAAAGAAATATTGATTTACTTGGATTGGGTATTTGATTAAAGTAATTAATTAAATGAAAGGCTTGCAAGACATGGGCCTTCAATTAAAAGCCCATAAGAGTCTTGCAAACCTAGGTCAAAAGGGAGTCTATAAATAGGGTTCTACTAGAGCTCAGAAAGCTAACACCTTAGCAAAAACCCTAGCCTCCTTTTCTCTGACCTAACCGCCCCCTCTCCTGCGCCGCCAACCTAGTGCCGCCGCCACCTGCTGCTGTGAGCTGCCCTAGCGCCGCCGCCGCCGCCTCTCCCTTGTTCCACCGTGTTAGATCTTGCCTTGCCAAGTAGATCTGCACAGTCCTGCTTCGACAAATCTCCTAGATCCAGTTCTGAGCCTAAGACTAGGAGGTGTTGCCAGAATCCAGTTGGTGTGGACTATCTTTGGAGGTGAGACGCTTGGAGCACTTCTGTGAACCAGATCCAGAATCAGAACTGAAGGTTGCCACCACCTTGCCTGTGGTGAGGTAAATCGCAAAAACCCCCTTGTTTAATCCAATGTGTGTTTTTGTTTTATGCTTGCGTATAAATAATATGGAGATTCTTATATGGGACCTTGGGTGCTTCGAAAAATTTTAAATTCCGCACTTTCGTTGTTCTGACAATCGAGGCAACCCAACCACTATCCCAACAGTGGTATCAGAGCCAACTCCATCATTATTATATGAAAAGCCTGAACATAATGTGTTTTCATCGCATATGTTTAATTATGTATATGTAAACACGTGATAATTATGTTCTGTAAATTGATTCTTACTTGTTATGACTAGATCTATGATTGGGTAAAACTGCTTTTTCAGATCTGTGCCGATTTTATAGTTTTTGAAAACTTCAGGACTTTTTGAACTAAAAATCGCAAATAGGGTTTTTGAGGGCTGAAAATTCGAAAATTTGAAATCTGGAAATTTCAAAATTCTGGACTGTTTTTGCAAATCTGGTCGCACGGGTTTTGGGGTCAATTTGTAATTTTCGAAAACTTTGGGGCTGTTTTGCAACTACCGAAACTTGAGGGGTCAATTTGAAAAATCAAAAATTTTCAAAATTCAAAATTTTATTTTCTGGTAGCTTCCCGAATCTTCTCAGGGGTGTTTTTGTAACTTTTTAAAAGTTTTGGGTCAAAGTGCAATTTTCGAAAGTTGAGGGGCAAAAATGCAATTTTCAAAAGTTGAAAAACAGAATCTGAATTTGAGCAGAAAATTTATTTTTGTTTACCCGAATATTCATTTTGTCATAATTAGTAGTGACTAAAAAGTAAGAATCATAGAAAGTTAGTTTTAAAAGGTTGTTTTAAAATTAAGAAAGAAATAGGTAAAGGATGTTTGCATGTTTCTTGCTCTACGTGAACTGTTTACGTGGTTTTCGATCGAGCCGAGCCTTAACCTTAGGTTAGATGTGATTGGTTTAATTTAATGTTTGGTTTTTATTGGGCCTCCGAGCCTATTATATTTTTGGGCCACTTTGAGCCTTTGTAATAGAATAGGGATTTACTGCTTTCCTAGATTAGGATGGAGGCCCGTTTACAAGCAAGGTGGGAACCCAAGAAGATATGAAGGCCATGTATGCATGGTACATTGTGTAATAGCATAGGCCTATTTACAAACCCTTTAGATTGACCAATAGGGCCAGCATCATTGGCTCGATGATGACCCACATAGGAGGCTCCCGATCGAAAACATATTGTGGTAGTATGCATGCTAGGCTTGTATGACTTTTATTTATTTTATCGATTTATATTTAGCTTGTATGAGATGGGCGCTAGAATCTAGATCGTAATAAAAGATAAAGCATAATTGAATCGGTGAGATCTCGAGGAGAGTTAGTATAACTTTCAAACAAGAAATTCCCCTCTCGAATTAAATATTAAGTCATATTGGATTAAAATAAAATGAAGTATTTATATAAATCCAAGCCTTCCATCAATAGGGACTAGCGTATGTTGTCTACTTATCGATAGAGGTGATCCAGAGTCTGGCACCCGAGTCGAAGAAAGGGACAATACGCGAAATTCCTTGACTCCTGTTTTTAACTAAACACGACAAGGGTGAGGACTGGTCGGGATGTGAGGATCGACCGATAACTAGTTACGGAGAACTCACGACCGGGCCCGTTGCTCATCATGATTGATGGGTTAGACTTAACGATTAGTAACACTTATGATGTAGCAGTGCTAGATAAGTGCGAAAACCGAGGCAAAATAGCTTGAAGGTTGTGGAGTGACACAATTGGCAATAAGTATGCCTATCTGGGGAATTGGTTGTATGGCCACGAGTCGTGGGTGCAATTAATTGCCGCTGGGACGTCAAGACCTACTAGGAAATAGAATTTCCCGAACAATTGAAGGGGTAATTGTTTCGATAAAATAGTGGGAGAACTTCTACGATAGAAAGTCCAACCTTCGTAGATTATAAGTATTATTCATTAACTAGTCCACTGAATCTTTGTCTTCTCTTTAGGATACTGAGATATCTGTAATTATCCATTTTACAATTTATCCTCGACTAATAAAATAACTGGATCAAAATATCGACTAGGCAAGAAACTTGAGAATTGTCTTAAATTCCAGAAGTGGGAATGATGTTCTTAAACGACAAGCCTATGCCTTATGCGCTTCTGAGATAAGTCAAAGTAAAAGAAACGAGTCACCCGTAGAGTATGGGAATATTAATGATCGTTTCTCATATAAAGATGAATCTCAAAAGTGAAACGAATCACCTATAAAGTATGGGAATCTTAATGATCGTTTCCTCAAATAAGCATCAAGATTGAACGAGCTATGGAAGCAACATGAGGAGCATGTCTGAAGCTTCCACCTCAAAAAGCCCGTTTTGAGGACCAGTCTTCTGAAACAAACCTCCACCTCAAAAGGCTTGTTTTGAGGAGTAGTTATTCGAGTCTTCTAAGGAATTGTTTCAAAACTCGAGAATAAATGAAGGAACTAGTGTCAAGGATCACTGTCTTTGTTTTATCAATCTAGTTGAAAACTGGATCAATTAAACGTAGGCCTGCAAGTGATCTTAACATTAACTTCCTCCTAAATTCTCCTCCCGCTCATTCAAATGACTCTTGAAATTAACTGATCTTATTTGATAAGTTGATCACATTTCATGAATCAACCAAAGTATTGGTTAAAGGAAAATAGGATAAACCTGTCATGATCGTTTACACTTCATGGACTGCGAAGTCAAAGAAGAGTAAAATGAAGAAGAATTAATTCTCTTCTAAATTCGACCATAAAGGTAGTCAAAAGAACGCAAGTAGCCTAAAAGTCGAATTATCCCACTGGATCTAAGAAAGGCACTGATATGTTTAATTGATTAGATGATCTAATTAATTAAGCAACGTTTCAATTAAAGGGTTAATTGAAAAGGAAAAAGGAAGCAATTAAAGAAGTTAATTGAAAGGAAGTAAATTAATTGAATTAAACCATTAACTCAATCTTATTGAATTAATGTGTGAAAATTCAATTAATACAAAGATAATAATCCATAACTTTGGTACGCTAGACTTGGACACATCTCCAAGAGTAGGATTCAAAAGTTGGTTTCACCTAAGCTTCTTGAAAAATAGAACTTGGATGAACTTCCAACCTGCGAATCATGTCTCAAAGGAGATATGACCAGATCTCCCGTCACAGGGAATCCGGAGCGAACCAAACAAAAATATGGATTTAATCCATGAATTTGGATCACTAAAAGTTATTGTGAGAGGAGATTACTCATACTTCGTACTTTTTACTAATGACCTTGGTCGTTAATGAAAAATGAATCTAGTGAGATGCAAATCCGAAAAACCAAGAAAGGTATTTCAATGCGAAGTAGAGAATCAACAAAGACATAGTATTATTCGATCTAATTGAGATAGCAAATACTTGTCAAGGATTCCTCAATTATCTTAATGAGAATGAGGTTCTCATACAACAAACTCCTCATAAGACACCTCAACTTATTGAAGTGTCTAAAGAGATGGAATCTAACATTGTTTAACATTGTTCGATCCACATTGAGTTTTGTTAAACCTCCTTATGTATTCTAGGAGTTAGTCCTCCTGACTGCATCGAAGATACTGAGCAAAGTACATCCAAAGTTCGTGCCTACAAAGCTTTACCAAGAAAGGTATGGCAAAATACCTCCATGCTCTTACCTCTGAGTATGGAGATCTCCTGCCGATGGTAGAAACGAGAAAGGAGATAAATTGGCTAGTAGATCCAATTTGTATATAATTGTTTGGTATCCAACGAAATCCATTGGATACCTGTTCCACGACAATGAGAAACAATTGTTTCTCCTAGATACCCATTCCTCTGTTGATGAATCTCTCGTCAAAGGAAATGGAAACGTCATGGAACTTGATGAAGTCCAAGATTTGGACCCGTCCCCGCAAACAGTGGGAGTTAATCCAGAATTTACTGAACCTACTAGGACACCTACTCTTCGAAGATTTGATCGAATTCGTAAGGAGCCAAAGCGATTTGGTTTCATTCACGAAAACGAGAATGTGGAAAGTAATCCAAAGACCTATCAAGAAGCGATGTCAGACATAGACTCGGGTGCGTGGCTCAAAGCCATGCAAACCGAAATGGATTCCATCCATTCCAACAAGGTATAACCTTGATTGATCCACCCAAGGGATTTATCCCTATAAGTTGGTTATAAGTTATAAATGGATCTTCAAACTTGGAATGAATGGAGAGGTGTTGCCTCTAAGAATTGACTAGTGGTAAAAGGCTATTCACAATGTTCTGTAACAGACTTTGATGAAACATTTTCTCCATTAGCAATGTCTGAATCCATTTAGATTCACATTTGTTCTGATGAGATAGTCAAGACATTTGACTTCATCAAAACGAGTATGAACCATGAGTGTACAAAAGGATTAGTGGCAGCGCGATTAAGCTCATATTTTATATGTCGATAATGTTCTGGCTATCCGGTATGATATCGGAATGTTAGCACAGACGAAAGCATGGTTGTACATGCAATTCTCCATGAAAGATTTTGGAGAAGCATCTTGTGTATTGGGATACGTATCTATAGAAGTAGATCAGAAAAGATGCTGACACTCTCTAGATCTAAGTACATAGAATTAATACTGAAAATATTTAGTATGAAGAATCCAAGAAAGGGTTGCTTCCAGTGAGACACTGTATCCCTTGTTCCGAAATCGATGTGCCCTACATCAAATGAGAATAAAGGAGAATGTCTCAAATACCTTATGTTTCAAACAAAAGGTTGCATGTGGCATGCTTTACTATGTACTAGACCAGACGTAGAACTTGCTCAAGTATCGCGAGCAGTTGCTAGTCAAACTCCAGTGAAGAAGTACTGGACCACCGTAAAAGATATCCTTAAAGCTCTTGACAAAGTCTAAGGATTTGTTCTTGGTCTACGGTGGTAGTGGAGAATTAAAATTCGAAGGATTCACTGATTCGAATTTTCAGTCTGATGTGGATGAATTAAATATATCCATTTTTGGATACATATCTTGCCTCAATGGGGTAACGCTGAATTTGAAAGGGTTCCAAGCAAATCACCGTAACCATCTAAACCACTGAAGCAAGATATATGCAGCATTAAATGTAGCATTAAATGCGGCTTAAGAAAGTGTTTGGATATAAAACTTCATCCTATGGTTGGATGTAGTGCCTAGCATTGCGAAGCTCATGATTATCTTCTATGATAACCTTGGAGCTATTGCTAAAGCAAATCATTCGAGATCTTACCAGAAATCTAAACACAATTGAAAGAAAGATACCATTT
Organism: Penstemon barbatus; assembly: GCA_003313485.2. Lineage (NCBI taxonomy): Eukaryota > Viridiplantae > Streptophyta > Magnoliopsida > Lamiales > Plantaginaceae > Penstemon > Penstemon barbatus. The sequence goes on along the minus strand of CM064879.1, from coordinate 31,785,450 downwards.
GATTAGAAAAATCATTGGTAGAGTTAACGCGCGTAATGGATCGCGTCGACTCAGAAGACAACTTAGCGGATCCACTAAAAGGAGGCTATATCATGAAATGAGTTCGAAGAACATCTTTAAAAATATGGGTCCTAGAAACGTTTGTGATTGGCTTTAGGGCAAGTGGGAGATTGATGGGATAGTGCCCTGCAAGCCAATACATTTAGCTTGTAATGGAACTATCATTATCTTTCTTTAGTATAAATGAGTTAGTACGCACGTTTATCTATACGAGTATAAGGATAAACAATGGCCAACTTCATCTCTTGCGAATACATTTAAGCGATTGGTTGAAACCTTTAGATTACATTTGACTATGGGATGATTCACTTCAGTACTGAGTTCGATCATGAAACAGTCTCAAAGGTCGTAATCTTAAAACTGTTCCAAGTCATAGATTCCGAACGAGACGGGGTATCGTAGGAATCGCTAAGACTTGTACAAGTATGCATGATTCACATGGAGTGAATTTGTAGCGTTTCATGAGCAAGGCATTTGAGGCCAGTGCATATGAGTAGGTGGTTCAATGGAGGATTGAACGCATCGACCGACCCGAACAGAGAAACCCATTGTGGAAGCGCATGTCGCATATCGGTGATGGGATGTTTCTCAAGGATTATATTAATGTACGATTTAGTCCTTTGACTTGAGGTGCTAGGGCGAATTCGGTGCATGAAAGTGCGTACTTAGATCTAGGTATAGGTCACTTAGCTTGATCATAACATGCCTAGGTTGGGTGCGTATGGACATGTACGCGAGTGGTTAGTACCAATATGGAATCTATTGACTCACTGTAATGGGTGAGAGAATTTCCTATACGATTCTTAGATAATATATCCGAGAAACCCGTGGCCACGGTCGGTGACGGATTTGGAAAGGGGTTTCAAAATTTAGCAGTCACACTGGAATATTATCCTGAATTAGAAAGTATAGTTATTGAGACAAATTTAGAGGTGCCGATCAATTCACACACCCTAAGTCTTGATCGGGAATATTAGTCGATAGAAGGACCGTATATACATGGTAATTATATGAGATGAGGTTCACAAGTATCAATTCACCTGAAGTTGGGCTTCATGGGATTGTGGCTAGACATCGACCATGAAATGTAGGTACTCCTGAGTTAATAGAGGATTTGATTCTAGGAGTGGTCAATTAAAGGTTGTTTAATTGACCGGAGCAATTTATTGTTCATAAATTAAATCACGAGGAATTCGCGGGCCTGCTGCCAATTGATGGTGAACCCAGAGGGTCACACACAATACAATTGGACGGTGACTATTGAAAAATGATACTAAAGGAATTAATTGATTTAAAGGTAATTAAATCAATTAAATGAATTAAAGTATTAATTCAAGTGGGAGATTAATTAATTAGTTGACTTAATTAATTAAATACTTAATTAAGTTGCTAATTAATTATATAAAAGAAATATTGATTTAATTGGATTGGGCATTTGATTAAAGTAATTAATTAAATGAAAGGCTTGCAAGACATGGGCCTTCAATTAAAATCCCATAAGGAGTCTTGCAAACCTAGGTCAAAAGGGAGTCTATAAATAGGGTTCTACTAGAGCTCAAAAAGCTAACACCCTAGCAAAAACCCTAGCCTCCTTTTCTCTGACCTAGCCGCCCCCTCTCCTGCGCCGCCAACCTAGTGCCGTCGCCACCTGCTGCCATGAGCTGCCCTAGCGCCGCTGCCGCCGCCTCTCCCTTGTTCCACCGTGTTAGATCTTGCCTTGCCAAGTAGATCTGCACAGTCCTGCTTCGACAAATCTCCTAGATCCAGTTCTGAGCCTAAGACTAGGAGGTGTTGCCAGAATCCAGTTGGTGTGGACTATCTTTGGAGGTGAGACGCTTGGATCACTTCTGTGAACCAGATCCAGATCCAGATCCAGAATCAGAACTGAAGGTTGCCACCACCTTGCCTGTGGTGAGGTAAATCGCAAAAACCCCCTTGTTTAATCCAATGTGTGTTTTTGTTTTATGCTTGCGTATAAATAATATGGAGATTCTTATATGGGACCTTGGGTGCTTCGAAAAATTTTAAATTCCGCACTTTCGTTGTTCTGACAATCGAGGCAACCCAACCACTATCCCAACATTGCATTTATCAGGAGGTTTCCTATGAGAATAGACCTCTTTACTGTGCCAATTGCAAAGTCATTGGGCATCAAGCTAATAATTTTGTCCATACTAAAGCAAAAGGCATTGTTGGGGTTGGAGTCAGAACATGCATCCTACCTCAGAGGCTCAAAGAGAGGTCAAACAACAAACTGCTATCCCTGGATCTTCTGTTGCTCCGAGGGACTCCAACAAAGGAATTTCTCAAGCTAAATCTATTCAGAAAGGATCGGACAAAGGTAAGAAGCAGACCAAAAGTGCCACTGATACAGAGGGCGAGGATCAGTGGAAGGTTGTTAAGAGAAAAAAGAAATCAGAGCAGTCGAAACAAAGGTATGTTCCTAAATCTGGCATAGAGGGGAGTGCCACCCCTCAAACTATTTTGCATGATGGAAAGGGGAGTGCCACCCCACTTTGTGCGCATGACGGATTACAGGGGGCGCCCCCCTGGAACTGCTTCTGTGACTGATTGCTTGAATGTCTCTGTGACTAAATCTGTGCCTGAGGTTGCTTTGTTGTCTGAGAAAGCTGATAAGTCTAACAATGTTGTCGCTAGAAACGTTGCTCCTGTTACTAATGCGTCTACTGAGGCTGGAAAGACTAAGTCTAGGAAAGGAAAGACTGTTAGATTTAGCAAGAAACTTGTGGATGTGTCGGTTACTGAGTCGAAGGGTCAATTGTTTGTTCAGGGTTATCACTCTAGTGGGACTCATGGTTATCATTCTAGTGGGTCTTTAATTGTGACTAGTCCGAATTTTGATGCTAGTGATATACCTGAGGGTACTACCTTTGAATGTAATGACTGTGGTGCTGCATTTGATCATAATCTGAACCAAATGCCTTTGAATGAATCAGATGTTCGAAAGATTAAAAAAGAAAAGATTAAACATGATGAGTCTGAACATTCCTCTGATTATGCAGCCTCGGATTTTACAAACACTGATATTGAACTTGATGGTATGCATGATGAGTATCTTCGTACTCAAAGGAAGAGTAAGAAAAAGAAAAAACAAAAAAAGAGAAGTGGTATGCGGCAAGCTCCCGATTCTATTGTGTCTCATCCTAGGTCGTCCTCCCCCTTGTCTTCTGATAAGTTGAAGAGTCCTACGATTGTGCCCAGTTCTGAGTTGCTGCCACCTGTAACCTCTGACATCTCTCCTCCTTTTCTCCCCACTCAGGCAGGTCCAGATGTGGACTGTACTAGTGAGTCAGAGAAGGACGGTGATAATGTCAAATCCTCTTCTGTTCTGGTTGATGCCACTCCTCCTGTTGATGATCTGGAGGAGACTAGTCTTAAGGAGGGGGCCACTGCTTCGGATAGTAGTGATCAAGAGAGTCCATCTGCCCCTCGGTCTAGGTCAATTTCTAGCCAGTCCAAGGGTATGAGGGGGCATAGGATGCTTAGGCAGAAGAAAGTTAAACTCTCTAGGAGTTTAGATCGTCTAGGTACTCATTTTGATGACGTTGTTGATGTGCCTCCTTCGTCTGTTCCTCTCGTTGCGGCATTACCTTCATCTGCTGCTCCTGACCTTGCTATTGATCCTAGTGCTGGGTTGACTGTCCCTGATCATCTTGATCCGGTGGATCAAGGTGTTTCTGTTACTGACTCTCCAGTACCTAAACCTCTTATGTCTAAGTCCCTCAAGGCCAAAATTCTCAAGGAAATTGATGTGATTCATGAATTTGTGCTTTCTAAGATGACTTGTTCTGATGGGGAGGGTGTGGGTACTAGGAGGTCTAATAGGTTGTTAGGAGATAGAAAGGGTGAAACTAGTGAGGATGGTCATGTTTCTCAATGATTTTGGTTCGGAATGTGCGTGGGATTGTGAATCCTAAATCCCAGTTGAATGTTAAGAAAATTACAAAAGCTAATAAAATTAAGATTCTTGTTGTTATTGAGCCTATGGTTTCTTTAGATAACATGAATTTTAAAAAGATTTTCAAGTTTGATCATGTGGTTAGCAATTCTAATAATAAAGTGTGGGTGTTTTTTGATAGTAGTCACATGGTTACTGTTATTGAAGATCATCCCCAGTTTTTGCATGTTTCCTTTTCTTCTTCTGTGCTCCCTAAAGCTGTCTTCTTTACTTGTGTGTATGCTTTGCATCAGAGAAGTCAGAGGAGAGATTTGTGGGATGGGCTTAGGAGGAATTTTACTAGTGAGCCTTGGCTTGTTACTGGGGATTTTAACATCATCTTAGATCCTTCTGAGAAGAAGGGGGGAGTGCACCTCATCTTAGTTCGATAGGGGACTTTTCTGATTGACTTCTTGACTGCTCTCTGTCTGATTTAGATTCCATTGGTTCCAAATTTACTTGGTACAGGAACTTTGTTTGGCAGAAGTTAGATAGGTGTTTGGCCAATCCTGCTTTGCATGAGATGTTTGATTCCATTGTTACTAATTTCCTCCCTAGGATGCATTCAGATCATTCCCCTATGCTAATTAATTTTCAATTTAAGCATATCCCAGTGATTACACCTTTCAGATACTTAAGTGCCTGGGCCCTTCATTCAGGGTTTTTGCAGGTGGTTAAGGACTGTTGGGATGTTAACACTGATTTTTCTGGTATACTTAATTTGAAAGTTAAGCTGCATAGGATGAAGCAAAGATTGCGGTGGTGGAACAAATATGTTTTTGGAGACATTTTTGAAAGACTTAATAGTTCCACCACCGCTGTCAAAGATGCTCAGGATAGATTTGATGATGATCCTACTGAGGAAAATTTGATTGAGTTAAATAGGCTTAATGCTCTACATACCCTTTCCTTGAAAATGGAGGAGGAGTATTGGAGACAAAAAGCCAACATTAAATGGGCTGGTGAGGGTGAGAGAAACACTAAGTTTTTTCATAATCTTGCTAAGAGGAAAAAAGGGCAATATGTTATTCATAGAATTAAGGATGGGAATGGGAATTGGGTCACAAATTGCAATCTGATTAGGTCTTCAGCAGCTGAGTACTTTGAAAATGTGTTATCTACTGTTGAACCTAACCTTGTGGTTGATAATCTGGATTTGATTCCTTCTGTCCTTAATCAATGTGATAATGTTGCTCTGACTGCTCCCCCTCCCTTGATGAAGTGAAAACTGCTGTCTTCAGCATTGCTCCTGAGAGTGCTGCTGGACCTGATGGCTTCAGCTCTCACTTTTATCAAACCTGTTGGGATATTGTCAAGAAGGATCTACTTGATGCGGTAGTAGATTTCTTCTCTGGCTCTTCTCTTCCCAAAAGCATCACTGCCACCACTATTGTGCTCATTCCAAAAGTTCAGAATGTTGTCTGTTGGTCTCAGTTTCGTCCTATCAGTCTTTGTAATGTCTCTTGTAAGATCTTTACAAAGATCTTGAATGATAGGCTTGTGACCGTGTTGCCTCGGCTCATTTCCGAAAATCAGATTAGTTTTATGCATGATAGACTCATTGCAGATAACATTTTGCTTGCTAAAGAGCTGGTGCACGAAATTAATCACCCTAGGGCTAAAAATGGTAATATGATTATCAAACTAGACATGGCTAAAGCATATGATAGAGTCCACTGGCCTTTTTTATTTGCTGTGCTTAGGAAGTTTGGTTTTTCTGACCACTTTATAGCCCTTCTTAGATGCACTGTTGAACATACCTACTCCTCTGTACTTGTTAATGGCCAGCCTGCTGGTTTCTTTCGTTCTAGGAGAGGGGTTAGGCAGGGAGATCCCATTTCTCCCACTTTGTTTATTTTGGCTTCGGAGTTTTTGTCTAGGGGTCTTAACAAACTGTTTCTTGACCATCCTGATATTCAGTATTTCACTAATGGGGGATTTTGTGTGTCTCACTTGGCTTATGCGGATGATTGCATAATTTTTGCAAAGTCCACATATAGGTCCATTACTAAGATCATGCACTTTCTTGATTACTACTCTCGGGTGTCTGGACAGGCTGTCAATCCGCAGAAGAGTAAGATTATTGTTGGGAAGGGTTGTCATAGGAGAGCTAAGGCCCATATTAAAACATTTCTTGTTTTCTTATGGATAGTCTTCCTTTAGAGTACCTCGGTGCCCCTTTGTTTAAAGGGAAGAAAAACATGGCTCTTCTTGACCCCTTATTGGCTAAGATTAGATCTCGTCTGACTGGTTGGGAGACCAAGTCCCTCTCCCCTGGTGGTAAACTTGTGCTTTTGAAAAGTGTGCTCACTTCTATTCCCACTTATACTTTACAGGTCATCTTTCCCTCCAGTAGGCTGTTAGTTGAGCTTGAGAGACTCTTTGCTAGATTCTTCTGGAGTAAGCCCAGTGGTCAGAAGATCCACTGGTCTTCCTGGAAGAATATCTGTTTTCCCTCTTTGGAAGGTGGTCTAGGGGTTAGGAGATTATCTGATGTTGCTACTGCCTTTTCCTACAAGCTTTGGTGGAGGGTTAGGGAAAATGATGGGATTTGGTCTAGATTCATGATACAAAAGTATACAAAGTCCCACCATTTCTATACTGCTTTGAATGCCAGATATAAATCTCAAGTGTGGAAGCGTATGTGTAAGGTTAGAGACTTGTTTTCTGAGAATGTCTTCTGGGGGTTACGAAATGGGCATATATCTTTCTGGCATGATCATTGGATCAGTGACAGGCCTTTAAAATATCTGCCTATTCCTAATCTCCCAATTGATAACCTTAGAGTTTGTGATTTCTTTATGCATGACGAATGGAATGTGGATCTTCTCCTTTCCTGCCTGCCTGCTGATGTGGTGAGTGATATTGTCTTACTGCATATTCATTTGAATGAACATGATGTGATTACTTGGAAGCACACTCCTGATGGTTTGTTCAATATCAAAAGTGCTTGGAATTTTACTAGACTTAAGAAGCCAGTTGATTTGTTGATGAAGCATGTGTGGAACTCTCTTGTCTTGCCTTCGGTTTCTATTTTCGTTTGGAGGCTTTTGAACAACTGGATCCCTGTTGACAGTGTTATGCAATCCAGAGGGATTCAGTTAGCATCAAAATGCCAATGTTGTTTTGATATTGAGAGTATCCAGCATGTCTTTATCAATGGATCAGTGGCTTCCCAAGTTTGGGAGTATATTGCTAATCTGTTTGGTGTAAAGAAGATTTTGACTGATAACCCCAGATTTTTGTTATCTGTTTGGATTAACTCCTCTACTTTTTGTGGTCCAGGACATTTGAGGTCTGTAGTAGCCATTTATGTTCTTTGGAACCTATGGAAGTGCAGGAATAATTCCAAACATCATAACAAAAATCACCCTGCTTTAAACATTATAAATAGGTCAATTTATGAGATTAAGTCTTTGTACTTAACTTAAAAAATTAGACCTTGTAATTGGAAGGGGGATTTAAGTATTCTTACATCTTGGGGTGTCAATGTCAAACCTTCTTTAGAACCTAGATGTTTTATGGTTAATTGGCTTCTCCCTCCTGTTGGTTTTGTTAAGTTAAATACAGATGGCTGTTCGAGGGGAAATCCAGGTGTTGGAAGTTTGGGTGGTATTGTTCGAGATGCTCATGGTGAAATGATATTTGGTTTTTGTGACTTTATTGGGCTTTGTACAAACACTGAATCAGAGATGAGGGCTTTAATCAGGGGATTGGAACTTTGTGAATCTTTTCGATGTTCCAATGTGCTTGTTGAGGTGGATTCCCAGGTTCTGTGTTCGATCTTAAAAGGTAAAAAGCAGGTACATTGGAAACTTGTGAATTTATTGTACAAAGCTCAAAATTTTTTGCAAAAACTTGGTTCTTCAGTGAATCATATCTACAGGGAGGCTAATCAGGTTGCTGATCATTTAGCAAACCTGGGATGTGATTCACAGGAATCATACATTTTCCATCATGGTGAGGGGGATAGGAAATTGAAAAGTCTTATTTGGTGGGACAAGTTTCAGATGCCTTCATTTAGACACACCAAATAAACCTTCTCTGCCTCTGTATGATATTGATGTTCCGGGTAGTTTATCAGACTGTTCTGGTACACTATCAGGGGAGAATTCTTTAGCTGCATTTCATATAGAGTAGTTATCCTTTCAGTGCATATAGTTGATCTTTATTTTACTTTGGCCTGCTCCCCTGGCCTTCCTTATTCCATCACATGATTACCCTTGTTTGCTGAGGTTAGCTATCCTTGTTCTTGCATGATTCAGTCATCTCTCATGGCTGTATCGATATTAGCTAACTTACAGACCACACTTCACTCACTATATCTGAAATGTGCCTCCTATGCACTGCACACACTTCAGAGTAGTTTATCAGACTGTTCTGATACACTATCAGGGGGAAGTTCCTTAGATGCATTTCATATAGTGTAGATATCCTATCTGTGCATATAGTTGATCCTTTTTTACTTTGGCCCGCACCCCTGGTCCTTCGATTTCCATCATTTGATTTGCCCCTGCTTTCTGGGGTTAGCTATCCTATTTTTGCATGATACAACCATCTCTCATGGCTTTATCAATATTAGCTAATTTACAGGCCACACTTCACTCACCACTTTTTATATTGTGCCTCCCATGCACCGCACACACTTGTCGTGTCTGGGTCACAGTGTTTAAGTTGGTCTGCACCGGCTTATTCACTCGGGGACAACCTTTAGATGCATATCATTTGCACTTTACAGCATATATTCCCTTTGCATGTTAGGAAGCCCTTTGTTTTATTTTCTGGATGAGTTCCCTGGTCCATTGGCAAATCTACCATTTGGTTATCCTTGCTTCCAATGTCTGGCAGTCATTTTTTGCATGTAGGTCTGGTCATCTTAGATGACTTGACAAGTTCATTCATCTCACATGTGTGGACTTACACTCATTATTCCTGCCAGGTAATTGATCCCAGTAAACCATCACTTCTATACTTACCCATGCCTTTGCACGTTGCACACACTATTTTTTGATGGTTGTGGTTGTGTTGACAGGTTGGTGGGGTTGGGTGTTGGTGATTTCCTTGTATATAGTTAGCCTTGTGGTAGAATCTTTATCCAGGGGATTCTATTTCAGAGGTTGGAGTTGTGGTGGTGATCTTTATGCCTTGGGCATTATCTTTGAGTTGGTTTTGTGATGGTTAGTGGTATTTGTTAGTGGTTGCTTTTCTATCAGGGCTCATAGGAGACTAAATGTTGGAGGCTGTTTGAGGAGTTGCCACTTATCCTTGATTTCAGAGAGCTCTTCTGTTCTTCAGGGCTCATAGAAGGCTGTATTCTGGAGGCTGATGGATGGAGTTGTTACTTTGGTGTTACTTATTTGTTATGATTCTGCCCCTGCGTGGGTGTTTTGGCCAGATTGTTGGTATCATTTTATACCCCTGCGTGGGTTTTCCCAGTATGTCGGCATTTACCTTGCTTTTAGATCTTTGTTCCCCTGTGTGGGCTGTTTGCCAGCATGTTGGCTTTTCATTTTGTTGTTTTGCTTTGCTGGGTTGTTTTATCTTTTCGGATCCTTTGTTTTAGGGGTTGGTCCCTTTGTTCATACGTTTTCATATGGGGTTATATAAATTGTGAGTTCCCCCTCACGTTATTAGATATTTCTGACTATCTTTCTTGTTTTATCTTGATTGCCTTTTTACGTATGAGCTTTTTTATTTTTCAGGCCAAGTACTTTGCGCTGCAGCTGGGTGTGCAGAATGATGATCTGTGGATCAGTAGGGAGGGCCAGAAACGTCGCTTGGAATCGGAGACGGCGAAGGTCACAGGGCAGACCCTCCAGCTTGGGCTTCTCAATGATGACCTTCAGAAATTACAAGAAGAGAAGTCTGTCCTTGAGAAGGAGAAAAGCGAGTTGGTTCAGGTTCACGCCCTTGCAGAGGAATCTCGTCGGCAGGCATATGAAGAAGGTTATGATGCCGGTTATCTAAAACGTCAGGAGGAATTGATGGCGTTTGTGGGTAACGCGACTCCTCGGAGGGGTGCTTCTGCTGGTCGGCCTGGTGATGGAAATCCTTCTCACTGACTTGTTCTGACTTAACTGTTTATAGTTGAATTGTTCTTTCCTTTTTTTTTTTTTTTGTAGGCCCCAACCTTTACGTGGTTGTCGTGGTTGAATTTTTTGAACGTAAAGCAAAATTGATGACAACTATGGTCTGTTAAAACAAAATTTATGCTTTGATTGTTTTCAGTGAATAGAAGGCAGGAGATTTTAGCAGACTTATCTGTCATTATATTCCTGGGAGATCATCTTTTCATTTGAGATAGTAGCTTGTTCTAGCTTGATCAGTCTTGAATAGCTGAACGAAGTAGTATTTCTTCTGCAATTTAAACTTTTAATCAAGTGTAAGTATAATGATCGACCAAGCAAGGTCCCTTAGGGTTGTTCCGAAGTCACTTTAAGCATTAGAATGTGGACTGTTGATGAGGGGTAATTTGGATCCCCTATTCTTGCTAGCCCGATGTGGATCGAACAACACAAGTTTCCGTCCCCGGAAGTGCCGAACCGAGCCGGGGAATATAATGATCTGTTCCAAGCCGGCAATGAGAATCCGAGGTCGAAGGTTACTGTTGGGCCGAGCCCAGGCCCAAGCCCAAGCCAGCGGGCCAGAAAAGTACTCCTGCAAGTGTGTCAGAAAGCCCATCATCTCAGCTATAAATACCCCTAGCATTTATGACAACACAACTTCCCAGGTGCTCTTCCTCCGAGGCTGCTGCTCGGAACTACTTAAGAAGAATAGTATAGGCTGTTTCATATGTATTTCACCCTCTAGCTTGTACGGCATCCTATAATGCTCGGATAGGACTCTCGATACTAGTAATTTGTACTCAATCATCCATAATACAATTGATATTGATCTTTTTCCTCTATTTATAAGCATTTATACGGCTTTATACAGTACCTAGATCGAACAAGCAAAAACACATAAGATCAATTGGCGCCCACCGAGGGGCCTTATTCGAGTATTAGATCGAAATATGCCTACTACGAGGAGAAATACGTATATCAGAGTAAATGCTTTTCATGGACGATCCTCCGACCAGCGGAGCAACCGTCAATTTGAGGTCGAAGTTAAGACCCATAGAGTGAATTTCCGACCTTCAGATCGGTGGTTCTATTCTGCGATTGTCCAATTCATTTATTCCATTGTTGGATTTATTTTCCACAAATAATCAATTCTCTATTCATAAAAGGATAAGAAGTTTCACAGATATCGTTCTCAACTGACTATCACATATTTAATCCAATCAGCTTGGTCATCAGTTAACGACAATAGGTTATAAGAGTCTATGGAGTTACAACCTATTAATGCTCGGAATTTATTTTTCCGATCATCATATTTGGTAATCTCAGAATAAATTGCACGAATCAATTATTTCTCGATCAATCGCATAATATGTATAGATTATTTATCGATTATATGATTCTTTTCTCGATCAGTTGGGATAGATTTGATTTCATTCCTTTGGTCAATGACAATTTCTAATGGATCCTGCAATTGAATATCAGTAAATGTCCGTCAATACAACGGTAATAAGTTATATAAATCCTCGAAGTCGCAACCGAGGGTGGGCTACTGTTCGATCGCTAAAGAAATTTATGGTCCCGAAGGGAAGGGATAGATAACTTCACGATAACTACAAGTTCCAACGGGTCTCACTTATATTCGATCAAAGAAATTGAAAAGACATAAAAGAATAATCAAGGAAATTCGACCAGAAAACAAAGCTTTATTATTGATATTCTTCAAACAAGTTACAAGCGAAGCCTTGGATATAATATTAAAATTCGAGCTCAAGAGATACAGTACAATCACTCCTACACTATTACAAATTCTACGAATAATTCTACCCTGTTACGTATTCGGTCATCATTCCCTAAGATCGCTCCAGATGCAGAACTCAGCAGTAATTCTTCATGGCAATCACTCGCCACGTGTCGCACATCCGTCTTCATACGGGATAAAAGCCGGATCGGAGCCCCTCTCTAGGGTTTCAAACCGATCTTAGGTCTTCATCTGTAAATAATGATTGTCATACTCAATCATTATCTACAGCCTAATCCGATCCGGTGCAGCGGAGAGTTATATCAGCGGAGTCACACCAAGCGAACTCGAAGGAACTATACTTCAAGAAAGCCCTCGAGGAAGCTGATGCTCCAGATTTAAAGAACTCCTCTGAGATTAACCAGCTGCCCGATCAGACACTACGCCAGAAAACCGAAATTCTAACCCGCCCCAGATAAGGTATATCTAAGAAAACGGGTTGCCTGTCGGTATTCTAGGCGCAATTTCTTTTGCCTGTCGATATTCTAAGCAAAAAAGATTACACCAAAGGAACCAAGATCGAAAAATAGGGTTCGAATTCTAATCTCAAACTCCTTTATCTTAGAGATAATACGAATCAAATGTGAAACTCGATCCATGGAGATCGGACGAAGCATAGAGGGAGGAGTGAAGACTGTCGTATAATCAATTTGGAACTATTTATAGCGGCGAAGGGTTTTGAACCAACGGCCCAGATAACAGATCGCGGACGGTTATGATGTACGCAATAAATGAACTGACCGATACGTTTCCCGAGAAATAGGGTCTGTTTGGTTAGGAGAGCGAATGATCTAACGGTACGTAAAACACCGGGACCATGAATACTTCTCTAAGATTCAACCCTTGTGTGCATGATATTTTAAGAAATGAAACCAGTACGGCAAACTCATAGCATCATTTTCAAGAAATCACAATTCGAAGAATTCTATATCCAGCTTGTTCCAAAGGAAGAAAATCTATCAGTCAGCTTACTATCAAAATTCTCAAAGAAGTCAGAGGGGAAGAGTAGGAGAATAATTACATGCTTATTATCGAATGATTCTATTATCAATCTTGTGTTCTTTAACTCGGGTGATTATTTGGAGAGAGGTCATCTTTATCAGATTGATCCGAACTTAATCTACCAACCAGCTGAACTCAAGCATTCTACCCCGATCTCTGAGACTTTTGGCAAAGAAGACATCAACCTCGCCGATCCTTTTTCAGTAAAAAGAAGAGAGCCTATATCAACCACCGCCAAATACCCCAGAAAGTTTTGCGAATTCTCCAATTCCAAGGAAGACAAAGCCTTAATAATGAAGGAAATCAGTCATGAAGACGGAAAAAGCAATCGTGCAGAGATGTTAATTCAGGATTTACGTTCTAACAAGAAAACAGCTTATAATCAAAACCTTCAAATTCGAAAATTGAAAACAAGGGGTCTTATGAGAAAAAAACTGGAAGCGTCAAAGTATAATGGAAAACTTCAGTCCAGTCGGGGCGGATCATACACGATCATTAAAGTTGGAAAAGAAGATTCACACTACGTTGCTCATCCAGAAGGAAAGGTCCTACTCTGAGTTCGGAAAGTTGTCAAGACAAAAGGATTATTTATTAAGTTCTAGGCTTATTTACTATTTGCTATCTCGTTGTGTTTCATCTATTCTCACGATTACAGAAGACTATTATTTTCTTAAAAGTTTATTTCGAACAAAGTTATTTATTCAGTGAAAGTTCATTTCGCCAAAATTCCTATTTATTCGTCATATTCTGATATTCTCGATCTCTATTCATCTATAATCAATCTCTATTTGTCTCCATCTACTATTAAAAGGGTGAAAGCTGTTGCTACGACCCTCGAAGATCGACCAAGGGTGAAAGCCGTTGCTACGCCCCTTCGATCGAAAAATAAAAATGGGTGATGACCCTCGGGCTAAAAATGCTCTGAAACGACTAAGGGTGAAAGCCGTTGCTACGCCCCTTAGATCGAAATTAATAAATGGGTGAAAGCTGTTGCTACGACCCTCGGGCTAAAAATGCTCTGAAACGACTAAGGGTGAAAGCCGTTGCTACGCCCCTAGAAATTATTAAATGGGTGAAAGCTGTTGCTACGACCCTCGGGCTAAAAATGCTCTGAAACGACTAAGGGTGAAAGCCGTTGCTACGCCCCTTAGATCGAAATTATTAAATGGGTGAAAGCTGTTGCTACGACCCTCGGGCTAAAAATGCTCTGAAACGACTAAGGGTGAAAGCCATTGCTATGCCCCTTAAGTCTAAAAGTATAATCAAGATCGATCTAAATTTTATCATATTCTATCTCCACAACTATTTATTGGACTAAGGAAGATTATTCCTTCCAACTTAAAAAGATGCAGATCCGTAATCCGAGAAGAATCTAAGCTATGGAAGATATCTCACGGAAGGTTTAAAATTACAGAAATTGAAATTCAAATCTATTATGGTTCTTAAATTATCTCACAAAAGTTGCGAATTACAGAGGTCGAAATTAAAATTATCGACAACAATATAGAAGAAAATTTTTCATTCATAAAATCTTCAGTACATTTACGAGTATTTTTTCTACGAATACAAAGATGAAGTTCAAACTCAAATAAGAAAGAAGTTTACATTTACCCATATCCTAATACAAGTGCTACAAAAGAGTAAAAGGTCTTCGAATTAAAAAAGGAATGTAGGAGAACGGGACCGGAGCATGTCCCCGGACTCTTAACAGATCTTAGGTCTTCATCAGTAAATAATGATTGCTATGTCAATGCTTTAAAGATCCGCTGATGAAGAACCGGCGCACGAGAGGAGTCTCGGTCGATCTCCGTGCGCACTAACCCGAGCCGGAATACTATGAACCAGCTTCGGAAGCATCTTGAAGAGGTTGAGATCAAAACCTTAGAGATCTTTCCACGAGTTGACCCACTATCCGACTGGGTGGAGCGACAGGATACAGGAATTCGAACCGGCCTCAAATGGATGGAATCAGAGAGAGCTGGTCGCCTGCCGGTACCCCAGTCGCAATTCTTTTCGCCTGTCGATACCCTAGTCAAAATAAGTCGCCATTGAAGGCATCCAAAGTAATGAAGGAAGACAGTTCGAACCCGAACCTTGAACCGTTTTATCGGAGATAAGAAATGAAACATGATGGTCAAAGAAAGTAAAAGTTCAATCATATAGTCGAACAAAACAATTACAGAAACGTAAAAATATGAAAGTAACTACAGAACTATATATAGTAAAAGCAAAGGGCGATCAACGACTCAGATTTATTAGAACTAACGGCTGAGATACAAGCAATAAATACGCCGACCGTTTCGCTTCCCGAGAATTAAGGAACCGCTTGGGTAAATGAAGAAAATGTCAAATTTAATCGTGCTCGGAATCCTTATAGTCTCAATTCCGGTCATCAAAGAGAGTCACAAAGAAAAATTCGGAGTATAGCTTATAAAGAAAGCATTATCAGTAACTCGCCTAAGAATGGCCAAGATCGATAAAGTACTGTATTTAAGCAAATTAGAACGATCGTAAAGATTAATCAAAAGACTATGATTTCCGAGTTTGATATATCAAGCGATTACAAATTACAAAAATATCAACTCCTATTACATATCAAGCCGATCTTTTGATACTAGTACATTTTACAATCCTATAAGTATCGACAAAATCTAATCTCTATATCCGAACGTGAGACGGACTTCATGACCTGGCAATCCTATGAAATTTTCGGCGGACGATAATGTCCTTACTCGAATATGAGGAGCCTGTCAAGCCAACAGGCTTTTATCTTTATTTATGATTCTTCAAAGAGGGGAAGGGTAATATATCTTTTTCAAGGTGTAATGTTAATACTTTATTGAGGACCTCGATCCTCGAAGCACCACCCCCTGACATCTTCGAGGAAGAACCAAACAAACCGCCGAACACCCTTGAAAAACTTGATGCTTGAGCCTCTCCTAAACCACAAAGGTCGAGGGAGCTACTTGGGTCGTGGGTGGTCAGCAATGAGGCTTATTGGCCTCCAAGGACGGGATAGCGTTCGCCTGCAGGTATCCTAGTCGAAGTAGAAGTACTAATCAGCCTATAATCTGCAAAGTAGGAAGTAGGTTCTAACTCGAATTTCAAAATGTTGAGCCATGCAACAAGATTTTTTAATCAGCATGATCGAAGGAATCTGCCTTAAGAAAATTTTATAAGGATACAAAATGAAAGACCCCATTTATAGGAGCAACTTTCAAAAATCCAACGGTTAGCAGAAAACAAAAGGAACGATCAAGATCAAAAGACTGTTACGCTTCCTGAGAATTTGAGCGGGAAAAGAAAGTCATCTGATTTTGGAAATGAGCGAAGTTATTATACCAGATCGAAGATCAAGGATCCCGTCGGTCGAAATCGCAAGTTCGAATGAAGAAAGCAGGCCAAGTACGAATGAAAAAGGAACACATCAAATTTTTGATAGAATAAACAGGCAGAACATACAAACCAGGATTAAATAAATCATTACAAACCACAATAGTTGAAAATGTCAGAAAATTATTCATGGTTACACAGAGATAAAACAGCATAATTGTACAGCAAGCCCGAAAAATTAAAAGACAACATCTAGAGAAGCTTATTATCGGAAAAAATCTTCCGGAGCTCAGCACTGCGAGCCTCATATCCACGGTCGTAAGCCACCTTTTAACGACGCTCGAACTCTTCTTTCTCCTACTCGTGCAGACTTTTGAGTTTCTCGAGCTCCTCATTCAGTTTCTTGTGGATTTCTTCTCCCTGATCCTTAGCAACCTTCTCTTTCTCTAAAGCAAGCTTCTCTAAGACACGGTTGAATTCAGTCTTCTTCTTCTCCAGCTCGATGGAGATAGCAGCATGTCGATTTGGTTCCCGCTCGGCAAACATTTTGAGTTCGAGAAAATCTTCTCCGGCCTATTAAATGCTTGGATAAGTTAAAAAAAAAAAAGAGAGAGAGAGAAAGATATTATAACACCTGAAACAGAAAATGCGACCCAGATTGGTACAACTCTTCTAAATTTCTCTCCTTGGACATGTCGGTTTCAGAAGAGACGAGATCAGCCCGCATCGGACTATCTACAGGATCCCCGAGCGCAGCTTTAG
This sequence comes from Penstemon barbatus, assembly GCA_003313485.2. Classification (NCBI taxonomy): domain Eukaryota; kingdom Viridiplantae; phylum Streptophyta; class Magnoliopsida; order Lamiales; family Plantaginaceae; genus Penstemon; species Penstemon barbatus. The sequence goes on along the minus strand of CM064879.1, from coordinate 31,768,472 downwards.
AAATGGACCCGTCCTTCGACTCCTTAGGCGGGGAAGGAGTAATCGTCGGAGGAGCAAAGTCAGCTTGGGGTTCGGAAAGATTATCAGTTTTTAAGGATTCAGCAGAAGCTTCTCCACCAATATCCAACTTAAGTTTTTTGGTCAAACCTCCTGTGGGGGGTACGGCCGAAGAATCACCAGGTGATGGCGTGTTCCCGATGGAGAGCTTCTGCAAAGCCTCAATGGGAGTGACCCCATCAGAATAAGGCCTTTTGTTCGAAGAAGGAGCGGGAGTTTTCTGCCTAACAGGATCTCCACTCGAAGAATCGACAATTTTCGGCAAAGAGCCCTCGAGCTCAACCTCAAGCTCCTCATCCAAGATGGACTTGTTTGTGGTGCCCTTAGCTTGTTTCGTTGAAGCGTTTTTCTCTTTCTTAATCTCCCCTCCCTTAGAAACTTTGGGAGAAGACACAGAGGTTTTGGACGAGGATTTGGAGGGTTTGGCTTCCTTGGCTAGTTTTTGCTCTTTGGACGAATTTTTGTTTTTCGAGCCACCCAATAGCAGTTTGGGGTCGATGGCCTTGCCCAATATTTCTTCCATGATAAACGGGAAGTGAGTTAAGAGATTCGAAGAATGAAAAATATAGAGGATGAGCTCCGATCTCGGTAAATAAAGGTGTCGTGTAAATAATTTGAAGAGATCCTCATATTTATAGGCGCTACACCCTATGATTACGGTAGTGGAAATGACGCGACTTTCAAGAAAGATTCTATTTGGAATAAATAAATTTCGATCATAGAGTACGAAAAGATATCGAACTATGAAAAGCAGATGATGTCCAAATATTTGCAAGATAAGAATTTACAAGTCATGCGAACCAAATCATAAAGAAAACAAGTCCGATTACAAAAATGAGTTACATGCATATACACATTTGATTCCTAACTACAAGGCTATGAATCGTCCCCCCCAGCATGCTTGAACCCAGCGTTCGGACCACCACCATCTTTGCCACCGCTATCTAATGGATCGGTCTGATCAAAGGGTCGATCGTCTTCCTCATCTGATCCGTCCTCTATGTTGACATCTTCGTTCTCTCCTAGGGCAGATTGATGATTGTCGTCGGATCGCTCGAGTAAATCAGGATTAGGCATCGGAATGCCAAACTCCTCAACCAAGGGAGCAAAACGATGACTTTGCCAGTTCACAGTTTCTTGGGGCAATGATAAAGTTTTATAGTCCTTTCCTTCGGCATTTTTGTAAGGATTCATATACAGGAGGTATTCGTCCATTTTGTCCGGGATCCTGTTGGCTGAAACCAGTTGTTGAACCCCCTTATAAAAGATAGTTTGAAGGATTCCGCCGATCCTTCTCCGAACTAAATGGTCGAGAACGGGGGAATTAAGAAATTTTCGTATAGCTGGAAGTTCCGCCTCTTCTGCCCCTTGGGAATATGCGCGCGCAGAGTCTTGCTTGGTCTGCTCGAGCTCGATTTTAATTTTCTTAAGCTCATCCTCGAGTGCGCTTTTTTTTGTAACTACTGATAATAATTCATCCTTCACAGAAGAGGAATGTTTTTTACTTGTATTCTCTAGCTCTTTCTTCACTTTAGACAATTCTCGTTGACTGTCTTCCAGTTGAGATCGGAGGGTTTGATTATCAACGAAAATTTGTGCGTACGCATCATGAGCATCTTGCGACTCCTGCTCTAGCAATGCCAAGCGATAGGTTTGAAGAGCGAACAAATCCCCGACCTATGATAAAAATCTCGGTTATTAGTAAATGTTAGAGACTCTAAAGAAAGATGAAATAGTCCAAAGGAAAAATTCTTACCTCATGATACGTCCGGGAAAAATCACTCAGAACCTCAAAACTACCTTTGATGGTTTGAAGCAACATATCCCGCTTAAACCGACCAGCCATGTAAATTCTAGTTGCTTTATCAAATTCATTCTCACCATCCGGACCCAGATCGGATTGGATAGTCCCGTCTTCGGGATATCCAGCAGCCCTGCTACCGCGGAAGTGTTCGTCCATGAAGTCTGCCACATCCGGCTCCGATCTACCCTCTCGACATGGAACCGAATCAGAACTCACACCAAAGGGTTTTAGCCTCCTCGAGGGCCCAGGATGGTCAGCATTCCTCTTTCGACTAAGGAGCTTCTCATACTCTTGCACTCCCAGAATTCGGTTCCAGGAATATTGACTGTAACCAACGGACGAAAGAGTAGAAGTATCAGGGGAGAACAGACTTCGGAGAGGACCCGCAGTGGCAGAATTCTAGGAACTCATAGTACCAACCCCTCTCAGATCGGAAAATAGAATTGATACATCAACTGAATCTCCCCCTAAATCACTGGCATCCGCTCTTCTTTTCGAAGTATATGGTAACTGCTCGAACTGGGATGGCATATTTCCAACCGGGCCAGCAGTGGACAGTCGAAACCTCTCAACAGTTCGACCTGTAAAGGAAATACAAGGTATACGTGGGTTTAAACAAGAAGAATTAATCTATCACACCTTGAGATACGAAGAAACTAAAGACATACTCAAAGAAAGAGGGGCGCGGGATGAAGCAGCAGAAGCAGGCAAGTCACCGAGCGGCTGAAGGGATCCTTCGAAAGATCGAATGGGTAAAGGATAAGAATATTCGATCATCGGGGCAGGATAGTCACATTTGCTCAACCCAGCCAACCGCAAAACACCTTCTTGAACCAGAAGCATGGTTTGGTAAGGATTGGACCGTAGCTGCTCAAGAAATTCATTGGAAAGACGATGGTTGAGCTTCTCCTTAATTCTGCGACGACCATATGACCAAGAATTTACGCCATCCCATCGATATGGTCTGGTCTTCGAGCTACCTTCTGATACGGGGACATCAGGGCCTTTCACGAAAAAGAACCTCCTCTTCCAACCTTTAATCTTTTCCGTTGTTATGTTCGTGAGAATAGGCCGTTTCGACCGCTGGCAGATGGACACGAACCCGACATTTGAGCCCTTACACAGGTCCGTTCGAAATATTTGCCAAAAATTACTAAAAGAGGCCTCTTCCCCTTTGGCTTCCATGAGAGCGCTTAACGCTACGATATACGTGACAGAGTGCGGGAGAAGCTGAGCGGGAGAAAGCGAAAAGAAAGTCAAGATGCTTCGAATAAGAGGAATAAACGGAATGCGCAAACCGTAAGAAAATTGCTTCTCATAGAAGGTATGACACCCGACTGGAGGCTCGTTTGCACGCTCGGCGTAGGAAGGGATGACAATCGAGAAACCCTTAGGAAGAAATTTCCCGAACTCCGCCTCAAGATGAACGCAATCCTTTTTGGAAAAACCACAGGAAGTTTGACTGGCAGGAAGTTCTGACCTGTTCGAGGTAGCTGTGTTAGAAGGAAACGTATGTCTAAAAATCCTGACAAAGGCGCCCTCGCCAATACTAAGCTTCTCGACCACGTCTTCCTCACGATCTTCGTTCTGGTCAGCATCCCCATCTTCTGGATGAAACTCTCCACCTTCGTAGTCATCGATAAGCTTTAACAGAGGATCAGACTCTTGGTCCTCTCCGACTTTGTTCTTACCCTTCGAACTTCTGGAACTGGACATTATGGACTGAGAAACAATTATACTAAAGCAGCCGCTCGTTCGACCCGATTGCTCCGAACTCAAGAAAGTGTGTGATTTGTGAGTAATTTTTCAACAAGTCAACATATATATACGGGGTTAAAAAGGTAAAATTGCAAACAGGTCCCCGAGTAACCGCGACGGTTGAACTTCCACTGGGTAAAAATTTAAAATTTTTCTGAGAATTGCATTCTTGATCCTTCACTTTGCAGAAATTGGGATATGTTTCTTGGGAATTGTTCCTATGGTATCCCATTGATCCTTTATGTTACGATCGAAAAATTAAGGAATCATCGCAAAGGAATTGACTAGAGCATCACAGTAATTGACAGTAAGGAAAATCCCGATCTAGAGGTCCTACGCAAACAATGGATGACAAGGTTAATATCACGGCGACGCCATTATATTGTTTCTAGTATATGCACTCTTTTTCCCTAGCTCGGTTTTTATCCCGAATGGTTTTTCCGAGTTAGGTTTTTAATGAGGCATACCCAAAACATATTTTAAATGACTCATCTCACCCCAACGTTCAATACAGCTTATACTTCTTCGAGCTTAAGCTCCACTTTACGCTCGATAAGTGTGGGAGTATTGATGAGGGGTAATTTGGATCCCCTATTCTTGCTAGCCCGATGTGGATCGAACAACACAAGTTTCCGTCCCTGGAAGTGCCGAACCGAGCCGGGGAATATAATGATCTGTTTTGAGCTGGCAATGAGAATCCGAGGTCGAAGGTTACTGTTGGGCCGAGCCCAGGCCCAAGCCAGCGGGCCAGAAAAGTACTCCTGCAAGTGTGTCAAAAAGCCCATCATCTCAGCTATAAATACCCCTAGCATTTATGACAACACAACTTCTCAGGTGCTCTTCCTCCGAGACTGCTGCTCGGAACTACTTAGGAAGAATAGTATAGGCTGTTTCATATGTATTTCACCCTCTAGCTTGTACGGCATCCTATAATGCTCGGATAGGACTCTCGATACTAGTGATTTGTACTCAATCATCCATAATACAATAGATATTGATCTTTTTCCTCTATTTATAAGCATTTATACGGCTTTATATAGCACCTAGATCGAACAAGCGAAAACACGTAAGATCAACTGTAGGTCGTCCATGTAGATAATTTATTGAATAATTACGAGGGAATGCTTAGCGCTCGTGTCGATGATCGATCAACATTTTGCAGAATTGCCCATTTGCCACAGTCATCTTATATAAGGGTATTGTTATTTCCTCTGTTTAAACGTCTAAGCTCACAGAAAAAAAAATATCGTTCCAAGGATCTTCTTAAAATTCATGTTTCTTTGCACTAATTGTGAGTTCCATTCCCCTCAAATAAAGCAACCAGTGTATCAAACATGTCAATTATTTGATATGGGAGGAATTGGAAAATGTAGAATTATTAGTTGGATCCAGCCTGTTCAGACCTCCTTTAGCAATTCTTTGGAATGTTAGGCAGTGGCAATAGTGTAGACTAGAATGATGATGATTATTCCTCTAATATTGGTGTCAGATTTCTTGGACTTCAGTGGAGGTCTCGTATAGCTAATTAATAATCTTCCATATGATATATGAGGCATTGACGACCTCGTATGCCGAAGCGTGAGGTCTTACACCTCTAAACGAACCAGTATTTTATCATAATGGTGTAGACTTACATGTCTTTGTCGAGGATCTCATGCTCTTTATCAAGCGACTGACATTTGTAAGTGTGTAAGCTTTTTCAGTCTGGAGCTCTTTAGATCCGCGTTCTCGTCGTACTAATCGCTTCGATCTTGATTCATCTTTGTAAGCGAATAATCTTTTCGACCTCGGAGGAACCGTTCCAACTTACTCGCATTTAAAGGTGGAAGTCAAACGGTTGCGGTTCTTTTTCTCTTAGATCATCCTCCAACCGTTGGATCAACTTTTATCTGTGCTTATAAATAGGTACGCAGTTTCCATTTCTCACTTCCAACTCTTAAAGGGAATGGAGTTATTAGTTTCTTTGAGTTACACTTAGCCCACTGATCTCGTAGTATTCAAAAAGTCACACTATCGTGATTCACTTTGTCATAATACTTCAAATGTCATCTTCCTTGTACTGACGGGTCCCATTGAAGCCCTACCTTGTACTGACGGGTCCCATGAAGCCTCAGCCTTTGTCTTCACAGGTTTGAGGTCCGTGGTTTCTGTTTGCACATGGAGGGTTCATATTTACCAGGCACCGCCGCTTTTCGATGTTACCTCCAGATTGATTAACCCACGGGGTGTGCTGGTAAATTTTTTCTTCCGCGACGGTCCTGAAGAGATGCTGCTTTAGAGTAAAATTCAACCCCATCATACCAGCAGTATCTCCTTCTGGGCGAGTGGCTGTTACCGGGCATCTGGCTGGTAATGGTCATTTCGTCTGGAAGAACATTTGATCTTCTGATCCTGACCATCGAACCAAAGAAGTCGACCATCCTGAGCAGCATGCTTCTTAGGTGGTTAATTCCGATCGTCGAGGTGCCAGGGGGGAGATTGATGTTTCCGTGGACATAGTCGTGAAGACCGCAGATCTATAGAATAGGATTATTTTTTCTAAACAGTTGTGATGATATGTAGATTGTACAAAGTTCTTTGTATTCTTCGTATGTAACTTGAGATCTGTTCTCAGAACTTCATATGAATAATACTTTAATGTTATTATTCTCATATTTCTTGTTGTTGATTTCTCTCTACCTGTAACGTATTTTTATCGTTATTGTATAGATCGAGAGTGTTTATTGAGCGGATCAATTTATACTCAACTCTTTTTAAGACATAGGTTTTTATACCAAAATCTTTTCGATCGTTAGATATGATATCGAGGAGCGTTTATTGAGCGGATCAATTTATACTCAACTCTTTTTAAGACTTAGGTTTTTATACCAAAATCTTTTCGATCGTTAGATATGATATCGAGGAGCGTTTATTGAGCGGATCAATTTATACTCAACTCTTTTTAAGATTTAGGTTTTTATACAAAAATCTTTTCGATCGTAAAGTATGATATCGAGGAGCGTTTATTGAGCGGATCAATTTATACTCAAATCTTTTTAAGACTTAGGTTTTTATACCAAAATCTTTTCGATCGTTACATATGATATCGAGGAGCGTTTATTGAGCGGATCAATTTATACTCAACTCTTTTTAAGACTTAGGTTGTTATACCAAAATCTTTTAGATCGTTAGCTATGATATCGAGGAGTGTTTATTGAGCGGATCAATTTATACTCAACTCTTTTTAAGACTTAGGTTTTTATACCAAAATCTTTCTGATCGTTAGATATGAGATCGAGGAGCGTTTATTGAGCGGATCAATTTATACTAAACTCTTTTTAAGACTTAGGTTTTTATACCAAAATCTTTTCGATCGTTAGATATGATATCGAGGAGCGTTTATTGAGCGGATCAATTTTACTCAACTCGTTTTAATACTTAGGTTTTATATCAAAACCTTTTTTGTCGGTCGAGGAGTGTTTATTGAGCGAATCAATTTTACTCAACTCGTTTTTAGACTTAGGTTCTATATGAAAACCTTTTTTGTCGGTCGAGGAGTGTTTATTGAGCGAATCAATTTTACTCAACTCGTTTTTAGACTTCAGGTTTATTAACCTTCTTATGGCGGTCGAGGAGTGTTTATTGAGCGAATCAATTTTACTCAACTCGTTTAAGTCTTCGGCGCTAATGAATATGAATCTTTGATTCGTAATTTATTGAATAAAGTGTTGAAAATAAACATCAGGCCAAGACCTTTATTACAATGGAAAATACGAGAAAATAAATAAAAAAATTTTTAAAAGAAACTTAACAAGGACGATTTTTAGGATTTATTTTCCATAGTATCTCCTTAGGTTGACTGCATTCCAGGTTCGAGGTAGGGGGGTTCCATCCAAGTGTGCGATTTTGTATGCACCTTTCTTTCCTACGTTAATGACAACGTACGGTCCATCCCTTTTTTGTTGTAATTTCCCAACATGTTTTGACACTTCTACTTTTTTCAGCACCAAGTCCCCTTCTTTGAAGGTTCGTAAACGTACCTTTTGATTGTAGGCCTTCTCCATGTTTGATTTAGTGACCTGCAATCGTACAACTGCTTTCTCTCTTAAGGCTTCTGCCATATCGACCTCATTCTCTCTTGTCTTTTCGTTTTTCCTAATCATCATACATTTCAGTTCTTGGCGTTGGAATTAGTGTTTCAACCGGAATCACAACTTCCGAGCCATACACTAGACTGAATGGGGTCTCCCCGGTCGAAGTTCTGACTGTCGTTCGATTAGCCCAAAGTACTCCTGATAATTCATCCAGCCATTTTCCTTTGGCTGCCCCTAATCTTTTCTCCAAAGACTTTATTATTTCTCGGTTTGCTACTTCAGTTTGTCCATTTGCTCTTGGATGCCCGACTGAAGTGAAGTTTTGCTGAATTCCTAGTTTGGTACACCATTCCACTACTTGTTTTCCCGCAAATTGGGTTCCGTTATCAGAGATCAGGATTCTTGGGATACCGAATCGACATACTATGAATTTCGATAAGAAGTTGATCACTTGGAATTGAGTTATTCGAGCAAGGGCGACGCATTCTATCCATTTACTGAAATACTCGACAGCGACTAGGACATATGCTTTCTTAGACCTGGCTACTGGGAAAGGTCCTACGATGTCCATCCCCCATTGATCGAATGGCCAGCATACTGGTATTGAGTGCATGTTTTCTGCTGGTTGATGACTTATATTGGCATGAACTTGGCAATGATGGCATTTTTGAACATATTGCATGGCATCTTTGTTGATGGTAGGCCAATAATAGTCTGTTCTAAGGCATTTTAAGGCTAAGGCCCTTGCTCTAATGTGATTTCCTGCTTCTCCTTCACGTACCTCTCGAAGGACATCGTTGGTTTGAGACTGGGAAATACATTTTAGAAGAATTCTAGATATCGATCTTCGGTAAAGTTTTTTGTCTATCAGTGTGTATTTTGGAGCTCGATATTTTATTTTCCGAGCTTTATTTGGGTCAAGCGGTAACTTTTCTTCTTGAAGATAGTCTATCATTGGAGTCATCCAATTTCCTTCTGCTTCTTCGATTTCCATAATTTCAGTGACCGGTGTCTCGTTGATATCAATTGCCGGTGTATTGGAAATTAACCAGTTGATTACTCTTTCTGTTTTACCGTCGTTAGACCCTGTAAATCTAGAAAGTTGATCGGCCCATTTATTTTCTGATCGTGGGATGTTCTGTACCCTAAAATTTTCGAATTTCTCAGCCAATTGCTTTACTTTGGCGAGGTATTTGACCATGTTAAATTCCTTTGCCTCGTATAGACCTTCTATCTGTCTTTGTATCAACTCAAAATCAGTTAAAACTTTAAGATTTTTTATGTTGGCTTTAACCGCCATTTCCATTCCTGCGATTAGCGCTTCATATTCTGCTTCGTTGTTTGTCACTACGAAGTCCAATGTAATAGCATAGTTTATATCCTCCTTATTCGGTCTGGTAAAGTTGATTCCGGCACCTCCTCCTTCTCTGCATGATGCACCGTCGACGTGCATTAACTAGGTCTGATTTTCTACTATCAAGATGTCATTGTCATGGCTGGTTGATTCGATAAGTTCGGTTGCCTGGGTCGGAGTTTCTAACAGGAAATCTGCTAGGACTTGGGCCTTAATTACAATTCTTAGTCTGTATTCGATTTCGAACTGACCGAGTTCGATTGCCCATTTGATCAATCTTCCAAAGGCTTCCGGCTTCGCTAAGACCTGTCTTAGTGGTTGGTTGGTTAACACCACAATTTTGTAGGTCAGAAAGTAAGGTCGGAGTTTTCGCGCCGCCACTACTAAAGCTAACGCGAATTTTTCTATTTCCAAGTAGTTCTTCTCCGCCCCTTGTAGTAACTTACTTAAGTAATAAACAGGCTTATGTTCTATGCCTTCCATTTTTACTAGAACCGAACTAATGGCCACATCAGAGATCGATATGTAAATGTATAACGGTTCTCCCTCGGTTGGTTTTGCCAATAGTGGGGAGGTCGTCAGATATTCCTTTAGCCGGTCAAAGGCCTGGTCGCATTCCTCGGTCCAAATGAAGTTTTTTGCTTTTCGTAGAGTTTGAAAGAAAGGCAAGCTTCTGTCAGCTGACTTGGAGATGAATCTGTTTAATGCTACGATCATTCCTACCAAACTCTGTACTTAGGAGATCATTTTGGGAGGCTTCATTTCGGTTATGGCTCGAATCTTTTCTGAGTTGGCCTCAATTCCTCTTTGATGTACCAAATATCCCAAAAATTTTCCTGACTTAACTCCGAAGGTGCATTTTGCAGGGTTCAGCTTCATTCGGTATTTTCTCAATATTCGGAAGCATCGATCGAGATGCCTCACATGGTCAGCTTCATTCATGCTTTTAACTAGCATGTCATCCATGTAGACTTCCATTATCTCTCCAATCAACTCTTTGAACATTAGGTTTACCAACCTCTGGTAAGTGGCCCCGGCGTTCCTCAGGCCAAAAGGCATGACTATGAAGCAGTAAACACCCTGCTTAGTTATGAAAGCAGTTTTTTCTTGATCTAGCTCATTCATGTATATTTGATAAAAACCTTGGAAGGCGTCCATCATGCTGAAGATTACAAAGCCAGCGGTTGAGTTGACCAATAAGTCGATCCTTGGGAGGGGATACGGATCGCGTGGACATAGCTTGTTTAGATCGGTGAAATCAATACACATTCTCCACTTATTATCCTTTTTATCCCCTTTTGCTACTAATAGGACTTTACATAGCCATTCCGAGAAGTGTATTTCTTGAATATGTTTTGCCTTGAGTAGCCTCTCTACTTCTGCCTTGATTATTTTATCCTTTATCGGCCCATGATTCCTCTTCTTTTGTCTAGCGGGTTTTGCCATGGGGTCGATTTTCAGCGAGTGACTGATTACTCTGGGATCGATCCCTTCAATGTCATCCGCACTCCAAGTGAAGACATCTATGTTGTCTCTGAGGAAATTTACCAGCATTACTTCCCCTTCCTTACTTAGTTCGGTTCCTATTCTGGTCGTTCTCGTTGGATCTCCTTCCACTAGTAGAACATCTTTGTGTTCTGGTGGTTTCAAAGCCAAATCGACTGGTTCCTTTCCCTTTTTATCCACTCGTTCCGTGCTAGGGATTTCAATCTCTATTCTGTCAACATCTTCTTCAAGTCTTCTTTTAGCTGGGGTAAACGTTCTGGAGCGGTTCCCTAGGGTTAAGGAGGTGTTGTAGCAGTCCCATGCCATACAATGGTCATTTACTATTTCTCCGATTCCTGTGTCAGTTGGAAATTTTATTTTCTGATGGTAAGTTGAAACAACAGCTCGGAATAGGTTGAGGGCGGGTCGCCCAAGGATCGCGTTGTAGGCATAGGGAGTTGCTACTACTAAAATTTTTATTAACTTCACCGTACGATGTGGTTGCTTTCCTAGTGATACGCTTAAAGCTATAGTGCCACAGGGGACAATTTCGGAACCTCCAAACCCTACTGGAGGCGTAGCTACCCTTTGGAATGTTATTTCTCCCAAGTTCATCTGGGCTAAAACCTCTTTAGAGATGATGTTGGCTGAGCTTCCATTGTCGATCAGGATTCTCTTTACATTGTAGTTCGCAATTTCTAGCGATACCACCATTGGGAAATCAGGGTTGTCTTCTTTTGTATCCCAAACGAAGTTTTTGGGAACTTCGCTCTCATTGAAACTGATCAGCTGATGCTTAGGCGATTTGCTTTCTAGTGTCCATATTTCCTTTGGGTGGCTAGCACTTCCCATTATGGACCTAGCGGTCCTGCGACGAGCGTTGCGACTGTCCCCACCGGCTGGTCCTCCTGAGATCATATGGATGGTGCCATTGACTTGACCATCGTTCAATTCTTGTGGGGGGCCATCATTAGGGGAACTTCTTCGAGGGCTTCCTCTTCGGTTATTATTCCTAGGGCTTCGACTTCTTCCCCTCTTGCGGTTGTTCCGCTCTAAATAATCATCTAATTTTCCTTGTTCAATTAGTTTTTCAATTTCTTTTTTAAGGTGAAAACAATCTTCGGTACGATGCCCATGTGAGCGGTGATATCTACAATATAGATCATAATTTCTCGCCCCTGGCCTTGGCTGAGTGATTCTTTTTGCTACCGGGATCCAATTGTTCCTCTCAAGTATTACCAAGATTTCTTCTATTGGAAGGGTCAGCCTGGGGTATTCTACTTGGTTGATTCAGATCCTGCTTGCTGGCTCAACCGATCTAGGTCTTTGATAGACATTAGGTCATTTCTCTCGATCGTTTCGATTATATTCTAATCGCTGGAAGACATTGCCCCTCTTAATGGATCAATCGTAATCGATGGATTTTTGAGCGGGAATCCGATCTGGCCGCTTGGAACTGGAGGTGGGTGTTTTATATTTATTCTTGTCTTTAAAAGAGTTCATCTCTTCTTGGGTCATGTATTTTGATGCCAAAGTCATAATATCGGCAAACGTCCTAGGTTGTTTTCTACTGAGGGCATTCCCGAATTGCCTATTTTTAGTGAGATCGAAAAGAATGGAGATTATATAATCGATATTTGGGGAATCGATCTTGATCAATTCTAGTTAAATCTTGCCAACCAGGAACGGAGGGTTTCCCCGTCTTGTTGATGGATAGTCCCTAGATAGCTCATTGGCAATTTCTGTCTCTTCTGGCTAGCGAACTGTTGAGTTAGCTTATTGCATAATTCTCTGAAGCTGAATATGGAATTGGTGGGTTGTTTTGCAAACCAGTCCAAAGCTAGCCCCTCGAATGTTGTGACCATCAGTTTTGCAGTGAATTCCGCTGAGTGAGCATATAGATTTATTATGTTAGTAAAGCTGAATATATAATCGTCTGGGTCGATCATTCCGTCATATCTTGGAAGTCGTCCCGAAACTTGTCCCGAGGATTGTGCTTCTTTTATTTCCTTGCAGAAGGGGGAGCATGCAGCTAGGCTCTCTTGGATCTCAGTACTTCTGGCCCATGGATTTTGAACAGTTCGTAGGCGTTGTTCCAGATGTTCTTGTACCATTTTCTCAATTTCTCTTTCAAAGAATCGCATAGTTTGTGGTCGATTAGGAATTGCGCCAATTATGTCATCTTCGACGGGAATTATGGTATGTTCTTTTGATCCGGGGCGGATGGGTTGCGGCCTTGTCCGACCTGTTTGTCTTTGGATATGTTCATTGGATAGTTTCGAATTGCTCTTTTGCGGACTGTGCAACGATCGTTGTTCGCTAGCGGGGCTGTCCGCTTGTTGAGAGATCTGATCGACCTGCCTCGGTGTCCTTTGAATAGGATTTGCCCTAGTCGCTCTAGGGTTTCTAGGAACTTGCTCGGGTACCAGGAATTTCGCTGGGTAGAGTGACTTAAAGAGCATAGCAATCTGTCGCAGCTTCTCCTGATTATCTGACAAAGGAACAGGGATAGCTGGAGCCACACAGTTTTCAGGTACCGTATTGGCGGCGATCCCCTGTTGTCATTGTGGGTTTTGGATATTTATCCCTTGTGGTTCCTCCTGATTCGGCAGCTGCTCACTCTCTTGCTGATTGTCATCTATTATAGGGACGTTATTGTTAGTATCGTCCGGTTGATCTTCAGATGTGTTACGAGCGTTCGTCGTGTTACTCCTTGCTCCATTACGGGCACTCTTCCTTGGGCGAGCCATATGTCGATCGAATAATTAACCTAGCCCCTCGGTGGGCGCCAACTGATTTAACCGTTTTTCATTGGGTTGGATTAAATCAATGATGTATGTTCTTGGGATCAAATTATGTATATGTTATAAGGCTTTGTTACTTTATTCCGGATGGATCAATCTCAAGGAAGAACAATTATGTAAAAGAAACAAACAGTAATCAAGACGATGAATATGTAAATAGTATAGCAAAAGCTTTTCTATTAATCTGATTGACAAAGTAAGTAGGCGTAAGCTCTGGATGTAATTTCGTGTCTAATACAAAGTTTAACTAGGTATTTATATAACATTAACCCTAGTTTTACAAGGAAACACCATCCTAATTGGACTAGGCGTAGTAACCCTTAATGGACTCGGACACTGCTCTTGGTCGCCGAGGTTTGATAATGCAGATCGGACCTGGCGGTCTCATTAATGATTTAGACTCCTGGTCGGTCCGAGCGTATATGGACTAGTGATCCCGATTATTATAAGGGTGCGAAATAGCCCCCATCACGCTGCTTGATTTCTCCTTTGAGCTGCCGCTTACCGTATATCCAAGGCCCAGCTCCTTCCCAAAGATATGGTGTCGGCTCAGAACTCTCGTCCGATGCTGGGGTATCGGGCCCGCGAACAAAGTAGAACTCTTCTTTCCAGCCTTTAATATTGCTGGACACCATGGGGAAAGAATAGATCGATTCGACCGTTGAGAAAAATACACAAATCCAGCGTTCGATGCTGTAGATGTGCTCATTTGAAAAACTTGCGAGAAGTTCTGAAAAGATGCCTTCTTCCCTTTTGCTTGCATAAGCACGCAAAACGCGACTATATACGCGATCGAATTGGGCAAGATTTGAGCAGGGGCAAGTGAGAAAGCCTCCAACAGGTCACTGATTAGTGGGATGAAAGGAATCCGCAACCCGTAAGAAAATTGCCTGCTGTAGAAGGCTTGGCACCCTTTTGGAGGATCGGTAACCCGTTCCTCAGGAATAGGGATGGCGATCAAAAATCCGTCAGGGATGAATTTTCCGAAATCAAGCTCCAATTTACTACGATGTTGTTCAGTATAAGAGCTTGTAGTTTCATCAGCTCGAAGCTCGATTCTGTGATGGTTAGCGCTGGTCGAAGTTTCCACCCACTTGAATATCGTAACGATAACGTTACCTCCTATAGTATACTTGTGGGATTCGTTTTCTCCCAACTTTAAGATCTCGGCCTCAGTAGCATCGACCTCTGCCGCTTCCGTCTCAACTTCGTCTCCTTCGTTCTTGGAGTCCTCACAAAGTTCTCCTTCTTCCTCTTCGCAAGCGGAACTGGAGCTCGAGTCGGCAGAACTCTCCTTCTCTGACAGTCGAAAATTATCAATGAGAGACATATCAGGATCGGATGACGACCCTTTAACTACTTTTGGTTTACCTTTCGAATCTCTCGAACTAGACATTTTAACGAAGCAAATATGCAAGGTAACTTTCAAAAGATGATTTGTTCGATCTCTATGCTCCGATCTAGGGTTTTGGAATCTTTCGTAAATGAATCTTCAACGGTCAACGTATATATATAGGGTAAAAAGGTAAATTGCAAATCGGACCCCGAGTAACCGCGACGGTCGAGCTCTCTCACAGTAAATTCAAATATATCTTCCTGATATTTGCTTTTTGACGCCTATGGTCTACGAATTTAGGCCATAGCCTGGCCGTTGGAAAAGACATGCCTTTTTGGCTTCGGAATGTATCTACTTCTCCGAGCATCAGCTTCACTTACGCTCGAAGAAGTGGGGGAGTACTAATAAGTGTTTCAGCAAACAGACTCAATTAACTCAATTGCTACAAACTGCATTCTAGGGTGAAGGAACAATGCCATTTACATCACAACAAATAATCATTTTAAAGTTTCCAAGATATGCACTCTTTTCCCTAGTTCGGTTTTTATCCCACTGAGTTTTTCCGAATTAGGTTTTTAATGAGGCATATCTGAAACACGAAATAATGGTTCATCTCTATCTTGAGGCAACATTTACTTCTTCGATCTTCAGCTTCACTTACGCTCGAGAAGTGGGGGAGTATTGATGATGGGTACTTTGGATTCTCTACTTTTGGAAGACTTGCCTGGTCAAAGATCATGAAATCCGACCTTGGAAACATAATATCGATCCCAGCCCAGTCCGATCTCCAACAAAGAGGCTGAAGGTCGAATTTACTATTGGGCCGTCCCAGGCCCAGGCCTTTAGGCCGAGAAATATACCCCTGCGGATGGTTCACCTAGCACACCGCCTCAATTATAAATACATCTAGCATTTATGACGCCAAACACGCTTCCCCAGGTGCTCATTTTTCAAACATACTGCTCGAAGACTCCTCGAGAAGTTTGATTAGATCGCTTTATTTTGTACCTAGTCTCTAGCTTGTACGACATCCTATAATGCTCGAATATGACCCCCAAATTATATACTTTGTACACACGATCAGAAATATACATACTTGACCCCGCATTATTATTTATATTTGTCTACACTTTCTGTTATTGATCTTCCATGAGACACAGGAAGACCACGGTGTTTGGACTACAAAATGGTGGACAAAAAAATAGTCATGGCTCAAATACAAGAATTAAAGTAATTCTTCATGAGATCCAAGCTGAAAAAATGGAACTTAGTGAAACTTTCCAGGTTGCTTTTGTTATTTAAAAGTTACCCCCTGGGTGGAAGGACTTCAAGAATTACCTAAACCACAAGCGAAAGGAAATGAGCATGGAGGATCTTGGTGTTAGGCTTCGTATTGAAGAGGACCACAAGAAATCTGAAAAAAGAGGGCTCACTTCTACTGAACCAAAGGGTGCAAGATGGGGCCAAAGGGTGGTATTTCCCAGAAAACCAATTTTCAAGGGAAATGCTTTAATTGTGGCATGATGGGGCACAAATCGGCAGATTGCAGGCTACCGAAAAAGAAGAAACCTAATGAAACAAATGTTATTGAAGACAGTGGTGATGTGGACCTCTGTGTTGTTGTTTCAAAGGTGAACTTGGTTGACTCTAATCCTACAGAGTGGTGGATAGATACAGGGGCTACACAGCATGTGTGCTCTGATAGGGAAGTGTTTACCACTTTTGAGGCGGTAGAGAATGGAGAAAATCTGTTCATGGGAAACTCGGCCACGTTAGCTATAGAAGGCAAAGGGAATGTAATTCTCAAAATAACCTATGGGAAGGAGCTGACTCTGAAGGATGTCCTCTATCTGCAAGAATTTGGTTTCTGGGGCGCTGTTGAACAAGCATGGTTTCCGCCTTGTTTTTGAGTTTGACAAATTTATTTTAACCAAGAGTGGTATGTTTGTTGGAAAGGGATATGAGTGTGGTGGAATGTTCAAAATGAATGTAATGGCTATTAAGACTAAAATTATTAATAAAGTTAATAATTCTGCTTACTTGCTTGAGTATCCTTTCTATGGCATGGTAGACTAGGACATGTGAACTACGATTCCCAGCGTAGATTAATCAATTTGAAACATATCCCTAAATTTCAAATCGATAAAAAGCACAAGTGTGAAACTTGTACTGAAGCTAAATTAACGAGATCGTCCTTTCAAAAGGTTGAAAGGAATACTAAACCACTCGACTTGATACATAGCGACATAAGTGATCTTAAATGTGTACAATCCAAGGGGAGGTTATAGTTATTTTATTACCTTCATTGATGATTGTACTAAATATTGTTATGTATACTTGCTAAGAGCAAAAAGTGAAGCAATAGATTAATTCATTCTATTCACAACAAGAAGTTGAGAATCAACTTGATAAAAAGATCAATGTACTTCGAAGTGATAGAGGTGGTTAATATGTGTCACCATTTAGTGAATTCTGTCCTGAACACAAAATTATATATGAGGTAACAACAACTTATTCACCGCAATCAAATGGAATTGCGGAAAGGAAAAATCGAACATTGAAAGAAATGATGAATTCAATGTTGATAAGTTCTGGATTACCACAGAACATGTGGGGGGAAGCTATCCTATCTATCATTTATCTTTTAAATAAGATACCCCGGAATAATCAGAAGAAAACTCCATATGAATTATGGAAAAATAAAACACCTTCCTACAAATACTTGCGAGTGTGGGGGTTTCTTGCCAAAGTGGTAGTACCTACACCCAAGAAAGAAATGATAGGACCTAATACTGTTGATTGCATATTCATCGGATATGCTCAGAACAGTAATGCTTATCGGTTTCTTGTGCATGAGTCTAAAAATCCTGAGATTCACAAAAACACGATAATGGAATCTAAAAATGCATCTTTCTTTGAAGATGTATTTCCAGGGAAAACTAGAAAAGAAGTGAGATCATCTAAAAGAACTCATAATCAAGACCATGAGTCTGAACATGAATCTGAGGATGAGCCAACTAAGTTGAGCCTAGAAGAAGTAAAAGATCAAGGATAGAAAAATCCTTTGGCCTAAATTTTCTGACATATATGTTCGAAACTGAACCTCAAACCTTCAAAGAAGCTGTAACTTCTTCTGAAGGACCTTTCTGGAAAGAGGCAATCAATAGTGAAATTGATTCCATCTTACAAAATCATACATGGGAGTTAGTTGATCTTCCTCCAGGATGTAAACCACTAGGGTGTAAGTGGATTTTTAAAAGAAAAATTAAACCAGATGGAACAATTGATAAATACAAGGTCAGACTAGTGATTAAAGGCTATCAGCAACGAGAAGGTCTTGATTACTTTGATACGTATTCTCCTGTGATGAGAATAACTTCCATTAGGATGATACTTGCTATCACAGCTTTGCAAAACTTAGAAGTACATCAAATGGATGTAAAAATAGCTTTCTTAAATGGAGATTTGGAAGAAGAAATCTACGTGGAACAACCTGAGGGTTTTTCTGCTCCAGGGAAAGAAAAGAAAGTCTGTAAACTGGTAAAGTCATTGTATGGCTTAAAACAGGCACCAAAACAATGGCATCAG
This sequence comes from Penstemon barbatus, assembly GCA_003313485.2. Lineage (NCBI taxonomy): Eukaryota > Viridiplantae > Streptophyta > Magnoliopsida > Lamiales > Plantaginaceae > Penstemon > Penstemon barbatus. The sequence continues at coordinate 31,750,213 of CM064879.1, read as the reverse complement.
AAATTTGATGATGTCATGTTGGAGAAAGGTTTTAAAACCAGTGAATGCAAAAAATGCATTTACGTGAAAGAAACAAAAGATGGCTATGTCATTCTTTGTCTTTATGTTGACGGCATGCTTATAGTTTGAAGTAATGATAAGATGATTAAATCCACTAAGTATATGTTGAATGCTAGATTTGAAATGAAAGATATGTGTCTAGCAGATGTGATACTGGGAGTTAAAATCACGAGAAAATCAGATGACATCATTTTGAGGCTAAAATCAGATGAAAATTCAATAAAGATGACTCTATTGAGGCTAAAACTCCTATTGATCCAAGTCAACCTTTATCAAAGAATGAAGGCGAGAGCATCTCTCAAGTGGAGTACTCAAGGATTATTGGAAGTTTAATGTACCGGATGAGTTGTACAAGACCGGATATAGCATACGCTGTAGGTAAGCTATATAGATATACTAGTAATCCTAGTACTGACCACTGGAAAGCCATAGTGAGGTTACTGAGATACTTAATGTATACTCGTAACTACGGGCTATACTATACAAGATATCCAGCTGTTGTAGATGCAAATTGGATATCTAATGTAAAATAATAAAAATCCACCAGTGGATATGTATTCACCTTAGGTGGTGTAGCTGTATCTTGGAAATCCTCTAAACAAACTGTGATAGCCAGATCCACAATGGAGTCTGAGTTTATAACTCTTGACAAATTTGGTGAAGAAGCTGAGTGGCTACGCCAATTCTTAGAGGGTATTCCACAATGGCCTAAACCTGTGCCAGCAGTATGCATTCATTGTGATAGCCGATCTGCGATTAGAATAGCACAGAGTAAAATGTACAATGGTAAGTCTAGGCATATATGCCGAAGACATAATACCATTAGATAACTACTCTCAACTGGAGTGATTACTATTGACTATGTAAAGTCAAAGGATAATCTAGCGGATCCGCTAACTGAAGGGTTAACAAGAGAGATAGTTGCTAAGTCATCAAGAGGAATGGGATAAAGCCCATTGAATAAAAACTTAGCGAAGGAAAACCTAACCTAGTTGACTGGAGATCCCAAGATCTAGGTTCAATGGGACAACCTAACCGCAAAGGTTTAGTTAAGTCACTGTGGGGGTTTTTACCCTCAAGTCCATTCCTATGATGAAAACAGTGATAACGGTTTAATAAGGTTAAGCCAAACTTTTAATGATTCTTGTAACGAGAGTAACTCGGGATACTCTAAGGAAATGAATCACCTATGTGAGAGAGAAGAATGGCCGCTTCAAAGGGAATTGTATAGGGCACAATTCTTAGAAACTCTTGCTGAACAAGATAGACGTCCATGGCCAAAACGGACATAACCGTAAGAACTGAAACGTTACGAGGTAAGATGCGTGTGAGGAGTATGTCATCGTTTACATAAACAATAAAACAGTTCAAGGACTCCGTGTCTACTGATCAGCCAGTAAAGTAAACATACTTTCTCAAGGAAAGGTTCAAAGGGTTACTCCTACCTATCCTATGCAAGTATTTACCGCTAAACTCTATCCTCTTAGAACATCCTGTTAGGAATTTGTTCAATTTTCATTCATGTGGGGGATTGTTGGAAAAAATTAAGTTAATGGACTGTTTTGACCACATTTTAAGTGGGACCCACTTTGAGAAAAGTGTCGGGTCTTTACGGATTTATAATCTACTACTTGAGTAGATTAAAACGGTATAAAGTATGTCAAATTCGGAGATCGGATGAATGAGAAATTGACAATCAAAGTACACTCTTGAAATGTGTTTGTCCCAAGTGGTCATATGAGGTCTAGAGAGGGGGGAGGGTGAACAGACCTCTGAAAATTTTGAGACTTTAAAACTTTTCAGTCGTCTATCAGCAGACTAAGTTGATATAGATGAGTAAGCTGACTAAGCTGATCGTGAACGAATCTTGAGCAGCACAGTTGACCACTTCTCTTATCACTACTTAGCTGATTTCAGCAAAACTCAACTTTAAAAACAGAACATTTGCAGCGGATATTTATAAGTGTTTTTCACAAGTAAACTTAGTCTTTGAAAGATTTTATCCCCAGTTTTAACAAACTCATTTTTGTAATCTTCCAACAATTTTCTAAAGTGTTTTATGCAATTTGAATATATGCAAGAAAATAATGCAAGTTAAAACACAAAGAATTTTTATAGTGGTTATATGGATAAAAATCCTTTAGTCCAGTCTTCCAAGTCACTTAGATCTTGGGTTATACTATAAAAACACAGTTTACAATATACACTACTTAAGCCAAAACAACAAATGAAGAGGCCGTAAGCTCACAATAGGAAATCACTAAGAAGACCTATCCTCGGAAGTTAGATCACTCACTAAGATGGATCTACCCTTCTCACAACACTTCTTTTACAGTTTTTCACTCAGAAAAATGATTTATCTTGAACTTCAACTCGGTTCTGTCAACAAATGACTTCACCAGGTGAGTGAGCTGTTCTTGAGACTTAGAGAGATTTTTCTTCGGAAATTTTCTCAGATTTTGTGTTGCTATCTTCTCTCTCAAGCTCGCGAACTATTTATACTTTTTTTCTGTATTTATTTTGGTCTTTAAGTTAAGATGTAGACTTGCTGTGCATTTTCTTTTCTGGTGTGTTTGTTTATAGAAGTTAATTGGTTAAAATGGGAATTGGTTGGTAATTGCTGTTGGGTTAGGGGTAAAGGTTGCCCTGTATAAACGTTGTTGTATGAGATCCGGGTAAGGGTAAGGATCATTAAATGAACTGGTTCACCTTATTTTGGAGTATGATCATCTTTGGTTGATTGTGCGTGCTGGATTGGTTGTCTATGTTGGAATATGGGATTCTTTGGTTTATCTAAGCACTGGATTGGTGTTGTATGAGATCGGGGTAAGGGTAAGGATCATTATATGAACTGCTTCACCTTATTCTGGAGTATAAACTTCCTTGGTTGATCTTGAGCGCTGGATTGGTTGTCTATGTTGGAATACAGGATTCTTTGGTTTATCGTAAGCGGTTGGTTGCTTATCCATGGTGTTTGTGGAGATGAGGTTCTTTCTTGTCCTTCTATGATGGTGGTCATGGCCTTTTTGTGTTTTGCAACACTGTTTCTGCCGGCTGATATTCCGAATGTCTTTCGAAGTTGTGAGTTGCAATCTCTGAACTATGTTATTATTATTGGTTTACTTATTCATTGGAATATTTTTTTCTTACTATTTTTGTAAATGTTTTTTTTTAGTTATGGTGGATGCTAAAGAAGTAACTAAGTTGGCTCGTAATCAAAGGAGACGTTTGCAGTATGCTTCTATGTCTTCAGAGGATAAAAGTGCATTGCTTGCGAAGCAGCGTGCGAAGTATGCTTTGCGTTCTTACGTACGTGAACAACCTGCTTTACATTGTCTTGCTTCATCTGTTGATGTTTGCATTCCTAATGAGGGTTGTTCCTCTAGTACAAACATTGTATTGGTTGTTCCTACGCGTGATTCCATTTCTTGTAGTTAAGTGTGTGATACTGTTAAAATAATCTATAACTTGAATTTTTTTGTTATCTTATTTATGAATTACTTGGCTGATTAGTTTTGTAGGTTCTTCTACGTTGACGCACGTGCCTGTTGTTTGTGCAAATGAACCGTTCAGACGGTTTGATAGGATTCACGATATTCCTCGTACTCCTTGGGTCTTACCTCAGTAGGATTCTTGCGTGTTTTGTGGTGCTCGCTGTTTTTATCGTGAAGTTCCTTGTTTTTGTTGTGCGGGCGGTCAGATTGTTTTGGCTCCTGTGGTGCTTTCTCCTATATTGATGTTCCTGTTTACTGATCCTTTTTCTGAGGTGGCGAAAGGGTTTAGGCGCAAAGGATGGTCTTACAATCATGGCTTTGCATTTACTTCTATTGGAATGAAAATAGTCGCTGATTCGTGGTGGGCGAAGCATGGGGTATATTATTTGAAGGTCTATGGAAAGGTTTCTCATTTCATGAATCCTATTGATGGTTCTGCTAATACAGAAAACTTGTTGCAGCTGTTCTTTTTGGATAATGCAGAAAGTTTAGATGCGGATATTTTGGGAGCTAAAGATTTGAGGCGAGACGTAATGGATCTTCTAGTGAGGGCATTAGCAAATAATCCATATACTAAATTCTTTAAAAAATGATTGTCTTCTTGGGATGATTTACGAGATGCCCGGATTGTTTAGAGAACTAATTCAGTATTGGATCAAAGGAATTGTAATGCTCCAACTGTTGATGAAGTAGCTTGTGTTTGGAAAGACAGTGATGAAGGTTCCAGTGGTTGTGAACGTGATATTCGAGTATATATTGTGCCTGGTCGTGGTTACAAGGTCAATTATTATTACAGTTGTCATAATCCTTTACAATATCCTTTGTTGTTTCCACATGGTGAACAAGGATGGCATCCGGGTATTCCAAAGAAAACAGAATTACATGTTGGTTCTGTTGGGAAGCGTAAAAGAGCTGAATCGACAATTATGCCTTTTGATATATCTAATGTTGGTTCTGCTGAAGAGTTACTTGCGGCAGAAGAAGAATGTGCATAATTCTATTTTTCAAAATAGTTCCCGTCTTCTAATGTTTGGTTTATATTAATCTTCTTAACGCCCTTTTTCTTTGTAATTATGTATAGGCTTGCAACGTAATAAAAGAAACAAGGGAAATGTTTCTTGTAGAGAATATTCATGTTATCAGGCCCAAATGCGTGATGGGGATAATAGTTATCTTTTGCATGCTGGTAGATTGAGGCAGAAGTTTATCATAGACATGTACATTAAAGTGGAAACTGAGCGCCTGGATTACTATCGGTCTGAACAGCTCCAACGAGAGTTACATACGGAATCTTACCAGGGTATTATTGATAGCCTTTTGATGATGATCAGATCAATCCAAGTAATGTGGGGTGAAGAATCGTTCTTCCTTCTTCTTTTATTGGTGGACCTCGTGACATGAGAAGGAGGTACATAAATGCGATGTCACTTGTTGAGAGGTTTGGGAAATCTGATGTTTTTTTGACAATGACATCTAATCCTGCTTGGAGTGAGATTGTCGATAACTTACTACCCTGTGAAAGAGCTGATGACAGGCCTGATTTAATAGTTCATGTGTTCAAGGACAAACTTGAGGAGCTAAAGTTTGAGATTGTGAAAAAATAGCTTTTTGGAGAGGTAGCAGCGTATGCGTACATTGTTGAATACCAGAAGGGCGGCTTGCATCACGCTCATTGGATTATTATTTTGTCATTGCATCACAAGATTTTTGCGCCCGCTGTATACGACGAAATTATAAGTGCTGAACTTCCGGATGGTTCACAGCCTTTTTTGCGTTCTTATGTAATAAAACATATGATGCATGTCCCATGTGGAGAATCTAATAAATCGTGTGCGTGTATGCGTGATGGTAAATGTAAGAGTTATTATCCTAAGGATTTTGCGGAAAGTAGTACGAATGGTCAAAATTCGTATCCTAATTATAGTAGAAGAAACGACGGTCGCTCAGTTGTTTACCAGAAAGTGAGACTTGATAATAGATCGGTCGTGCCGTATTGTCCATACCTCTTACCTAAACTGGATTGTCACATAAATGTTGAAATATGTGCAGATGTGTACTTGGTAAAATATTTATACAAATATATTTACAAGGGCCATGCTAAGCTTGTGTATGATGCATGAGCCTCCGGCCGGGGCTTTGGCCATTCATGAGGCCTCAATGGAAGGTGGGTTCGGGGTGCTGATAGCTTCTAAATTGGCCGAGATTTTGAACAATCTAGGTGTTCATCCAACACAAATTGTGCCGAATGGCATGTCGATGATCATCACATTCATAGTGGTGATGAAAGCCTTCAAGCAATGTGTCTCTTTTGAGAATTTTTGGTACCTATTCAAGGTGAGCGAGTCGCCTAAGTCAGGTGTAGGTTTCTACCAAGTCAAATCTCGAGGGAACAGGAGTTTTCTAACCAATATAAAAAGTTCCCATTGTAAAGGGTGGAAATCTAGGTTCACTCCTCCGAGAGGTCAGACCTTGAATGTGACATCTCCCTGGCGTGTCGGTCCCATTGTGGTCGATAAACCTCCGAGACCACATTTTTCACAGAAGTTCGTTGATATCCTCAGCAAGTATAATCTTGATGTTACCAAACTTATTGTGGAGCCTCGCCTTCGGGCCTGCGGTCTGTCGCAGTCGAAGAAAAAAGCTAGTGATCCTAGCTTGGGTAAGACGTAACATGTTGATATTATATTCGCTATCTTACGCGTTTTCGTAGGAGATCAAAGTATGATATAATCGAGCCAAAATGCAATATATAAAGGAGAAGATCAATTATATGTATATTCCGATCGTGAGTGTACAAATTACAAGGGTCCTATTCGAGCGCTATAGGATGACGTACAAGCTAGAGGCTAAGTACATATAAGGAGTGATGCTACATATAGTCTCCAATATGTGTTCGAGCAGAAGCATCGAGCCTGGGGTGCCTCTGAAAACGTGACGTTGTCATAAATGCTGGTGGTATTTATAGTAGGGGCTATGAGCTGACTGATCCATTAGCAAGGAAGTTTTCTTCGGCCCATAGCATTGGGCCTGGGTTAGGCCCATCAGAGGTTATCGACCAGGGGCCTTTAGCTTTACGATCAGGCTGGGCTTGTGTCGCTTTGAGATCGGCTTTATGCCTTCGAGGTTGGAATCAGAGCTGTTTCAGCTAGTTTATCCCAGCATGGGTCATGGTAGGAGGAGAATCCAATGTACCCCTCATCAATACTCCCCCACTTCTTGAGCGTAAGAGAAGTTGTAGCTCAGAGAAGTAAATGCAGCTGTGTGAGACAATCCATTACTCTAGTGCTTCGGATGTGCCTCATTAAAAACATAGTTTGGAAAAACCCATTGGGATAAAAACCGAATCCGGGAAATTGACTTCCTCCTAGTTGAAAACTGGATCGATTAAACGTAGGCCTGCAAGTGATCTTAACATTGACTTCCTCCTAAATTCTCTTCCCGCTCATTCAAATGACTCTTGAAATACACTGATCTTATTTGATAAGTCGATCACATTTCATGAATCAACCAAAGTAATGGTTAAAGGCAAATAGGATAAACCTGTCATGGTCGTTTACACTTCATGGACTACGAAGTCAAAGAAGAGTAAAATGAAGAAGAATTAATTCTCTTCTAAATTCGACCATAAAGGTAGTCAAAAGAACGCAAGTAGCCTAAAAGTCGAATTATCCCACTGCATCTGAGAAAGGCAATGATATGTTTAATTGATTAGATGATCTAATTAATTAAGCAACGTTTCAATTAAAGGATTAATTGAAAAGGAAAAGGAAGCAATTAAAGAAGTTAATTGAAAGGAAGTAAATTAATTGAATTAAACCATTGACTCAATCTTATTGAATTAATGTGTGAAATTCAATTAATACAAAGATAATAATCCATAACTTTGGTACGCTAGACTTAGGACACATCTCCAAGAGTAGGATTCAAAAGTTGGTTTCACTTAAGTTTCTTGAAAAATAGAACTTGGATGAACTTCCAACTCGCAAATCATGTCTCAAAGGAGGTATGACCAGATCTCCCGTCACAGGGAATCCAGAGCGAACCAAACAAAATCTGGATTTAATCCATGAACATGGATCACTAAAAGTTAATGTGAGAGGAGATTACTCATACTTCGTACTTTTTGCTAATGACATTGGTCTTTAGTGGAAAATGAATCTAGTGAGATACAAATCCAAAAAATCTTTAAAATTTTCAAAGGTATTTCAATACGAAGTAGAGAATCAACAAAGACAAAGTATTACGACCATTCGATCTAGTTGAGATAGCAAATACTTGTCAAGGATTCCTCAATTATCTTAATGAGAATGAGATTCTCATACAACAAACTCCTCCTAAGACGCCTCAACTTATTGAAGTGTCTAAAGAGATGGAATCCAACATTGTTAGGCATTGTTTGATCCATATGCAGTTTTCTTAATCTTCCTTATGCATTCTAGGGGTTAGTCCTCCTAACTGCATCGAAGATACTGAGCAACGTACCTTCAAAAGTTCGTGCCTACAGAGCTTTACGAAGAAAGGTATGGTAAAATACCTCTATGCTCTTACTTCTGAGTATGGAGATCTCCTGCCGATGGTAGAAACGAGAAAGGAGATAAATTGGCTAGTAGATCCAATTTGTATATAATTGTGGGGTATCCAACGAAATCAATTGGATACCTGTTCCAAGACAATGAGAAACAATCGTTTCTTCTGAATACCCGTTCCTATGTTGATGAATTTCTCGTCAAAGGAAATGGAAACGTCATGGAACTTGATGAAGTCCAAGACTTGGACCCATCCCCGCAAACAGTGGGAGTTAATCCAGAATTTACTGAACCTACTAGTACACCTACTCTTCGAAGGTCTGATCGAATTCGTAAGTAGCCAGAGCGATTTGGTTTAATTCACCAAAACGAGAATGTGGAAAGTGATCCAAGGACCTATCAAGAAGCGATGTCAGACATAGACTCGGGTGCGTGGCTCGAAACCATGCAAACCGAAATGGATCCCATCCATTCCAAAAAGGTATAACCTTGATTGATCCACCCGAGGGATTTATCCCTATTAGATGGCTATAAGTTGTAAGTGGATATTCAAACTTGGAATGAATGGAGAGGTTTTGCCTCTAAGAATCTACTAGTGGTAAAAAGGACTTTAATGAAACCTTTTTCTCCATTAGCAATGTCTGAATCCATTTAGATTCACATTTATTTTGATGAGATAGTCAAGACAGTTGACTTCATCAAAACGAATATGAACCATGAGTGTACAAAAGGATTAGTGGGAGCGCGATGAAGCTCATATTTTATATGTCGATAATGTTCTGGCTATCTGGTATGATATCAGAATGTTAGCATAGACGAAAGCATGGTTGTCCATGCAATTCTCCATGAAAGATTTAGGAGAAGCATCTTGCGTATTGGGATACGTATCTATAGAAGTAGATCAGAAAAGATGCTGACACTCTCTAAATCTAAGTACATAGAATCAATACTGAAAATATTCAGTATGAAGAATCCAAGAAAGGATTGCTTCCAGTGAGACATTGTATCCCTTGTTCCAAAATCGATGTGCCCTAGATCAAATGAGAATAAAGGAGAATGTCCTAAATAACTTATGTTTCAAACAAAAGGTTGCATGTGGCATGCTTTACTATGTACTAGACCAGACGTAGAACATGCTCAAGTATCGCGAGCAGTTGCTAGTCAAAATCCAGTGAAGAAGTACTGGACCACCGTAAAAGATATCCTTAAGCTCTTGGTCTACGGTGGTAGTGGAGAATTAAGAATTCGAAGAATTTACTGATTCGAATTTTTCAGTCTGATGTGGATGAATTAAATATATCCATTTTTGGGTACATATCCTGCATCAATGGGCTAACGGTAAATTTGAAAGGGTTCCAAGCAAATCAGCGTAACCATCTGAACCACTGAAGCAAGATATATTAAAGCATTAAATGTAGCATTTAATGCGGCTTAAGAAAGTGTTTGGATATAAAACATCATCCTTTGGTTGGATGTAGTGCCTAGCATTGCGAAGCTCATGGTTATCTTCTATGATAATATTGGAGCTATTGCTAAAACAAAGCATTCGAAATCTCACCAGAAATCTAAACACAATTGAAAGAAAGGTACCATTTGATTACAAAAATCATTGGTAGAGTTAACGTGGGTACTGGATCGCCGACTCAGAAGACAACTTAGCGGATCCACTACAAGAAGGCTATATCATGAAATGAGTTCGAAGAACATCTTTAAAAACATGGGTCCTAGAAACGTTTGTGATTGGCTTTAGGGCAAGTGGGAGATTGATGGGATAGTGCCCTGCAAGCAAATATATTTAGCTTGTATTGAAACTATCAGTATCTTTCTTTAGTATAAATGTAATAATACACACGTTTATTTATATGTGTATAAGGATAAACAATGGCCAACTTCATCTCTCGCGAATACATTTAAGCGATTGGATGAAACCCTTAGATTACATTAGACTATGGGACGATTCACTTCAGTACTGAGTGCAATCATGAAACAGTCTCAAAGGTCGTAATCTTAAAACTGTTTCAAGTCATAGATTCCGAACGAGAAGGGGTATCGTAGGAATCGTCAAGACTTGTACAAGTATGCATGATTCACATGGAGTGAATTTGTAGCGTTTCATGAGCAAGACATTTGAGGCCAGTGCATATGAGTAGGTGGTTCAATGGAAGATTGAACGCATCGAACGACCCGAACAGAGAAACCCATTGTGGAAGCGCATGTCGCATATCGGTGATGGGATGTTTCTCAAGGATTATAATAGTGTACGATTTAGTCCTTTGACTTGAGGTGCTAGGGTGAATTCGGTGCATGAAAGTGCGTACTTAGATCAAGGTATAGGCCACTTAGCTTGGTCATAACATGCCTAGGTTGGGTGCGTATGGACATGTACGCGAGTGGTTAGTACCAATATGGAATCTATTGACTCATCGTAATGGATGAGAGAATTTCCTATACTATTCTTAGATAATATATCCAAGGAATCTACGGCCGTAGTCGGCGACGGATTTGGAAAGGGGTTTCCAAATTTAGGAGTCACACTGGAATATTATCCTGAATTAGAAAGTATAGTTATCAAGACAAATTTAGAGGTGCCGATCAATTCACACACCCTAAGTCTTGATCGGGAATATTAGTCGATAGAAGGACCGTATGTACAAGGTAATTATATGAGACGAGGTTCACAAGTATCAATTCACCTGAAGTTGGGCTTCATGGGCTTGTGGCTAGACATTGATGGAATAGTGCCCAGCAAGCCAATGTTAATTAGCTTGTTGAAGTACTGTTTTCTTATGGTTTATAATTAATACGCCGTTCATTCATAGTATGTGAAACTGAACAATGGCCAACTTCATCTCTCGCGAACCTATCTAAGCGATTGGATGAAATCCTGAGGTCACAATAGACTATGGGACGATTCACTTCAGTACTGAGTGCAATCAAAGGTCGTGATCTTAAAACCGTTCCAAGTCATAGATTCCAAACGAGACGGGGTATCGTAGGAATCGTCAAGACTTGTACAAATATGCATGATTCACATGGAGTGAATTTGTAGAGTTTCATGAGCAAGGAATTTGAGTCCAGTGCATATGAGTAGGTGGTTCAATGGAGGATTGAACGCATCGAACGACCCGAACAGAGAAACCCATTGTGGAAGCGCATGACGCATATCGGTGATGGGATGTTTCTCAAGGCTTATAATAGTGTACGATTTAGTCCTTAAACTTGAGGTACTAGGGCGAATTCGGTACATGGATGTGCGTACTTAGATTTAGGTGCTGGTCACGTAGCCTGGCCACAAAGTGCCTAAGTTGGGTGCGTACAAAAGTGTACGCGAGTGGTTAGTACTAAGAGAGGATCTAACGCCTCATCCTGATAAGATGAGAGCATTTCCTGTACGTTCTTCGATAATATGTTCCTAGAAACCCATGGCCATGGTAGGTGACAAATTTGGAAGGGGTTTCCAAATTAGGCAGTCACACCGGAATTATTATCCAGAATTAGAAAGTACAGTATCGAGATAATTAGAGGTGCCGATCAATTCACACACCCTAGGTCTCGATCGGGAAATCAGTCGTAGAAGGACCGTATGTACATGGCAATTATAAGAGGTGAGGTTCACAATAAATCAATTCACCTTTGATTGGGCTTCATGGGCTTGTGGCTAGACATCGACCATGAAGTGTGGGTACTCCGGAATTAATAGAGGATTTAATTCTAGGAGTGGTCAATTAAAAGTAGTTTAATTGATCGGAGCATTTAATTGCTTGTTAATTAAATCACGAAAGTCGTGGGCCTGCTGCCAGTTGATGGTGAACCCAGAGGGTCACACACAATACAATTGGACGGTGACTGTCTAAAAGGAAAGCAAGTGATTTAAAGTTGTTAAATCAAGGTAATTGAATTATGGTATTAATTCAATTGGAGATTATTCATTAGATGACTAATTGATTAATTGATAATTAATTAATTAGAGTTATCTGATTAATTATGGAATTAATTAAAGTAGTTAATTAATTGGAAGAATAAATAATTAACCAATTTGAGTATTGGATAATTATGGGTTGATTTTGGAATTATCTAAAATTAGGGGCTAGGGGCGATTTCTAGTAATTAAAAGGAAAAGAGTTTTTGTTTCTTGAAAAGCAAGTTTGAAGAGATTTATCAAATCTCATATTCCTAAGGATAAGGAATAAAGATTTGATAAACAAGGAAATGAGATCTTTTTGGAGAAGGACTCTTCTCCTATAAATACTCCCTCTCCTCTTCATTATTAACACAAGTTTTTGCACAAGTTTTGAAACCCTAAAAAGCTTTTGAGAGAAAAAGGTTTTGCTGAAAATTTAGAGAGGAAAATCGAGTGAGATTAGATTTTTCGAACAAGAATTTTTAATTCCAAATCGCCCCCCATAGTTTCCGCCCCAAAACCCTAGTCGCCCATTTAGACTTGGCCGAACCCAAATCGGACCAGACCTAACCCTGGCCGAACCCTGCTTGACCACATAAGCTCTGTGGGTCGATTCTTCCATTGGTGTCTCCGTTCCTTTGCTGACAAACCTGCGAGATCCAGTTCGTAGCCTAAGACTTGTAGGCGTCACTACAATCCGATTGGTGTGGACTAGCTTTGGAGGTGAGACATATGGATCACTCAGTCTGTGGATCGAACCAAATACTTGGAGGACTCGAC
>CM064879.1:31601777-31731291 GCA_003313485.2 Penstemon barbatus | reverse complement strand
TACAAGCACTGCATTCTAAGCAAAGGAGACCATTAATCTCCATACATCTAAGGCATAGATATGGCAAAATCCACTTATCTAATAGTATATTAGATGGGAAAGAAAGAAAGAAAGCTTATCTCAAGCTTTGAAGAAGACGAAGAAATAAAGGAGACAGAAGAAGAAGAAAATCACATCGGGAAGAATTGAATAAAATTAGGGCTAAATCAATTAAGTAGTCGTTCATTGTTCTGTTTGGTTAGAGTTGTTATTAGTTAGTTATCTTCTTTTTTTTTTTTTTCCGGTTTTACCCTTATAGTTATGTATATAAGTAGGATACTTTGTACTAGTTAGCAGACATTTTTAATCATTCTGTAAATTCCAGATTATCAATAAGAGTTTTCCTTTTCTTCTCTTCTCTATCACATATATACGGCAGATACATATATATGTGAAGGTTTAAAGAGACAGAACTTGTCAAAGACGAAACTTTATAGAACACATAAAATGAATAATATCGGTATTTTCTTTCTTTCTAACAAAGTTTATCTATAAACATAGATCTTTTACCTTCAATCATAAATATGAAATGAATTTGGGAGGAATTTGAGTCTTTGGTACCGGTGATAGGATTTACTTGAAATTGGAATAAGAGAAAAACATTCTTTTCCTAACATTAAGCCTACATATATTTGCAGTTGCATGCACATGTGTATTCTATTTAACTTTCTTTTCCTAACATTAAGCCTACAATTTGGGAAAATGTATTTATTGTCCTTAACTAGCGTTGATTTATATTAAGGTTACAAAAACTACACTTCATAAACCATATAAATTTGTGAATTTCAATTAATCAATCATAAATATTACATCAATAAAAATAATTCTAAATTCTAGAAAAAGAGAATTTGGTCTAATTGGAGTCAAAGACCATTCTCATATATATATATATATTATATATATATATATACATACATAATATTTCTCCATTAATGATGATATTATATGTTAATATGGTATCAGTTACAAAGCATTAAATCCTACCACTCTTCCGCAACAATTACAGTATACATATACAATCAAGATTACATTCAATCTTCAGATTTTCATCCCTGCCATCACCGTTCCAGTTTTCTCCTCCGTCGCAGATCAAGATCTCTCAGAATTCTTCTCATCCGCAGTGCAGAATTCTTCCTCATATTCCTTCAACTGGTTCAACACACCATTTTCAGAATATTTTCTCATTTCCTCTCATCAAAATTCATCTGGTATCATTCTCATCTGCCCACTTTTTACATCAATTCACATTCTCCACCAAAATTCCTTTCCAGATATACAAAATTTCCCATCAAGATCCCAGAATTTCTCATCAAGATTCCTTCCCTTACAAAATTTCCATACACTGTTTTGACTTTCTTGATAAATTTTTCTGTCAAAATTACCAATGCCTTCACCCAATGATCCCCCTGAGTCCACCTGCTCTCCAACTCCATCTTCTTCCCTTCCAAGATTACATATTGAAGAACCCTTACTACCTACATCCTGTAGATGGACCAGGCCTTGTTCTATTTTCAGAAAAATTAGGGAAGACAACTACCAGTCTTGGAGTATTTCCATGACTCTTTCCTTAACAGTAAAAAATAAGCTTGAATTCATTGATGGATCTATTGTCAGACCATTTGATGATGACACCTTAGCCAATTACTGGGATAGAAATAATACTATAATGATCACTTGGTTATTAAACTCTCCCACAAAATCCATCTCCAACACCATTCTCTACCACACTTCAACTATGGAAATCTGGAATGAACTCAAACATAGATTTGAACAATCAAATGGCCCCAGAATGTTTGAACTCAGAAGAGAACTCATCACTCTACAACAAGAAAACTTGTCTGTCAATGCCTACTTTTCAAGATTGAAAGTTATCTGGGATGAGCTTGTTAACTCAAGACCAAAATGCACCTATGGGAAATTAGAGAATTACTTTGAAAATGAATACCTTCTCACTTTCTTAATGAAACTGCAAGAGGACCTAGCTCACACTCGCAGCCAAATCCTTCTAATAGATCCCTTGACCACTGTCCCTAAAGCCTATGCCTTGTAACATAGGAAGAGAAACAAAAATCTTTACAGTACCATCCCAAATCTCAAGATCCACTAAACAATATGGCCCTCTTCACCAGAGTTAATTCTTCAACCAATACACCTAGATCTTACAACAATTCCTACTCTACACCCAGAATTCCTAACCCATCTTTCAGACCACCTACCAATAATCCTAACCCCTCATACAGACTACCTTTCAACCCAAATAACATACCAGGTCATACTATTCACACTTGCTTTAAAATCCATGGATTCCCTCCAGGATATAGACCACCTTCTTCATCAAACAAAACACCACTGGAATATTTCATACATACCTTGTCTCCTGAGCAATACACACAACTGTCCAGTCTCTTTTCTACCCAACTCACTGGTTTGCCTGCCACACCTACACAAAACAACAGTTCATCAAATTTTCCAGTAAATGCATCTACAGGTATTTGTTTTTCTACTTTTCCTTTGCATACATCACATCTCACAAATAATTGGATAGTAGATTCCGGAGCATCTAACCACATACGTAACAATCTAAAGAGTTTCACATCAATCATGCATATAAATAACACTTACATTACTTTACCAAATCATCTCAATATTCCTGTTAGTTTTCAAGGTTCTGTGTCTCTCAACAGCAATACTACTCTACATGGGGTCCTTTATGTACCACATTTTCAATTTAACCTTCTGTCTGTAGCAGCACTACTTAACTCCCTTCAGTTTTCTATAAAATTTATGCCTGACCATTTCATTATTCAGGATCTGAAAACTCTGAAGATGATTGGCAAGGGTGATTACATGCCTGGCCTTTACATCTTATCACATGATTCATCTATTGCACCTATCTCATCCTACTGTAACAAGATCATTGTGGACTCATGGCACCATAGATAAGGCCATCCTTCTCTTGATAGATTAGGACAATTGAAATCTACTTTGGATATTAGTTTTTCACATTCAGATTTAAATAAAGTTCCTTGTGATGTTTGTCCCTTGGCCAAACAAAAGGCCCTACCTTCATTGTCTCATAATCACTTGTCTAATCAAATTTTTTCTCTTATACACTGTGATATTTGGGGCCTTTATAGGGTACCCTCACATAATGGCTTTAGGTTTTTCTTAACACTTGTGGATGATCATAGCAGGTTTACATGGGTTTATTTTCGAAAGCATAAGTCTGATGTCCATCACATTATTCCTAGATTCATACACATGGTTCATAATCAATTTCAAACTACAATAAAACTATTTAGAAGTGACAATACTAAGGAATTCAGCTTTTCAAATTTGCTTGATCAATTAGGCATTTTACATCAATATAGTTGTGTAGAAAATCCACAACAAAATTCTGTTGTGGAAAGGAAGCATCAACATATATTAAATATTGCTAGATCCCTTCTATTTCAGTCTAAAATTCCCATTCAATTCTGGAATCATTGCATCCTAACTGATGTTTATCTAATGAATAGGATTCCAACCCTGTCCTAAATAATGTTTCTCCATTTACAAAAAATTTCAATAAACTTGTTGATTATTCCTTTCTTAGAGTCTTTGGCTGTCAATCATTTGCTTCCACCTTAAAAGCTCACAGATCAAAGTTTGATCCTAGGGTGACTAAATGTGTCTTCATAGGTTATTCTCCTTGATTTTACAAACTCAAGACATCTTCATTTCTAGGAATGTAGTTTTCCATGAAAATACATTTCCCTTCCATGATATTACATTCTCTGAATCCTTTTCCAAGAAATAAAACATCATCCCCTCTACCACCTCTCCTAATCTGCTTTATTATGATCCTTTTGGAACTACTCCCCTATCCTTTTCAGACCATGACACTCCTGCTCATATACCTACTGCCACATTACCTACCAGCACCCCTACAGTTCCCCCAACTACCAAATCTTCTCAACCTCCTTCCCCCACCTCTCCTACACTTATTCCTAGAAAGTCCTCTAGACCCATTAAACCTCCATCCTATTTAAAAGACTATCAATGTGGGACTGTTCATATTGTCTTACCAAATATCCTATTTCTACTGTTTTAGATTACTCTCATGTCTCCAAAAATCACAAACTCTTCATTAACAACATATCCTCAAATCGACAATCACACTCTTATAAACAAGCTATTCAAAACCCTGAGTGGGTCAAAGTAATCAATGAGGAACTCTCAGCCATGGAACACAATTATACTTGGACTGTTCAACAACTACCACCACATAAAAACCCAATTGGGTGTAAATGGATTTTTAAAATAAAAAGGAATGCAGATGTCTAATTGAAAAATCCAAGGCTAGGTTAGTAGCACAGGGTTTTTCTCAACAAGAAGGGGTTGATTATACTCACACTTTCTCACTTGTTGCTAGTTACTGTTAGGATTTTATTAGCCCTTTCAATGGCTAAGAATTGGGATTTACAACAGCTAGACACCACTAATGCCTTTTTAAATGGCTATTTGGATGAAGAAGTTTTCATGTCTTTACCAAAAGGTTACAGTCCAAATATATCTTCTAAACAATCATCAGGTACATTACTTTGTAAGCTCAACAGGTCAATCTATGGCCTCAAACAAGCAAGCAGGCAGTGGAATCATAGACTTACAGAGGTTTTGCATTCTCTTGGTTTCAAGCAATCCAGGTCTGACTATTCCCTTTTTACTTATGGAGTTAACAACTCTAATGGTCTATGTGGATGACATCATATTGACTGGTCCTAATGCGTCACTCATTTCTGATTTCAAAACCAAACTTAGTACTTCTTTTAAACTAAAGGATTTGGGAAGACTAAAGTACTTTCTAGGGATATAATTGGCCTATTCTCCTCAAGGTCTAATCCTATCCCAGAGGCAATATACTTTACAAATTTTGGAAGATACTGGTTACTTAGTTAGTAAACCAGTATCTCTCCTATGGATCCTAAATTTCCCTTACATACAAATGATAAAGATTTATTACCTAATCCATCTCCTTATAGGAGATTGATAGGTAGATTAATCTATCTGACTATAACAAGACCATATATCAGTTTTGCAGTTCACAAATTAAGTCAGTTTGTGGCTAAGCCTACAAATGCTCATTTAAGTGCAACTCATCATCTATTAAGGTATTTAAAACCTAATCCTGGACAAGGTCTTTACTATGCTAAATCATCTTATTTGGCCTTAACAAGTTTTTGTGATGCTGATTGGGGGTCTTGCTTGGACATAGAAGGTCTACAACTGGCCACTGTACATACTTAGGAAATTCACTAATCTTCTGGAAAGCTAAGCGCCAACCTACGGTTTTAAAGTCCTCAGCAGAAGCTGAGTATAGGTCTCTAGTAGCAATAACAAGCGAAATCATATGGCTTCAACAAGTGTTAAAAGACTTACAGATCATTCTAGCTACTCCAGTGGTCTATTGTGATAATTCATCTGGCCATGAACCCCATTTTCCACGAGAGAACCAAGCATATTGAGATAGACTTGTACTTCGTTCGCGAACATGTCTCCAAGCAGCATCTAAAATTACTGCCCATCAATACTTCACTTCAAATTGCAGACATTTTCACGAAGGCTCTTCCTTGGCAGCAATTCAAATTCATTTTATCCAAGATGGGAGTATATAATTTATACTCTCCATCTTGTGGGGGGGAATGGGGGAATTAGCTAGATGGGAAAGAAAGAAATCTTATCTCAAGCTTTGAAGAAGAAGAAGAAATAAATGAGAAAGAAGAAGAAGAAAATCACATTGGGGAAAATTGAATAAAATTAGGGCTAAATCAATTAAGTAGTCGTTCATTGTTATGTTTGGTTAGAGTTGTTATTAGTTAGTTATTTTCTTTTCTTTGTCTTTCCGGTTTTACCCCTGTAGTTATGTATATAAGTAGGATACTTTGTACTAGTTAGCAGACATTTTTAATCATTCTGTAAATTCCAGATTATCAATAAGAGTTTTGCTTTTCTTCTCTTCTCTATCACATATATACGGCAGATACATATATATATACATAATATTTCCTCCATTAATGATGATATTATATGTTAATATAGTAACCCAAATATGATTACAATAGTCTAAAATGTCCCACTATATATAACAATTAAAGAGAAGCATACAAGAATTTTCCTAAAAAAAACAGCGTCACACAATGATCATAACTAGAGGCAGGAAATTTTATAAATTCAACAAAATAAACACCAATCCAGCGTTGTAGAATTTGAAAGGAGCAAAATTACATATCAGTGAAACTCTTACATAGATGGGTAAATAGATGATACAAAAAGTATGATTGGCAATTGTATTTTGCAACTAGATAATAAATTTGCAATATGTAGTATTACCGTTTAATTTTTTCACCAAATTTTTACGTAAAATATTAAAAAGACCACACACTATCTTTTTCTGGTGTGAAATGTCTAACTTGTTAAATTGATTGAACCCATTCTCTAAAAATATCTCACAGATGCTCAATTCTGAATTGCATATTTCTTATGCTTTTGTTATCTCTAATTTCATTTAAATGTACGTTAATTGAGTTAAATATTAAATAATTTAACTCGACCCCCTCGACTCTATAATCATGAATCAGCCCCTGTTAACAACATTCTGATAGGATAGTGCCCTGCAAGCCAACAAAATAGCTTGTAATAGGAACATTATTTTATCTTGACAGAATCTTTGATTTATCAATTAATACGAACTGTTTATTTTATTGAGAATTCATAATATAAACAAATGGCCATCTTCATCTTTCGCGAACACATTTAAGCGATTGGTTGAAACCCTGAGATCACTCATGACTACGGGACTATTCACTTCAGTATTGGGTGCGATTAATCATGAAACAGTCTCAAAGGTCGTGATCTCAAAAATGTTCCAAGTCATAGATTCATATCGAGACGGGGTATCGAATGAATCGTCAAGACTTGTACGATTATGCATGATTCACTTAAAGTGAATTTGTTGTTGTTTCATGAACAAGACATTGTTAATGTCAGTGCATATGACTAGGTGGTTCGATAGGAGATTGGACGCATCGAATGACCCGAACAGAGAGACCCATTGTGGAAGTGCGTAAAAAGCATATCGGTGGTGGGATGTCTCTCAAGACTTATAACAGTGTATGATTTAGTCCTTAGACTTGAGATGCTAGGGCGAATTCGGTATACGGGTGTGCGTACTTTGATTTAGGAGCCGGGCACATAGCTTGTCCATTGTGCGCCTACGTTGGGTACGTATAGTCGTATGCGCGGATGGTTAGCATCAATATAGGATCTACCGACTCATCGTAATGGATGGGGAATTTCCTGTACATTCTAAGATGATGCATTCCGAGAAATCCATGGCCATGGTCAGTGACGGATTTGGAAAGGGGTTTCCAGATTTAGCAGTCACACTGGAAGTATTATCCTGAATTAGAAAGTACAGAATCGAGATGATTAGAGGTGCCGACCAATTCACACACCCTAGGTCTCGATCGGGAAATTAGTCGTTAGAGGGACCGTATGTACATGGTACTTATAAGAGGTTTAAGGTTCACTGAAATCAATTCACCTGAAGTTGGGCCTCATGGGCTTGTGGCTAGACATCGACCATGAGGTGTGGGTACTCCTGAATTGATGGTAGATTAATTCTGGAGTGGTCAATTGAAAGTAGTTTAATTGATCGGAGCAATTAATTAAATCACAGAAATGTGAGCCTGCGGCCAATTGATGGTGAACCTAGAGGGTCACACACAAAAGCTTGAACTGTGATAGTCAGTTGTAGAACGAAACGATTTAAAGAAGTTAAATCAAGATAAGAAATTAAAGGGTTAATTCCTGGAGAGATAAAATTAATTAGATTTATCTAATTAAATTAAATTAAATCTTTAAATAGATTTATTGGATTATTTAATTAAAGTATTAATTAAATAAATGGGCCATTTAATTAAAGTGGTTAATTAAATGACTTGGGCTATTTAATTAAAAGGACTAACTAAATAGAGGGGTTGAGCCAGACTTATCTGATGGCCCATTAGCTAAGAGATAAGATTAGGGATATGTTTTGAACTCTCCTATAAAAAGGAGTCTTGGAGAATCAAAACCCTAACACAAGCAAAAACTCTAAACCCTAATCTCTCCTCTCCTAGCCGCCGTCCCCTTCTCCCAAGTAGCCCTAGCCGCCGCCGCCTACTACCTAGCCGCCGCCGCCGCCGCCGTGGTTGTAGATCGGCCGTAATCCACCTCTCTCCCTCTTCCGATCTACATCTAGAGTTGGATCTAAATCCAACTCTTGAATCTGAGCTACTTTTCTCCTAGTTCTGAGCCTGAGGATTAAAGTGATTGCAGATCCAGATGGTGTGGACTTTTCTCTAGAGGCACAACACTTGGGGTGCTCTAGTGATCCGACAAGAAGACCGGAGAAACCACCACCTTGCCTGTGGTGAGGTAAAATCGCAATTTTACCACTATATTTATTTTGGTATTTGTATGCTTAAATAAATTCAACCTTATTCATATGTACTAATAAGATGCCTGGGATGTGGATATAAAAATTTTAAATTCCGCACCGTTGTAGTTGACAATTATACCCACGAAATCCCAACAGTGGTATCAGAGCCTAACTTATTATGTACATATGAAAAGGCATGAACGCATCAATTTATGTGATTATATGTATTTCTTGTGTTCTGATATTTGATTCTTACTTGTTATGATAAATTGAGTGTTCGGATTTTTGCACTTTTCGGTTTTTAGGCCTAAATTGTAATTTCCGAAAATTGGAGGGCTAATTTTCAAATTACGATTTTTTATAAATCTGGACAGAAATTAAAATTTTGTTTTTCTGCAATTTTGGACCAAATTGTAAATTCTGGAATTTTTCAAAATCTGGACCATTTTGCAATTTACGAAATGTTAGGGGTGTTTTTGCTATTTTCCGTAAATCTGGGGTCTATTTTGCAATAAACAAAAGTTTCTAGAAATTTTGTTAATTTTCTGCTTTCTGGTCCAATTTGCATATTCTTGAAATTTTGGGGCTGATTTGTAATTTCCAAAAGTTGAGGGGTCAAAGTGTAATTTTCGAAAAATCAGGGGCCGAACTGCAATTTTTCAAACATGGAAGACAGAAACTGTTTTGTGCACTAAAAGGGTTTAGTAAATCCGGAAAGTCAATTTTATCATAATTAGTAGGGACTTAAAGTGAGAATCAAAGGGTCATTTTAAAGTCGGTTTAAAATGATGTTAGAGATTGTTTTAGAAGGGGCTTTAAAACTAGAATCTTAAGTTTTAAAACGGGATAAGAAATAAGAAATTAGGTTTTGCTTGTTTCTTGCTCTACGTGAAATTATTTACGTGGTTTTCGATCGCGCCGAGCCTTGACCCTTAGGGTAGATGTGATTGGTTATTTATCATCTTATTGGTTTTATTGGGCCTGCGAGCCTTAAGTTTTGGGCCACTTTGAGCCATTGTAATAGATAGGGCTTTACTGTTTTATTAGTTTAGAATGGAGGCCCGTTACAAGCAAGGTGGGAGCCCAAGAAGACTAAAGGCCATGTATGCATGGTAAAATGTGTAATAGAGTAGGTCTCTTTGAAACCTAATAGATTGACCAATAAGACCATCGTCTTTGGCTCGATGGTGGTCCGCATAGGAGGCTCCCGATCGAAAACATACTGTGGTAGCATGCATGCTAGGTGTGTATGTATTTATTTACGTATTTATATCTGAGCTTGTATGGTGATGCGCGCTAGTTATATTTAGATCGTAAATAAAAGATAATGCATAACTGGAACGGTGAGATCTCGAGGAGAGTTACCTCAAACTCTTAAACCCGAAAAACCCCTCTTGAAAATAATATTAAGTCACATTGGGTACATTTAAAATGATGATTTAAAAATTCAAGCCTTCCATCAATAGGGACTAGTGTAAGTTGTCTACTTATCGTTGAAGGTGATCCAGAGTCTGGCACCCTAGACGAAGAAAGGGACAATACACGAAATTCCTTGATTCCTGTTTTTAACTAAACTCTACAAGGGTGAGGACTGGTCGGGATGTGATTATCGACCGATAACTAGTTACGGGGACTTCGCGACCAGGCCAGTTGCTCATCATGATTGATAGGTTAGACTTAACGATTAGTAACACTTATGATGTAGCAGTGCTAGATAAGTGCGAAGACCGAGGCAAAATAGCTTGAAGGTTGTGGAGGAACACAATTGGTAAAAGTATACCTACCTGGGGAGTTAATTGTATGGCCACGAGTCGTAGGTGCAATTAATGTCTGCTGGGACGTCAAGACCTACTAGGAGATTAGATTTCCCGAACAATTGAAGGGGTAATTGTTTCGAGAAAATAGTGGGAGAACTTTTTCGATAACAAGTGCAACATCGTTAATTATAAGTATTAATATAGATCAGTCAGCTAAACGTTATCATTTACTTTTGTAGATCAATTCTGCAAAAATGTCTAAGAATCCATTATCTATCATCCTTGACACTAACAAACTGAACGGATCAAATTTTGTCGACTGGCTTAGAAATCTGAGGATAGTCCTCGACTCCGAGAAAGGGAGTTACATTCTCGATGCACCCATGCCTGGTGCACTTCCGGAAGGGGTTTCGGAAGAGGAACGAGCTACCCATCAAAGGTGGGTCGATGATGATATTCAGGTTCGTTGCCTCATGCTGGCATCAATGACCAATGAGCTGCAGAAACAGCATGCAAGGATGTTGCATGCTGCTGACATAATTCTTCATCTCCGAGAGTTGTTTGGAGAGAAGTCTAGGACCGAAAGGTTCAAGACTACAAAAGAATTATTCAATCTGAGAATGGCTGAGGGTTCAAGTGTGAAGGATCACTGTTTGCGCTTCATTAATCTGGTTGAAAAACTGGAGAATTTGGACGTAGACCTGCATGCTGACCTTCGCAATGACCTCCTCCTCCATACTCTGCCGCGCTCATTTGATCAGTTCGTGCTAAACATCAATATGGAAGATAGAGAGCTCGCTCTACACGAACTGACCAATTTATTGGTCACGGCAGAATCAACCTTGAAAAGGGAGAAGTCTGTCATGATTGCTGAGCAACCCAAGGCTGCAAAGCCTAAGAAGGGCAAGAAAAAGAAGAAGAAAGTAATCTCTTCTAAAACAACCAAGAAGGTTGTCGAGAAGAAAAGAAAAAGCCCAGAAGATGAATGTTTCCACTGCAAGAAAGCAGGGCACTGGAAAAGGAACTGCCCAGACTACCTGAAAGAGGTGGTCAAAGGTATTTTCTTTATTGAAGTTAATATTTCTATTAACTGTGCATCATGGGTGTTAGACACCGCAGCCGGTTCTCATATCTGCAATGATTTGCAGGTAATGGGAGCAGTAAGGCCTCTTAAACCTGGGGATAGAATCCTGCGCTTTGGAAACGGAGCTAGGGTTGCGGCAGAGGCCATAGGAGACGTTGAATTAGTCCTAGGAAATTTTTCTTTGGTTTTGAAAGACTGTTTGTACGTACCAACAATTATCAAAAACATTATTTCTATTCCTCTTTTGGACAATGATGGTTTTTGTTTTTCCATTTCTAATGGAAAGTTTAGCATAATAAAAGGTGGTTTTACTTATGCTTGTGGTACTTTGATAGATGGTCTTTATTCCTTAGAACCTGCTAATTCTAATGTCATGCACATTCAATCAAAGAAAAGAAAACAAGATGAAAACAATCCACAACTTTGGCACGCTAGGCTTGGACATATTTCCAAGAGTAGAATTCAAAAGTTGGTCTCCTCTAGGGCTCTTGAAATAAAGAACCTAGATGATCTCCCAACTTGCGAATCCTGTCTCAAGGGAAAAATGACCAAGGCGCCTTTTACTGGGAAACCAGAGCGAACCAAACAAACCTTGGATTTAATCCATACTGATGTTTGTGGACCACTGAGTATCAGTGCGAGAGGAGGATTCTCATACTTCATAACCTTCACAGACGACTTCAGTCGTTATGGGTATGTATACCTGATGAAGTATAAGTCCGAAACTTTTGAGAAATTCAAAGAGTTTCGAATGGAAGTTGAGAATCAACTTGGACATAGTATCAAGGCACTTCGGTCGGATCGAGGTGGTGAATACTTAAGTCAAGAATTCCTCGATTATCTTGTAGAGAATGGAATTCTCTCTCAGCGAACTCCTCCTAGAACACCGCAGTTGAATGGTGTGTCTGAGAGAAGGAACAGAACTTTGTTAGACATGGTTCGTTCCATGATGAGTTTCGCTGACCTTCCTTTTTCGTTTTGGGGCCAAGCCCTATTAACTGCTTCGAAGATACTTAACATTGTACCTTCAAAGTCGGTGCCGACGACGCCATACCAAGAGTGGTTTGGTAAAGCACCCATATACTCATATCTACGAGTATGGGTATCTCCTGCCTATGTAAGAAACAAGAAAGGAGATAAACTAGAGAGTAGATCTAGTTTGTGCAAATTTGTGGGGTATCCAAAGGAATCCATTGGATACCTGTTCTACGAACCTAAGGAACAAAAGATGTTTGTGTCCAGGAACGCCCACTTCTTGGAGGATGACTTCCTCACTAAAAGAAGCGGAATATCCGTAGAACTGGATGAAGTCCAGGAATTGGACCCATCCCCACAAGCAGTGTGAGTTGATCCTGAACCCGTTGAACCATCTAGTACACCAGTACTTCGTAGGTCCGATCGAGTTCGTAGAGATCCTGAAAGATATGGCTTTATTCACGAAAACGATCAATTGGACACTGATCCAAGGACATACGAAGAAGCTATGTCAGACATAGATTCGGGTGCGTGGCAGGAAGCCATGCAATCCGAAATGGATTCCATGCATTCCAACAAAGTATGGACTTTGGTTGATCCACCTGAGGGATCCATCCCTGTAGGCTGCAAGTGGATCTTCAAGCGCAAGCTAGGAATGAATGGAGAGGTATTAACTCATAAGGCTCGCCTTGTGGCAAAAGGTTATTCTCAAAGACCTGGAATAGACTATGAGGAAACCTTCTCGCCAGTAGCGATGTCTAAATCCATTCGGATACTATTAGCCATAGCCGCGTGGCATGACTACGAGATATGGCAAATGGATGTAAAGACCGCCTTTCTCAATGGCGACATTGATAAGGAAATTTATATGCAACAGCCAAAAGGCTTTACATCTAAAGGAAGTGAGCATAGGGTTTGCAAACTTCAAAGGTCAATCTATGGCCTAAAACAGGCGTCCCGAACCTGGAACATACGTTTTGATGAGACAGTCAAGGGGTATGGCTTCATCAAGAACGTTTATGAGTCATGTGTGTACAAGAAATTCGATGGGAGTTCGGTACAATTTATTGTGTTATATGTCGATGACATTCTGTTGATCGGAGACGATATCAGAACGTTGACGCAGACGAAAGCGTGGTTATCCACGCAATTCTCCATGAAGGATATGGGAGACGCATCTTACGTACTAGGCATACGTATCTATAGAGATAGATCGAAGAAGATGTTAGGTCTCTCCCAATCCCAGTACATTAACACTATACAAAAAGATTCAGTATGGAAGAATCCAAGAAAGGATTGCTTCCAATGAGACATGGAATCTATCTTTCTAAATCAATGTGCCCTACGAGTGATGAAGAAAGAAAGGGAATGTCTCTCATACCTTATGCATCTGCCATTGGCAGCATAATGTATGCAATGTTATGTACTAGACCTGACGTAGCTCACGCTCTCAGTGTAACGAGCCGCTACCAGTCGAATCCAGGGGAGGAACACTGGACCGCCGTAAAGGCTATCCTAAAGTACCTGAGAAGGACTAAGGATATGTTCTTGGTCTACGGTGGGAGTGGAGAATTGAAACTCGAAGGATTCACTGATTCGAGTTTTCAGTCTGACGTGGATGATTTTAAATCCAATTCTGGATATATATTTTGCCTCAACGGCGCAGCGGTGAGTTAGAAGAGCTCCAAACAGTCGACCACTGCAGACTCAACCACTGAAGCAGAATATATCGCCGCATCAGATGCAGCGAAGGAAAGTGTTTGGATGAGAAACTTCGTCCAAGAGCTGGATGTGGTACCTAGCATTGCAAATCCCATAGTAGTCTACTGCGACAACAATGGGGCAATTGCTCAAGCGAAGGAGCCGAGATCACACCACAAGTCCAAACACGTATTGAGGAAATACCATGTGATCAGGGAGATCATAGGTAGAGGAGACATTCAAATGGAGCATGTCGACTCAAAGGATAACGTAGCTGATCCACTAACTAGGCCATTATCGCAAAAGGTGTTCGAAGAGCATCTGGCAAGGATGGGTCTTAGAAACGTTTGTGATTGGCTTTAGGGCAAGTGGGAGATTGATAGGATAGTGCCCTGCAAGCCAACAAAATAGCTTGTAATAGGGAACATTATTTTATCTTGAAAGAATCTTTGATTTATCAATTAATACGAACTGTTTATTTTATTGAGAATTCATAATATAAACGAATGGTCATCTTCATCTTTCGCGAATACATTTAAGCGATTGGTTGAAACCCTGAGATCACTCATGACTACGGGACTATTCACTTCAGTATTGGGTGCGATTAATCATGAAACAATCTCAAAGGTCGTGATCTCAAAAATGTTCCAAGTCATAGATTCATATCGAGACGGGGTATCGAATGAATCGTCAAGACTTGTACGATTATGCATGATTCACTTAAAGTGAATTTGTTGTTGTTTCATGAACAAGACATTGTTAATGTCAGTGCATATGACTAGGTGGTTCGATAGGAGATTGGACGCATCGAATGACCCGAACAGAGAGACCCATTGTGGAAGTGCGTAAAAAGCATATCGGTGGTGGGATGTCTCTCAAGACTTATAACAGTGTACGATTTAGTCCTTAGACTTGAGATGCTAGGGCGAATTCGGTATATGGGTGTGCGTACTTTGATTTAGGAACCGGGCACATAGCTTGTCCATTGTGCGCCTACGTTGGGTACGTATAGTCGTATGCGCGGATGGTTAGCATCAATATAGGATCTACCGACTCATCGTAATGGATGAGGGAATTTCCTATACATTCTTAGATGATGCATTCTGAGAAATCCATGGCCATGGTCAGTGACGGATTTGGAAAGGGGTTTCCAGATTTAGCAGTCACACTGGAAGTATTATCCTGAATTAGAAAGTACAGAATCGAGATGATTAGAGGTGCCGACCAATTCACACACCCTAGGTCTTGATCGGGAAATTAGTCGTTAGAGTGACAGTATGTCCATGGTACTTATAAGAGGTTTAAGGTTCATTGAAATCAATTCACCTGAAGTTGGGCCTCATGGGCTTGTGGCTAGACATCGACCATGAGGTGTGGGTACTCCTGAATTGATGGTAGATTAATTCTGGAGTGGTCAATTGAAAGTAGTTTAATTGATCGGAGCAATTAATTAAATAATTAATTGGTCATTAATTAAATCACAGAAATGTGAGCCTGCGATCAATTGATGGTGAACCTAGAGGGTCACACACAAAAGCTGGAACTGTGATAGTCAGTTGTAGAACGAAACGATTTAAAGAAGTTAAATCAAGATAAGGAATTAAAGGGTTAATTCCTGGAGAGAGAAAATTAATTAGATTTATCTAATTAAATTAAATTAAATCTTTAAATAGATTTATTGGATTATTTAATTAAAGTATTAATTAAATAAATGGGCCATTTAATTAAAGTGGTTAATTAAATGACTTGAGCTATTTAATTAAAAGGACTAATTAAATAGAGGGGTTGGGCCAGACTTATCTGATGGCCCATTAGCTAAGAGATAAGATTAGGGATAGGTTTTGAACTCTCCTATAAAAAGGAGTCTTGGAGAATCAAAACCCTAATACAAGCAAAAACTCTAAACCCTAATCTCTCCTCTCCTAGCCGCCGCCCCCTTCTCCCAAGTAGCCCTAGCCGCCGCCGCCTACTACCTAGCCGCCGCCGCCGCTGTGGTTGTAGATCGGCCGTGATCCACCTCTCTCCTTCTTCCGATCTACATCTAGAGTTGGATCTAAATCCAACTCTTGAATCTGAGCTACTTTTCTCCTAGTTCTGAGCCTGAGGATTAAAGTGATTGCAGATCCAGCTGGTGTGGACTTTTCTCTAGAGGCACAACACTTGGGGTGCTTTAGTGATCCGACAAGAAGACCGGAGAAACCACCACCTTGCCTGTGGTGAGGTAAAATCGCAATTTTACCACTATATTTATTTTGGTATTTGTATGCTTAAATAAATTCAACCTTATTCATATGTACTAATAAGATGCCTGGGATGTGGATATAAAAATTTTAAATTCCGCACCGTTGTAGTTGACAATTATACCCACGAAATCCCAACATGGACTAACTTTGGAGGTGAGACGCTTGGATCACTTCTGTGAACCAGATCCAGATCCAGATCCAAATTCAGAATCAGAACTGAAGGTTGCCACCACCTTGCCTGTGGTGAGGTAAATCGCAAAAACCCCTTGTTTAATTACTCTGTGTGTTTTTGTTTCTTGCTTGCGTATAAATAATATGGAGAATCTAACATGGGACCTTGGGTGCTTCGAAAAATTTTAAATTCCGCACTGTCGTTGTTCTGACAATCGAGGCATCCCAACCACTATTCCAACAGTGGTATCAGAGCCAACTCCATCATTATTATACGAAAAACCTGAACATAATTTGTTTTCACCGTATATGTTTAATTATGTATATATAAACACGTGATAATTATGTTCTGTAAATCGATTCTTACTTGTTATGACTGGATCTATGATTGGGTAAAACTGCTTTTTTAGATCTGTGCCGATTTTATAGTTTTTGAAAACCTCAGGACTTTTTGAACTAAAAAATCGCATTTAGGGATTTTAGGGGCTGAAAAATTCGAATTTTTGATATCTGGAGATTTCAAAATTCTGGACTGTTTTTGCAAATCTGGTCGCACGGGTTTTGGGGTCAATTTGTAATTTCTGAAAGTTTAGGGACTGTTTTGCAATTACCGAAAATTCAGGGAAAAATAAAAAAATTTCAGAATTCAAAATATTATTTTCTGGTAGCTGCCCAAATCTGCCCAGGGGTGTTTTTGTAACTTTTTAAAAGTTTTGGGGTCAAAGTGCAATTTTTGAAAGTTGAGGGGAGAAAATGCAATTTTCAAAAGTTGAAAAACAGAATCTGAATTTGAGCAGAAAATTTATTTTTGTTTACCCGAATATTCATTTTGTCATAATTAGTAGTGACTAAAAGGTAAGAATCATAGGAAGTTAGTTTTAAAAGGTAGTTTTAAAATTAAGAAAGAAATAGGTAAAGGATGTTTGCATGTTTCTTGCTCTACGTGAACTGTTTACGTGGTTTTCGATCGAGTCGAGCCTTGACCTTAGGTTAGATGTGATTGGTTTAATTTATTGTTTGGGTTTTAATGGGCCTGCGAGCCTTTTATATTTTTAGGCCACTTTGAGCCTATGTAATAGAGTAGGGCTTTTACTGTTTTCCTAGTTTAGGATGGAGGCCCGTTTACAAGCAAGGTGGGAGCCCAAGAAGACATGAAGGCCATGTATGCATGGTACATTGTGTAATAGCATAGGGCTTCATGAGAACCCTTTAGATTGACCAATAGGGCCAACATCATTGGCTCGATGACGGCCTGCATAGGAGACTCCCGATCGAAAACATATTGTGGTAGTATGCATGTTAGGCTTGTATGGCTTTTATTTATTTGTAGATTTATATTTAGCTTGTACGGTATTACGCGCTAGAATATTAGATCGTAATAAAAGATAAAGCATAATTGAATCGGTGAGATCTCGAGGAGAGTTCGTATAACTTTAAAACCAGAAATTCCCCTCTTGAATTAAATATTAAGTCATATTGGATTAAAATGAAATGAAGTATTTATATAAATCCAAGCCTTCCATAAATAGGGACTAGCGTATGTTGTCTACTTATCGATAGAGGTGATCCAGAGTCTGGCACCCGAGTCGAAGAGAGGGACAATACGCGAAATTCCTTGACTATTGTTTTTAACTAAACAGGACAAGGTTGAGGACTGGTCAGGATGTGAGGATCGACCGATAACTAGTTACGGAGAACTCACGACCGGGCCCGTTGGTCATCATGATTGATGGGTTAGACTTAACGATTAGTATCACTTATGATGTAGCAGTGCTAGATAAGTGCGAAAACCGAGGCAAAATAACTTGAAGGTTGTGGAGTAACACAATTGGCAATAAGTATGCCTACCTGGGGAATTGGTTGTATGGCCACGAGTCGTGGGTGCAATTAATTGCCGCTGGGACGTCAAGACCTACTAGGAAATAGAATTTCCCAAACAATTGAAGGGGTAATTGTTTCGATAAAATAGTGGGAGAACTTCTACGATAGAAAGTCCAACCTTCGTAGATTATAAGTATTATTTATTAACTAGTCCACTGAATGTTTGTCTTCTCTTTAAATTAGATACTGAGATATCTGTAATTATCCATTGTACTATTTATCCTCGACTAATAAAGTAACTGGATCAAAATATCGACTAGGCAAAACTTGAGAATTGTCTTAAATTCCAAAAGGGGAATGATGTTCTTGAACGACGAGCCTATGCCTTATGAGCTTCCGAGATAAGTCAAAATAAAAGAAACGAGTCACCCGTAGAGTATGGGAATATTAATGATCGTTTCCTCATATAAAGATGAATCTCAAAAGTGAAACGAATCACCTATAGAGTATGGGAATCTTAATGATCGTTTCCTCAAATAAGCATCAAGATTGAACGAGCTATGGAAGCAACATGAGAAGCATGTCTGAAGCTTCCACCTCAAAAGGCCCGTTTTGAGGACCAGTCTTCTGAAACAAACCTCCACCTCAAAAGGCTTGTTCTGAGGAGTAGTTTTGAATCGATATGATTCGAGACTTCTAAGGAATTGTTTCAAAATTCGAGAATAAATGAAGGAACTAGTGTCAAGGATCACTGTGTTTGTTTTATCAATCTAGTTGAAAACTGGATCAATTAAACGTAGGCCTGGAAGTGATCTTAACATTAACCTCCTCCTAAATTCTCCTCCCGCTCATTCAAATGACTCTTGAAATACACTGATCTTATTTGAGAAGTCGATCACATTTCATGAATCAACCAAAGTACTGGTTATAGGCAAATAGGATAAACCTGTAATGATCGTTTACACTTCATGGACTGCGAAGTCAAAGAAGAGTAAAATGAAGAAGAATTTATTCTCTTCTAATTCGACCATAAAGGTGGTCAAAAGAACGCAAGTAGCCTAAAAGTCGAATTATCCCACTGCATCTAAGAAAGGCACTGATATGTTTAATCGATTAGATGATCTAATTAATTAAGCAACCTTTCAATTAAAGGGTTAATTGAAAAGGGAAAAGGAAGCAATTAAAGAAGTTAATTGAAAGGAAGTGAATTAATTGAATTAAACCATTAACTCAATTTTATTGAATTAATGTGTGAAGTTCAAATTAATACAAAGATAATAATCCATAACTTTGGTACGCTAGACTTGGACACATCTCCAAGAGTAGGATTCAAAAGTTGGTTTCACCTAAGTTTCTTGAAAAATAGAACTTGGATGAACTTCCAACCTGCGAATCATGTCTCAAAGGAGATATGACCAGATCTCCCGTCACAGGGAATCCAGAGCGAACCAAACAAAATCTGGATTTAATCCATGAGTATGGATCACTAAAGGTTACTGTGAGAGGAGATTACTCATACTTCGTACTTTTTGCTAATGACCTTGGTCGTTAGTGAGAAATGAATCTAGTGAGATGCAAATCCGAAAAACCAAGAAAGGTATTTCAATACGAAGTAGAGAATCAACAAAGACAAAGTATTACGACCATTCGATCTAGTTGAGATAGCAAATACTTGTCAAGGATTCCTCAATTATCTCATTGAGAATAAGGTTCTCATACAACAAACTCATCCTAAGACACCTCAACTTATTGAAATGTCTAAAGAGATGGAATCTAACATTGTTTAACATTGTTCGATCCATATTGAGTTTTCTTAAGCTTCCTTATGCATTCTAGGGGTTAGTCCTCCTGACTGCATCGAAGATACTGAGCAAAGTACCTTCAAAGTTCGTGCCTACAAAGCTTTACCAGGAAAGGTATGGCAAAATACCTCTGTGCTCTTACCTCTGAGTATGGAGATCTCCTGCTAATGGTAGAAACGAGAAAGGAGATAAATTGGCTAGTAGATCCAATTTGTATGTAACTGCGGGGTATCCAACGAAATCCATTGGGTACCTGTTCCACGACAATGAGAAACAATCGTTTCTCCTTGATACCCGTTCCTCTGTTGATGAATCTCTCGTCAAAGGAAATGGAAACGTCATGGAACTTGATGAAGTCCAAGATTTGGACCCGTCCCCGCAAATAGTGGGAGTTAATCCAGAATTTACTAAATCTACTAGTACACCTACTCTTCGAAGGTCTGATCGAATTCGTAAGGAGCCAGAGCAATTTGGTTTCATTCACGAAAACGAGAAAGTGGAAAGTGATCCAAGGACCTATCAAGAAGCGATGTCAGACATAGATTCGGATGCGTGGCTCGAAGCCATGCAAACCAAAATGGATCCCATCCATTCCACCAAGGTATAACCTTGACTGATCCACCCGAGGGATTTATCCCTGTAAGTTGGCTATAAATTGTAAGTGGATCTTCAAACTTGGAATGAATGGAGAGGTGTTGCCTCTAAGAATTGGCTAGTGGTAAAAAGGTTATTCACAATGTTCTGAAACAGACATTGATGAAACCTTTTCTCCATTAGCAATGTCTGGATCCATTTAGATTCACATTTGTTCTGATGAGATAGTCAAGACATTTGACTTCATCAAAACGAGTATGAACCATGAGTGTACAAAAGGATTAGTGGGAGCGCGATGAAGCTCATATCTTGCGTATTGGGATACGTATCTATGAAGTAGATCAGAAAAGATGCTGACACTCTCTAAATCTAGGTACATAGAATCAATACTGAAAATATTCAGTATGAAGAATCCAAGAAAGGATTGCTTCCAGTAAGACACTGTATCCCTTATTCCAAAATCGATGTGCCCTACATCAAATGAGAATAAAGGAGAATGTCTCAAATACCTTATGTTTCAAACAAAAGGTTGCATGTGGCATGCTTTACTATGTACTAGACTAGACGTAGAACATGCTCAAGTGTCGCGAGCAGTTGCTAGTCAAACTCCAGTGAAGAAGTACTGGACCACCATAAAAGATATCATTAAGCTCTTGAAAAAGACTAAAGGATTTGTTATTGGTCTACGGTGGTAGTGGAGAATTAAAATTCGAAGGATTCACTGATTCGAATTTTCAGCCTGATGTGGATGAATTAAATACATCCAATTTTAGATACATATCCTGCATCAATGGGGTAACGGTGAATTTGAAAGGGTTCCAAGCAAATCACCGTAACATCCAAACCACTGAAGCAAGAAATATTGCAGCATTAAATGTAGCATTAAATGCGGCTTAAGAAAGTGTTTGGATATAAAACTTCATCCTATGATTGGATGTAGTGCCCAGCATTGCGAAGCTCATGATTATCTTCCATTATAACATTGGAGCTATTGCTAAAGCAAAGCATTCGAGATCTTACCAGAAATCTAAACACAATTTAGAGAAAGGTACCATTTGATTAAAAAATCATTGGTAGAGTTAACGCGCGTAATAGATCGCGTCGACTTAGAAGACAACTTAGGGGATCCACTAAAAGGAGGCTATATCATGAAATGAGTTCGAAGAACATCTTTAAAAAGATGGGTCCTAGAAACGTTTGTGATTGGCTTTTGGGCAAGTGGGAGATTGATGGGATAGTGCCCTGCAAGCCAATACATTTAGCTTGTACTGGAACTATCATTATCTTTCTTTAGTATAAATGACTTAGTACGCATGTTTATTTATATGTGTATAAGGATAAACAATGGCCAACTTCATCTCTCGCGAATACATTTAAGCGATTGGATGAAATCCTTAGATTACATTTGACTATGGGACGATTCACTTCAGTACTGAGTGCAATCATGAAACAGTCTCAAAGGTCGTAATCTTAAAACTGTTCCAAGTCGTAGATTCCGAACGAGACGGGGTATCGTAGGAATCGCCAAGACTTGTACGAGTATGCATGATTCACATGGAGTGAATTTGTAGCGTTTCATGAGCAAGGCATTTGAGGACAGTGCATATGAGTAGGTGGTTCAATGGAGGATTGAATGCATCGAACGACCCGAACAGAGAAACCCATTGTGGAAGCGCATGTCGCATATCGGTGATGGGATGTTTCTCAAGGATTATAATAGTGTACGATTTAGTCCTTTGACTTGAGGTGCTAGGGCGAATTCGGTGCATGAAAGTGCGTACTTAGATCTAGGTATAGGCCACTTAGCTTGGTCATAACATGCCTAGGTTGGGTGCGTATGGACATGTACGCGAGTGGTTAGTACCGATATGGAATCTATTGACTCACTGTAATGGGTGAGAGAATTTCCTATACGATTCTTAGATAATATATCCGAGGAATCCACGGCCGTGGTCGGTGACGGATTTGGGAAGGGGTTTCCAAATTTAGCAGTCACACTGGAATATTATCCTGAATTAGAAAGTATAGTTATCGAGACAAATTTAGAGGTGCCGATCAATTCACACACCCTAAGTCTTGATCGGGAATATTAGTCGATAGAAGGACCGTATGTACATGGTAATTATATGAGACGAGGTTCACAAGTATCAATTCACCTGAAGTTGGGCTTCATGGGCTTGTGGCTAGACATCGACCATGAAGTGTAGGTACTCCTGAGTTAATAGAGGATTTGATTCTAGGAGTGGTAAATTAAAGGTAGTTTAATTGACCGGAGCAATTTATTGTTCATAAATTAAATCACGAGGAATTCGTGGGCCTGCTGCCAATTGATGGTGAACCCAGAGGGTCACACACAATACAATTGGACGGTGACTGTTGAAAAAGGATACAAAAGGAATTAATTGATTTAAAGGTAATTAAATCAATTAAATGAATTAAAAGTATTTAATTCAAGTGGGAGATTAATTAATTGGCTGACTTGATTAATTAAATACTTAATTGAGTTGCTAATTAATTATATAAAAGATATATTGATTTAATTGGATTGGGCATTTAATTAAGTAATTAACTAAATGAAAGGCTTGCAAGACATGGGCCTTTAATTAAAAGCCCATAAGGAGTCTTGCAAAACCTAGGTCAAGAGGGAATCTATAAATAGGGTTCCACTAGAGCTAAAAAAGCTAACACATAGCAAAAACCCTAGCCTCTCTCTTGCACCTAGCCGCCGCCCCAACCCTAGCGCCGCCGCCCCTTGCTGGCCGTGAGTTGCTATGGTGCCGCCTCATATTCTCCCTTGTTCCTTCGTGCTGGATCTTGCTCTGCCAGGTAGATCTGCACAGTCCTGCTTCGAAAAATCTCCTAGATCCAGTTCTGAGCCTAAGACTAGGAGGTGATGCCAGAATCCAATTGGTGTGGACTAACTTTGGAGGTGAGACGCTTGGATCACTTCTGTGAACCAGATCCAGATCCAGATCCAGATTTAGAATCAGAACTGAAGGTTGCCACCACCTTGCCTGTGGTGAGGTAAATCGCAAAAACCCCTTTTTTAATTACTCTGTGTGTTTTTGTTTCTTGCTTGCGTATAAATAATATGGAGAATCTAATATGGGACCTTGGGTGCTTCGAAAAATTTTAAATTCCGCACTGTCGTTGTTCTGACAATCGAGGCATCCCAACCACTATCCCAACAATCCCACCATAAAGAATGGATATGCTGGCTTTCGGGGCTCAGAAAAGGAATACCGAGATGGGAGAGGGATCAGACATTGACCCCCTTGCGCTTGTAGATCAGTACAGAGTTCTAGAGGGCGACGAAGTCAGAAACAGGGGCAACGTTTTAAACTCAGAAGCGGAGGAGGGGGAAGTTCGCCAGACCTCCAGTGATGACGAAGCTCATATCGGGGAAGAAATTTCCGAGGATGAATCGGTTGGCAGTGAAGTTTCTTCCCTCCGTGATAATGAAACCGCGAAATACCAGATAGGAGGCCGGTTGACTGTCATCATTAAGAAATGGGTGGAAACCATAAACAATTCCAATCAACTCCGGACGAAACGTAAAGCCGACCAGATCCGCACCATTTATCATGCTCCGGCTCATCGTGCGAAGTTGGAGCTCGAGATTGGAAAATACCTTCCCGAAGGTTATTCTATTGTCATACCTACTTCCAAACAAAAGGTTACCGAGCCGCCTGCGGGTTGCCAAGCCTTTAATAGTAGGCAGTTTCACTTTGGCTTGCGTATTCCTTTTATTCCATTACTTAGAGAAATTTTGGAAGTATTTTCTCTCGCGCCTGCCCAGATTCTCCCGATTTCAATTGCGTATATCGTTGCCTTTAGTGTTCTGATGCATGCTAGGGGAATGGAGGCGTCTTTTCAGAAATTTTGGCAAATTTTTTAGATGAGTCTATCTAGCTCTTCAAACGCTGGGTTTGTCTATTTTTCCCGTAGGCCGAACATGTCTATTCTTTCAACTAACATTTCGAGCAACACCAAAGGTTGGAAAAAGGAATTCTTTTTTGTTCGAGGTCCCGACATTCCAATTTTGGAGAGTGCCTCTGAGATGAAGCCGTTTGAGTGGGTGGGCGAAAAGACTTGGGTATATGGCAAACGATCCCTTAAAGGAAAAATTCCTCCCCTGTTGTCCTCCGACCTTTTAAAAGATTGGAGCTTCGATCCTTATCAAACGGTGTTGTTGACACAGGAAACAGTCCTTCGGCTGGCCGGCCTCAGTAACTGCACCTTTTCTGCCCCGACCCTTATTTATGGGCATGCTCCCGAAGTTGAAAATCCTTCGGACGGTGGCCGTTCTATTGAAATTGCTCCGACAGAGGCTCGAACTATTGTCACTGCCCTTTCTCTTGGTAACCTTCTTAGTTTATTCTGGTGTTCTTCGACTGGTCACCAATTTCTTGTATAATTCTTTTAAATACCTTTTGTTCATGCAGTTGATCTTGTAGAACAATTCCGAACTTCCATAGCAGGCTCTACTGTTGCTTCGTCCTCTAAAACGACCCAATGCCAACCACGAAAACAAAATAAATCGAAGACCGACAAGAAGATGGGAAAAGGAGATAACATTATTTCCACTACAACGATTCCAAACTTGCATTCTAACAGATTCACAGTTGGTGCCGAAGACGCAATTCCATCTAACGATATCGGTCCGTTGCGAACAATTTTTTCGATTTCTACTGAGGACCCCAACGCTGCCGGATACAGTCAATATTCTTTCGCGCAGATTCAATCTCGACAGATGATTGAGGGGCGTTCAGCACGGAAGAGATATCGGGACGCTCCCAAACCTTCGAGAAGAACAAAACCCTTTGGTCGTAGATCCAGCCCCATCCCATGTCGTCCTGGATGATGCGAGCCTGATTTGGCAGATTATATCGAAGATCATCTTTGAGGTGCGAGGACTGCCGGTTATCCTGAGGATGGAAGTATTAATTCAGACCTAGAACCCGACGGGGAGCATTCGGTGGACAAGGCGATCAGGATACTTTTAGCTGGCAGATTCAAAGATAATAATACAGAGTTGTTCTCCAAGGACGGTTTTAGAGCGTTGGGAGATTTCGCCCAATTTCATCAAAAGGTTTTAATCAATCCTCCTCGTTTTCATGATATTGAATTGCTAATGATCATGGAATTTGACCTTTACTTTGTAGATTGGAGATGAATTCGTCAACCAGATTCATCGACTTGCTCTCTTGGAAGAGAAATCTACCCAATTTCATCGAGCTTTGATGCTTGTTTCTCGAGCAGAAGCGGAGAAAGCGACCCAGCTTTCTGAGGCTCTGGCCAAAGTCTCTGAGTTGGAGAAGGAGCTTTCTTCTACAAGGCGGGAGCTCGAAGAGGCCAGGAACGGCCTATTATCTACATCAGCCGCAGGAGATCTTTCTGGGGCAGTTGGTGTTACCGGGGGCATTCTCGAGCCAGACGTTGAGAAACCTAAGGCTGAGTTAGCGCAGACGAAGGCAGATTTCTAGCTTTCTTATGCTCAGGGTTGAGATGAAGCCAAACTTCCGGCGATAAGGGAATTTTTGAGGTCCCTATTTTTAGATGCCCTCGTTCGAGAACGATCAGGTCCGATTAATCAATCGTTCTTCTTCAAAAGCGTGCATCAACTGATTTCTGCCGGGAGGATTCCAAGGCAACTTGAAGACTATATTCCGTACATGGATCCTCATAAAAACATTTTTAGGAAGGAGTATAAGCCTTCGTCCCTTCCCGCGGATCTCGGGGACTTACGGAATCATGAGTTTACCACCCTTCTATATGAGTTCGGATTCCCCATGCCTAATCCTGATATGCTAGAAGCTTCTACTTTTTCGGATTCGGAGAGCAAAGGCGAAGAGGAGGTTGAAGTCGATATTGAAAATGATCTCGATGATCCGGAGGGAAGTCTTCCATTTGCCACTGAAATTGATGATGAGGTTAATGGAAGCGGTAGCGGAGATACCAATAATTCGAGCAGCGACGAAGATGACTCTGATGACAACGATTCCAATGACGAGGATAAAATAGTAGAATAACCTCGGAGATACGCCAAGTCTTTGTATTTTAGTTCTTCAACCATGACTTAGTATTTTGTACTTATCCACTTATTTTTCCTCTATTGTAGTACCACATGATTTTACTTATTTCGAATGAAAATATTTGTCTATTCACTTCTTCGTGTATCCTTGTGCGGGCTCTCTCAATATTTGTAACTGTTCAATTTAAAATAAAACGACGCGTCACTATTGCTATAAATATATTGGCTTTTTCACCTATTCTTTAATCAAGCTAATTTATCGCGATCAGAGCTTTTAGGTCGGCCAATAGAATTCGGAAGAGCTAATTTTGTAAAAAACCAGAACCATGGATAAAATACTTGGTCCCTCAATCGATCCTTCCTTGCTTCTGGGAGGTGTTAAAGCTAAGAGTTCCTCGTCCAAAGACTCCAAATCGAACAAAGAGAAGAAAGTCGCGAAGAATTCTGCCAAGTCCCCCAAAACCTCTAAGGGTGGGGACATCGTGAGAGAAAGGCATACATCCTCCCAGTCGACTCGAAATCTGTCGATCAAGTCTGTTTTGTCGAAGGAAGACTCTGAGCCTGAACCTAACGGTTCCCCCGTCAGACCCTTGGATAATTCCAAGTGGGCCCAAATCAGGTTGAAGTCATCTGAGTCTTCGGGTAAGAGATCGTTGTCTGATACAATCATTTCGACTGAAACCCTCGCAAAACTTTTGAATGAAAAAAAACCTCTTACTGACGCTACGGCGAATAATCCTGAGGGCGAAGGGCCGAGCAAGAAGGCCAAAACTATTGTTAGTGAAAAAGATGCACTGAAAGTAGATACTTTTCCGGGTCAGGATGCTACAAAGGTTGAGAACCCCCCAGATCATCCCACTATTTCGAAGGATAAGCCTCCTTCTCCAGGAGGTTCAAAGGAAGAGCCTCGTTCTGAGGAAAAACTTAACGACGTCCTTCCAAGCCTTTTGCAGGCTCAAATTTCGATTTCTGAAGCAGGTTCTTCTGGTGAGAAAAATCCCCTGCAATTGTTCCAGTCGGGGTCGAACTTTCTTGCCCAAGTTCGAAATATAATTGTTTTTGAAATTTTGATTCCAAGAAAACAGGGCTAAGATAGTAGAACTCAGTTATAAGCAAAATATCTGGAAAACTTTTCCTCGATCATTTATATATCTGATGGCTTAATTGGATAAATAACGGGAGTAATTGATAATTCTGGAAAGAACATCGACATTTATCTTATCTTCGAGGTTGTTAGATTCAATTGTTGATGTTCTTTTTTCGCGAATTCGATCTATGGGTCATAGCAACAGCTTTCACCCCTTTTCATTTTAATCGGTCATAGCAATAGCTTTCACCTGAGGGTCGTAGCAACAACTTTCACCCTTTTCATTTTAATCTGTCATAGAAATAGCTTTCACCTGAGGGTCGTAGCAACAACTTTCACCATTTTCATTTTAATCGGTCGTAGCAATAGCTTTCACCTGAGGGTCGTAGCAACAACTTTCACCCTTTTCATTTTAATCGGTCATAGCAATAACTTTCACCTGAGGGTCGTAGCAACAGCTTTCACCCTTTTCATTTTGATCGGTCGTAGCAATAGCTTTCACCTGAGGGTCGTAGCAACAACTTTTACCCTTTTCATTTTGATCGGTCGTAGCAATAGCTTTCACCTTAGGTTCGTAGCAACAACTTTCACCCTTTTCATTTTGATCGGTCATAGCAATAGCTTTCACCTGAGGGTCGTAGCAACAACTTTCACCCTTTTTATTTTAATCGGTCATAGCAATAGTTTTCACCTTTATATCGATTTAAGAAGAGAGGCTGAGTGTCTATTATGAAGTTAATATATAGCTTGTAGAGATGCATAGAATAGACGAGAGAATTTCGAAAATAGAAGTACCTTGTTGATTTTCTTAATAATAGGAGATATAAGATCCGTACCTTGAATTTTGATCGATAGATAACTCGAGAAGCCAAATACATGATCTTCATTTTCTCTAATACTTCCTAATTTTGAGTGCATTCCATGTTCGGGGAAAGATTTTCCCATTTTTATAAGTAACTTAACGCGAGCCTTCCTCCTCAATTTCGATTATGATCTTACGCGTTTTCGTGTGCTCGATCAAGGGTGGATAGTCAATGCAGTAATAACGTTAGATAATAAATTAGAAAGATCAATAGTATTGTATTCTGAATTATCGAGTACAGATTACAAGTGTTTGGAGTCCTATTCGAGCATTATTGGATGCCGTACATATTAAAGGGCGAAATACATATGAGAAAACCTATACTACTATTCTTGAGTGAATCCGAGCAGCAGTCTCAAAGCTAGTGCACCTGGGAAGTTGTGTCCGTTGTCATAAATGCTTGGGGTATTTATAGCCGAAATCGGGGTTTAGATGATCCATCCGCAGACATGCATTACTCGGCCCACGAGTTTGGACCAGAGCTCGGCCCAACAGTAACTCTTGATCCAGGTCCATCTATACATTGTGTACTTGGAGAATGGGGTCGAAATCGAGCTCCTCAGACAAATATTGTTCGATCTGACATGGTTGTAGAAAAGCGGAGCACCAAAATACCCCTAATCAATACTCCCCCACTTCTTGAGCATAAAGTGAAGCTTGAGCTCGAAGAAGTATATATATAGTCCAGGACGATCAGGGAGAATGAACCAATCTAGGCACCAGCTTCGGGTATGCCTCATTAAAAACCTAATTCAGAAAAACCCATTGGGATAAAAACCGAACTAGGGAAAAAGAGTGCATACTTTGAGAAAACATGTAACTGTGCCGTCCAGATATTATCCTTGTCGTTCGTTGCGGGGATTGAAGCTTGTGATTTGGATATTTCATCGCCATTTTAGCGAAGCAGTTTTATTGAATTTCATTATCTCATAGGCTTGTGTGGGGATTCGGAGCTAACATTTCTTCGATGCGCCGCTTGCCGTAGGTCTTCAATTTAGGAATTTCGAAAAATATGGGGCCTTAAATGTAATTTTCGGAAATAGGATTTTAAGTTTGCCTTGAGAAAGTTCAACCGCCGCGGTTACTCGGGGACCGGTTTGCAATTTCCCGTTTTGTCCCTGTATATATAGTTTTACGGAGGGTCGCCGTTCATCAAAGGCTCTGAGGAGAAAAATTTAGATCGGAGCATACAGATCGATAAGTGAGTTCTAGCAATCTTTTTCGAGCAGTCTTCGTATATTCATAATGTCGAGTTCAGTAGACTTGAAGGGAAAATCTCCTTCAGATGAGAATGAGGCCGATAATCGGAAAGATAAAGAAGTCGTGGAAGCTCGATCATCTGAGATCGAGAATCCACAAAACTCGAGCTCCGCCTCCGATTCCAGCGGGGAGGAGCGGGAATCGAATTCCGAGATGGGAGATAGCGGCGATGAAAATTCAGGTGAAGCAACAGTCTCTGATGAGGAAGATGTAGAGGATGGGGACCTTCCCTTGGGGAAAAATGAGCAAAAGAAATATAGATTGAACCGTAATGTGGTAGTCACGATCTTTGACTGGGAAGAGCCCTCGACCAGCGCAGGTCTAAACATGACTGAGGAGAGTGTTGGGTTTGTGCCTCGATTGTCAATACAACAGAGTGCGGAATTTAAAATTTTTCAAGACACACCCACAGTCCCATAAATAAAGTCTCCATATTATGTATACGAAAAGCAAGAAACGAACGCAAGCATAAATAAAACATAGGGGGTTAATCGAAATTACCTCACCACAGCTCGGTGGTGGTTACCTCCAGGCTTCATGTTCGATTCACAATATAGTGATCCAAGTGTCTCACCTCCAGAATGTATCCACACCAACTGGATTGTAGCAACACTTCCAAGTCGTAGGCTAAGAACTGGAACTTGAAAGTTTGTCAACAAAGGTACTTCTGAACTTGATCAGGACTTTGATCTAGGTTCGGGTTTGGAGATCAACTGGAAGAAGACCAAACACGCAGGGCTTATGCGGCTGGATTTGGTTCGGCCAAGCTTGGATCGGCCAGGTTAGGTTCGGCCGAGCTAGGATGGGCGACTAGGGTTCGGGGCGAAATAGTTTGGGGCGGATATGCAATTTCTAAAACTTATTTTCGAAAATCAGATTTTTCTTCTCAAAATCGGTTATAACTTTCTCTCAAAAGTTTTGCAGAGTTTTCTCTCAAAAGTTTTCAGTCTCTCTTTTTATGAATGAAGAGAGGAGAAGAAGTATTTATAGGAGAAGAGTCCTACTCCTATAAGATATCTTCTTCCTTGTCTATCAAATCTTTTCTTCCTTATCTAATTAGGAATCTAAGATTTGATATATCTCTTCTTGCTTATCTTCCAAGATTAAAAACTTCCTTTTCCTTATCTTCAAAAAATCGCCCCCTATCACTTCTATTTGTGATAATTACAAATCGACCCCTGTGTCATTTAATTGGCTAATCCGAAAAATTACCAATTAAATTTATTCTTCCAAC
Organism: Penstemon barbatus; assembly: GCA_003313485.2. Taxonomy (NCBI): domain Eukaryota; kingdom Viridiplantae; phylum Streptophyta; class Magnoliopsida; order Lamiales; family Plantaginaceae; genus Penstemon; species Penstemon barbatus. Next base: position 31,700,166 of record CM064879.1, on the reverse strand, counting down.
TTAATTAATTAACCACTTTAATTAATTTCATAATTAATCAGATAACCCTTAATTAATTAATTGAACATTAATTAATTAAATATCTAATTAATAATCTCTTACTTGAATTAATGCTTTAATTCAATAACTTTGATTTAACAACTTTAAATCTTTCACATTTCCCTTAATGACTGTCACTGTCCAATTGTATTGTGTGTGACCCTCTGGGTTCACCATCAATTGGCAGTAGGCCCACGACTCTCGTGATTTAATTAACGAGCAATTAAATGCTCCGATCAACTTTAAACTATCTTTAATTGACCACTCCAGAATTAATTTCCTTATTAATTCAGGAGTACCTACACTTCATGGTCGATGTCTAGCCACAAGCCCATGAAGCCCAACTTCAGGTGAATTGATATTTGTGAACCTCACCTATTATAACTGCCATGTACATACGGTCCTTCCATGACTGATTTCCCGACCGAGACCTAGGGTGTGTGAATTGATCGGCACCTCTAATTATCTCGATTCTGTACTTTCTAATTCAGGATAGTAATTCCAGTGTGACTGCTAAATTTGGAAGTCCCTTCCAAATTCGTCACTGACCGTGGCCACGGGTTTCTCTGAACTATTATCGAAGAACGTACAGGAAATTCTCCCACCTTATCAGGATGAGTCGATGGATCCTTTCTTAGTACTAACCACTCGCGTACACTTCCGTACGCACCCAACTTAGGCATGTTATGACCAAGCTAAGTGGCCTATACCTAAATCAAAGTACGCACTTTCATGCACCGAATTCGCCCTAGCACTTCAAGTCTAAGGACTAAATCGTACACTATTATAATCCTTGAGAATCATCCCATCACCGATATGCGACATGCGCTTCCACAATGGGTTTCTCTGTTCGGGTCGTTCGATGCATTCGATCCTCTATCGAACCACCTAGTCATATGCACTGGCCTCAAATGCCTTGTTCATGAAACTACAACAAATTCACTCCATGTGAATCATGCATAATCGTACAAGTCTTGACGATTCATTCGATACCCCGTCTCGATATGAATCTATGACTTGGAACGTTTTCGAGATCACGACCTTTGAGACTGTTTCATGATAAGTGCACTCAGTACTGAAGTGTATAGTCCCATAGTCTATTGTGAACTCAGGATTTCATCCAATCGCTTAGATAGGTTCGCGAGAGATGAAGTTGGCCATTGTTTAATTCACGTACTATGAATAAACGGGCGTATTAATTATAAACCATAAGAAGATAGTCCTCAAACAAGCTAATTTAGATTGGCTTGCCGGGCACTATTCTATCAGAGAGGGCAGACGAGATCATCTGTTCCTATCAGGAAAAAGATCTAGGCGAGTTGCAAAAAGAGTTTGGCCCATATTTAGGCGCCGGTTTTTCGATAGTACTTCCTACTTCCGACCAACGGGTTACTGACCCTCCCGCGGGTTGTCAAGCCTTTTATTCCAAACATTTTCATTATGGCCTACGCATCCCCTTCCCTCCTTTGATAGAAAACCTTCTGGATGCTTTCCTATTGACTCCTTGCCAGATTTTACCGAATTCGATTGGTCTAATTATAGCCTTTTGCGTCCTGATGAAAGCCAAAGGGAAAAAGGCAGCCTTTCAGAACTTTTGGCGGATATTCCAGATGAGTGCTTCCACGTCTTCGAACGCAGGTTATGTATATTTTTCTCAGAGACCAAAGATTTCAATCTTATCAGCCAACGTCAGTAGCAATTTGAAAGGATGGAAGCAAGAGTTCTTCTTTGTTCGAGGGAAGTATGAGGAATGAGATAACGGATCAATTCCTGCAATCTCTTCGTGCTGACCCTCATCAGACCGCGTTGATGACTCAGGAGGCGGTTTTGCGATTGGCCGAGCTTAGCAGTTGCACTTTTCCAGCCGATCCGATCGAGTATGGGAGGGCTCGGATCGATCCCGCTAACCCCCTTCCTCGTTAGCCGATATTGTTGATAAATTCCGTACATCAGTAGCTGGTCCACATGTCGCTTCCTTCTCGAAGGGTAATAAAGGTCGGCCTCATCCTCAAATATCAACAGCTTCTCGGAAAGCGAAAAAGTCCAAGGTCCAGGTTGGGATCACGCCAACCTCAAATGCCTTGGTGATTATTCCCTCGATTACCGAAGCAGGAACCTCCCGCTCTCGGGCTGAGGCGGAGGGGACTCCTAATTTCCGAACTTCAGACGTGCTTCGATCCATTTTTCCAATTGGCACTTCTGACCCGAATGACGCAGGGTATAGCAACTACACATTGATGGAGAATCGTGCCAGGGAGATTTTGCAGGCCAGGACGGCTCGTAAAAGAAGTAGCGATGTCGCTGAGTCGTCCAGGAGAGTTAAACCTTTTGGTCGAGGATCCGATTCGATTCCTTGCCGGAGTGGCCATTCCGAACCGGATCTGTCTGACTTCATCGAGGATCATCTGCGAGGGCCCAGATTGGCCGGATACCCCGAGGGTGGGACAATTGAATCTGACTTAGGTCCCGAGGGGGAGCATACGGTGGATAAATCTCTTCGGATGTTCTTGGCCGGAAGGTTCAAGGATGATACTATCCAATCTTTTGTTAAGCCGGATTTTGAGATAGTAGGCGATTACGCCCACGCTCATCAAAGGGTACTGTCTATTCTGAAAGTTTCTAGTTCTTTCCTTATAATTCTTATTTTGTGTCTTACATATCTTTTTCTTTGCAGGCCGGAGACCTGTTTACTCAAACTGCTCTTCGACTGGCTGTACTGAGCGAAGAGTCTCAGGCGGCACAGAAAGCCCTATACAATGTTTTGAAGGACGAAGCTGCGAAGACCAGTCAGCTAGAGAATGCCAAAACTAAGTTGTCTGAGGTCGAGATAGAGCTCGAGAAGATTAAGAAGGAGTTGGAGGCGAAAAGGGCCTTAGAGGGTGAAGTGGCGAAATTTAAGCTGGAGCTCGAGCAAACCAAAGTGTCCGCCGAACAGCTTTATGAGTGAGGTCGAGCCGAAGCTAGGCTTCCTGCCATAAGGGAGTTCCTGGAGTCTCCAATCCTTGATGCCTTGGTTCGCTTACGGTCGGGTGAAATTAATCAAGCCTTTTACTATAAAGGGGCTCAGCACCTCCTTACAGCTGCCAAGATCGAAGGTGCCCTTGATCACTACCTTCCTAACATGAATCCTTGTAAGAATATCTTTGGTGAAGATTATAAAGCGTCTTCCCTTCCTCCCAAGCTCGAGGATTTGGCCGCTCATGAGTTCGCTCCTTTTCTAGAGGAATTTGGAGTGCCGATGCCAAATCCTGATGCGCTCGAAGCTCAATCCGAGGATGAAGATGTGGATATTGAAGGGGATTCTCGGGATCAGGGGGAGCAAAACAACTCTTCTTCCGATTAGAGCAGACCTGTGGCCGATGCACAAAGTAATGATGGAGAAGGGAGCAGTTCGAGTAAAGGTGATTCCAATGGCTCGGAAAGCAGTTCTAGCGAAGCAGAGGAACAAGGGAAAATGGACCATGAATCCACCCAGTGACGATTATCATGTAATAGGATTTACGTATTGAACCATTGTTCTTGTATATTTATAGTCTTCTGCTTTTGTCTATTTGGTGGATGCCCAAATTTAATTTTTCCTTAATGCCATGCTTAATCTTTTGTCTATTTGACTGTCTTGCTAAATTTTATAACGTCATTCTTGCATACTTATTTGCGTCATCGAATCTTTCTTGGGAGTAGCGACTTACCAATTATTACAGTTCGCATGATGTCGTGTCTTTATAAATACCCAGGTCTTTTTGCGTTGCTTTCACAATAATAATGCTCACGGCGATCGGAGCTTTAGAAAACCATCTCAGTTGTATCTTTACTTGGAAATCAAGAGATGAATAAAAATTTGAACGCTCTTGTGATTTCTCCCGCGCCTTTCTCCGGACCAAGTGATGGTAGAAGAACAAGGAAAAGAAATCGATCCCCAAATAAATCCGCTAGTTCTGATCAGTTAAACTTTCATAGGGAGAATAAATCTTCGATTATTGCCTTTTCTTCGTGCTTAAAATCTAGGGGCTCAAATAAGAAAATTAAAAAGGTTTCTTTTGCGGATGAAGTAACTGGGCGCACTTTTTTCCAATCCGTACCTTCGTTGGTCGGAGGATCTTCATCTAAAAGGGGTGTGACTCCTTTTAATATAATGTCACATGAGAAATCTGACTTGAGCCTTCTTCGGGCCAATGTTTCTATCTCTGAGGCGGTCTTCTCGACTGGAGAATATTCCTCGTTCCTGTTTCATTCTGGGTGGGAATCCCTTGCCCAGGTAATTCTTTCTAACTTCTTTATCATGACTCTCTAATTCCTTTAATTCTGCTATGACGTATTTTCTTATAAGTTCAGGCTGGCAAAGTCTTTTCTATGCTTTATGCGTTGGCCAATCATGAGATCGAACAACGGGCTTCTATTTCGCTCGAGCTGATTGGAAAAAAGATCGAGCTGGAACGCGCACTGGAAGCTAATAGATTTTTCAAGGAAAGATTGTCTCAGGATAAGTTAAGTTCAGAATTAGAGAGACTCAAAGATATCTACGAACGTGAGAAGAGGAACTCCAAGCTTCGTGAGAGGGAAGCTTACATCCGCGGGTATGCTGATCGTAGTGCTGATGTTCGAAAGAACCTTTTCGAAAATAATTTCGTTCAGTAACACTGTGGTTTTACTTGTTTTCCTTTGTATTACGAGCTTGCTAAGATTTCTCTTTTGTTGTATCACTATATTTACTGTGACGATTTCCCTTTCTTGTTATAACACAATCCTTGTTGTGATGATAATATTTGCTGGAATGACTGGAATGATGTTCTCCTTCTCTCTCTCTTTTTTTTTTTAGATAATAGAATCTTGATCGATCTTAGATATGCCTTCGACTTAAAAGGCCTTAGCAAATGGGTTTCATCCCTAGTCGTATCAGAGCAATTTTAGCTCGAGGGTCATAGCAGAGGCTTTCACCCCTTTCAATAATTCCGATCTAAGGGGCATATCAACGGCTTTCACCCTTAGTCGTATCAGAGCATTTTTAGCCCTTGGGTCATAGCAGAGGCTTTCACCCTTTTCAATAATTCCGATCTAAGGGGCATAGCAACGGCTTTCACCCTTAGTCGTATCAGAGCATTTTTAGCCCTTGGGTCATAGCAGAGGCTTTCACCCTTTTCAATAATTCCGATCTAAGGGGCATAGCAACGGCTTTCACCCTTAGTCGTATCAGAGCATTTTTAGCCCTTGGGTCATAGCAGAGGCTTTCACCCTTTTGAATAATTCCGATCTAAGGGGCATAGCAACGGCTTTCACCCTTAGTCGTATCAGAGCATTTTTAGCCCTTGGGTCATAGCAGAGGCTTTCACCCTTTTCAATAATTCCGATCTAAGGGGCATAGCAACGGCTTTCACCATTAGTCGTATCAGAGCATTTTTAGCCCTTGGGTCATAGCAGAGGCTTTCACCCTTTTCAATAATTCCGATCTAAGGGGCATAGCAATGGCTTTCACCCTTAGTCGTATCAGAGCATTTTTAGCCCTTGGGTCATAGTAGAGGCTTTCACCCTTTTCAATAATTCCGATCTAAGGGGCATAGCAATGGCTTTCACCCTTAGTCGTATCAGAGCATTTTTAGCCCTTGGGTCATAGCAGAGGCTTTCACCCTTTTCAATAATTCCGATCTAAGGGGCATAGCAACGGCTTTCACCCTTAGTCGTATCAGAGCATTTTTAGCCCTTGGGTCATAGCAGAGGCTTTCACCCTTTTCAATAATTCCGATCTAAGGGGCATAGCAACAGCTTTCACCCTTAGTCGTATCAGAGCATTTTTAGCCCTTGGGTCATAGCAGAGGCTTTCTCCCTTTTCAATAATTCCGATCTAAGGGGCATAGCAACGGCTTTCACCCTTAGTCGTATCAGAGCATTTTTAGCCCTTGGGTCATAGCAGAGGCTTTCACCCTTTTCAATAATTCCGATCTAAGGGGCATAGCAACGGCTTTCACCCTTAATAATTGATAAAGAAGAGATTGATAATAGATGAATATAGATCGAGAATATCCAGAACATGACGAGTAAATAAGAATTTAGGCGAAATAAACTTTCATTGAATAAATACTTAATCGGAATAAACATCTTTCGAATAACTTGGTCGAAACAGACCTTCATTGAACATGCAACTTACTAAACCACTAGAAAACAAAGACGATTAAGTAGCAGTAGTCTCGAATTTAACTATCTTCCATAATATTTTCTCAAGTTAACAGCGTTCCATGCTCGAGGTAGTACCTCTCCGTCAGGATGAGCAATCTTGTAAGAACCTTTTCTTCCGACTTCAACGACCACGAAAGGTCCTTCCCAATTAGGTTGGAGTTTTCCAACGTGCCTTGATACTTCCACTTTCTTTAGCACCAAATCCCCTACCTTGAAAGTTCGGATTCGAACGTTTCGATTATAAGATTTCTCCATGCTAGACTTTGTGGACTGGATTTTTAATTTCGCACGGTCCCTTCGACTATCCGCGTGATCAACTTCCATCTCCCTTAGAGATTGGTTTTCTTCGGGATCATAAAATTCGACCCTGGGGGAAGTTACGAGGTTTTCTACTGGGATAACGGCCTCTGATCCGTAAACCAGACTGAATGGAGTTTCTCCCGTTGCGGCTTTAACAGTAGTCCTATTGGCCCATAAAACCCCTGGAAGTTCATCGAGCCATTTTCCTTTTGCCTCAGATAGGCGTTTTTCCAAGGATCGAACGATTTCCCTGTTCAGGACTTCCGTCTGCCCATTGGCCTGGGGATGCCCTACGGATGCAAAATTCTGTTGTATTCCAAATTTCTCGCACCATTCCGTGATTCTTTTTCCGGCGAACTGTGTTCCGTTATCTGATATTAAGATCCTAGGAATCCCGAATCGACAGATAATATTCTTCCATAAGAAATTAATGACTTGGAACTGAGTGATCTTGGTAAGAGTGACGCATTCCACCCATTTGCTAAAATATTCAACTGCAACCATCACATAATTTTTTCGAGCTCTTGCTGTTGGAAAAGGCCCGACAATGTCAATGCCCCATTTATCAAAAGGCCAACAAATAGGAATAGAATGCATGTGTTCAGCCGGTTGATGAATCAAGTTCGAGTGAATTTGACAATGGTGGCATTTTCTCACATAGTCAACTGAATCAGAGAAAAGAGTAGGCCAATAATATCCAGATCTCGAGCATTTAACCGCTAAGGCCCGAGCGCCACAATGGTTTCCCGCTTCTCCCTCATGAACTTCTTTTAAAATAGCATTGTAGTGAATTTCAGGGACACATTTTAAGAGAATTCCTGAGGAGGATCGTTTATAGAGTTGATCACCGATCAGGGTAAACGACGGCGCTATGTACTTGATCCTCCGAGCCTCGTTTGGATTTTCCAGAAGTTTCCCTTCCTTAAGATAGACAATAAGGGGGTTGCTCCATGATTCGCTTGGTTCATCGATCTCCATGATGTCGATGGCCGGGGCCGCATCCAGGTCGATAGCGGATGTATTCGATAGCAACCACGTGATTATTCTTTCATTCTTTCCGTCGGCCAGACCTGAGAATTTTGACAATGTATCTGCCCATAAATTTTCCTCTCTCGGCACTGGTTGAATATCGAACTTGTCAAATTGAGAAGTCAATTTTTTCATTCTGGCCAAGTATTTGATCATATTGAACTCCCTGGCCTCGTACGTGCCTTTCACCTGTCTATGAACAAGCTCTGAATCTGTTAGTACAACAATTGATTTTACCTTTGCTTTAAGAGCCATCTCTAATCCTGCGATCAATGCTTCGTATTCGGCCTCGTTGTTGGTCACGACGAAATCCAATGTTATAGCATAACTCAAATCCTCACCGTTGGGTCCTTGGAAATGAATTCCTGCTCCACCTCCATCCTTGGTTGAGGACCCGTCCACATGCATTAGCCAGATTTGACTCTTGACTTCTTCGACCATACTTAGCTCGGAAACTGCTCCTTCGGTTTTCGATATGCCTGTTGATTCAAGCACAAAGTCAGCTAACACTTGAGCTTTTATGGCTACTCGCGGTTGATACTCTATTTCGAATTGGCCAAGCTCGACTGCCCATTTGATTAACCTGCCTGATGCTTCCGGTTTGGATAAGACCTGTCTCAAAGGTTGATTTGTTAGGACAATGATCTTGTATGTTTGAAAGTAAGGCCTTAGCCTTCGGGCAGCCACTACTAACGCTAGTGCGAATTTCTCGATTTCCATGTAGTTTTTCTCGGCGCCTTGTAATAACTTACTTAGATAATAAACCGGTTTGTGCTCAGTTCTATCAAGTTTCACCAAAACCGAACTAATGGCCTCTTCCGACACAGCTATGTATAGATATAAAGGCTCTCCTTCAGATGGTTTGGCCAGCATGGGTGGCGAGGTCAGGTACACTTTTAATTCTTCGAATGCCTTATCGCACTCTGCACTCCATTCGAAGTTCTTGGATTTTCGTAGGAGCTTAAAAAATGGTAAACTTTTATCGGCAGATCGGGAGATGAATCTATTCAATGAAATGATTTTTCCAATCAAACTTTGGACATCCGAGAGCTTCCGTGGTGGCTGGAGATCGGTGATTGCTCGAATTTTTTCCGGGTTTGCTTCTATTCCTCTTTTGTGGACTAAGTATCCGAGGAATTTTCCCGATCGCACACCAAAAGTACATTTGGCTGGGTTCAGCTTCATCCCATATTTTCTCAGGATTTCGAAACATCTGTCCAGATGGCCAATATGGTCCTTTTCCGTCATACTATTTACGAGCATGTCATCTACGTAGACCTCCATTATCTCACCTATCAATTCTTTGAACATCATGTTAACTAGCCTCTGATAGGTTGCACCCGCATTTCTTAGGCCGAAAGGCATAACAATGAAGCAATAGACCCCTCTTTCCGTGATGAATGCTGTTTTATCCTGGTCTCTTTCGTTCATGAAAATTTGGTAAAAACCTTGGAATGCATCCATCATACTAAACAACACGAACCCTGCAGTGGAATCTACTAGCATATCGATCCGGGGCAGTGGGTAAGGATCTCTTGGGCATAATTTGTTTAGGTCGGTGAAATCGTTGCACATTCTCCATTTGTTTTCGGCCTTTTCACCTTTGGAGACCAAGACCACATTACATAACCATTATGTGAACTTGATTTCCCTGATCTGTCCTGCCGCTAACAATCTATCGACTTCTGCATTAATTATTTTGTCCTTTTCGCGACCATGATTGCGCTTCTTCTGCCTTACCGGCTTTGCTTTCGGATCGATGTTTAGTGAATGTGTTATCACTCGCGGGTCGATTCCCACGATATCATCCAAGCTCCAGGCAAAAACATCCACATTCTTCTGCAAAAATTCTATGAGCATGGTTTCCATACCCTCGCTCAATTCTGTTCCAATTTTAGTGAATTTTTCTGGGGATCCAGGAACTAAAGTAACCTTTTTGTGGTCAGTCGCTTGTACGCTTATGTCAACGTTTTTTCCTTTCTTGGCTTGGAATTTTTCGCAGTCGGGAATTGGCTTTTCCAACTCAGACGCTAAATCACTTATCTTTCTCTTGGTCGGGAGTTCGGGCTCCACTTTCTTTTTAATACTCAAAGACGAGTTATAACATTCCCATGCCATGTACTGATCGTTCCTCATTTCTCCCACTCCCCCCACGGTTGGAAACTTTATTTTTTGATGGTACGTAGATACGACTGCCTTGAAGATATTTAGGGCTGGTCTCCCTAATATAGCATTATAAGCGAATGCCGTATCTACTACCAAAAATTTGATCATTCTTGTTACATTTTTTGGTTTAGTTCCTAGAGTCGTGCTCAAGAGAATGGTTCTGAGCGGGACGATCTCTGATCCACCGAAACCAACCAAAGGGGTGGTTACTTTATCTAGACGTGGGTGACAAAGATTCATTCTTGTGAGGGCTTCAGACGAAATAATGTTTGCTGAGCTTCCGTTATCGACCAGCACCCTCTTTACTTCGAAGTTAGCAATCCTCAACGTCAACACCATAGAAAAGTCCGGATCGTCTTCACTTGTGTCCCAATTGACATCAGAGGGTCTGTCGGCCTCACTGAAGCTTATAACTTGATTTTCTATGGAGGGAGATTCCGAGGACAGAATCTCTTTCCTAGCAGAGACTCCAGCTTTTATCGATCTCAAAGTTCTTTTTCTAGCGTTTCTGCTATCACCTCCTGCTGGTCCGCCTGCAATCATGTTTATTATTCCATTCGAACGCTCTTCTGCTTGGCTTTGAATTTGTCTTTGCTGGTTATTAAACTTTCGCGGACTTCAGGATCTATAACGACCGTTATAGTTGTTACCTTTGACAAACTCTTTCAGTTTTCCTTGGGCAATTAATTTTTCAATCTCAACTTTCAATTGATAACAATTTTCAGTACTATGTCCCCGAGCACGGTGATATCGACAGTATTGCTCATATCCTGGTGCCCCTGCTCTGGCCTGGGTGATCCTTTGAGCTTCAGGGATTAGGTTTCCTTCTTCCAACACGGTTAGCACTTCTTCCTTTGAGGTGTTAAGCTCGGTAAACTGCATTTTACCCGGTCTCGGGGCTCGAATCCGGTCATAGGCAGGTCCATATGAATTTGGGGCTTGAGGTGGCACATGCGGCTTATAAGTATTAATTCGTTGCCAGACAGATCCTCTGCTCGATCCCCCATAATCACCTGGTTTTGGGATCGGAGCCCGATCTTGCTTCTTGCTGAGATGAGACTTGTCAACATGTGAACTCTTCAATTTGTTCATCTCTTCCTGTATCATGTACTTCTCTGCTATTTCCATTATCCGTTCGAAGGTCTTAGGTTGTTTCCTACACAAAGCATTTCCAAATTGAGTGCTTTTGGTTAGTTCGAACATCAGGGAGGACAGATACTCGATCTGCGGGGTATCTACTTTCAGGAGCTCAATACTAAATCTTGCTAGCCATTGCCTCAACGTCTCTCCTTCCAATTGTTTTACGGTGCCCAGGTGATTTGCTGGCAGTCTTGGCTTCCTCTGGCTAGCAAACTGATGTTTCAGTTTATCACAGAATTCCTCAAAAGAAAATATGGAGTTATGAGGTAACTTCCCGAACCAATCGAGAACGATTCCCTCAAAAGTAGTGACCATAATTTTGCAACAGAAATCCTCCGAATGTCCGTACAAGTTCATCACATTAATAAAGCTGTTGATGTGTTCCCCGGGGTCGGTAGTCCCGTTATACCGCGGCAGCCTTGTTGGCACCGTTTCTGAGTTTCGAGCTTCTCGTATCTCTCGACAAAATGGCGAACATCGCATGATACTGTTTGAAATCTCCCTATCTCGTAAGTTCCCTCTAGTTAGGGCATTCTCCCCTCGCCTGATGGCCTGATTGTTACGGGGAACCTCTATCATCGTTTCTTCTTTTTCTAATTCCTTAGCTACTCTCTCGCATATTATCTTTTCCAACTCCGATTCGGTAATTCTCTTGTAGGCAGACTTTCTACCTCCAACCACGCCGACAGAGTGGCTCTCTCCTACCACTGAATCCTCCAGATTATGTACCGATCTTGGTGGGTTTTCCGATCGGGCGTTGTTTTTCGAGGGCATTGCTCGAAGAGGATTCGTAGCTGGGGCACGCGATATAGATCGCAGTATGCTGTTTTCCTTCTGGATGTTCGAAGAAGGTATTTCAGGTCTCCCGTGATTTCCCGGTTGGTCTACGGGTGATTGATCAGCCCTCCCACTGTTCAGGAATTCCCTGCACATTGTGCCTATAATAGACCTTAGATCACCAACGGTTGTGTGGATCGGAACATTATCCTGGGGAACTATTGGCGGAATCTCTGGTTGTTGAGCCGCACGAGATAGATTATCGGGCTCATTATTGACTGAATTCTGCGCTCCTGCTGCCTGGGAGGGTTCTCCTCGGTTGCACGTATTTCTCCTCGTAGTAGGCATATTTTCGATCTAATACTCGAATAAGTGCCCCACGGTGGGCGCCAATTGATCTTACGCGTTTTCGTGTGCTCGATCAAGGGTGGATAGTCAATGCAGTAATAACGTTAGATGATAAATTAGAAAGATCAATAGTATTGTATTCTGAATTATCGAGTACAAATTACAAGTGTTTGGAGTCCTATTCGAGCATTATAGGATGCCGTACATATTAAAGGGCGAAATACATATGAGAAAACCTATACTACTATTCTCTAGTGAATCCGAGCAGCAGTCTCAAAGCTAGTGCACCTGGGAAGTTGTGTCCGTTGTCATAAATGCTTGGGGTATTTATAGCCGAAATCGGGGTTTAGGTGATCCATCCGCAGACATGCATTACTCGGCCCACGAGTTTGGACCAGAGCTCAGCCCAACAGTAACTCTTGATCCAGGTCCATCTATACATTGTGTACTTGGAGAATGGGGTCGAAATCGAGCTCCTCAGACAAATATTGTTCGATCTGACATGGTTGTAGAAAAGCGGAGCCCCAAAATACCCCTCATCAGATTACAACATAGAGACTAACAAAATCGAGTTGCAATTTTCCCACCATGTTTTGAAATATGTATCTTACTCAAGAGTAAGTTATCGACTATAAAGGTTCAGATCCCGACTTTCTATTCGTACATTTTCCTTCATATTACCTTGAATCAGAATATCGCCCCGGGTATGGTTGGAATAGTTTCTAGCTGTTGAGCCATTCAATATGGATTAGTCGAAATCATTGTAGACTAAATTCTGCACTCCTGCTACCTGAGAAGACTTTCCTCGAATGTACGTATCTCGCCTCGTAGTAGACATTTTTCGATCTAACACCCGAATAAGGCCCCTCGGTGGGTGCCAATTGATCTTACGTGTTTTCGTAGGAGATCAAAGTATGATATAATCGAGCCAAAATGCAATATATAAAGGAGAAGATCAATAATATGTATACTCCGATCGTGAGTGTACAAATTACAAGGGTCCTATTCGAGCGCTATAGGATGTCATGCAATTTCCGAAAGTATAGGGGCCGAACTGTAATTTTCAAAAGTTGAAAAATCAGAATCTGTATTTAAGGCAGAAAACTTGTTTTATTTACCCGAGAATTTATTTGTCATAATTAGTAGTGACTAAAAAGCAAGAATCATAGGAAGTTAGTTTTAAAAGGTAGTTTTAAAATTATGAAAGAAATACGTAAAAGTTGTTTGCATGTTTCTTGCTCTACGTGAACTGCTTACGTGGTTTTCGATCGTGCCGAGCCTTGACCTTAGGTTAGATGTGATTGGTTTAATTTAATGCATGGTTTTTATTGGGCCTGCGAGCCTGTTATTATATTTGGGCCACTTTGAGCCTTTGTAATAGAATAGGGCTTTACTGCTTTCCTAGTCTAGGATGGAGGCCCATTTACAAGCAAGGTGGGAGCCCAAGAAGAATTGAAGGCCATGTATGCATGGTACATTGTGTAATAGCATAGGTTCTTTGAGAACCCTTTAGATTGACCAATTGGGCCAACATCATTGGCTCGATGATGGCCTGCATAGGAGGCTCCTGATCGAAAACATATTGTGGTAGTATGCATGCTAGGCTTGTATGGCTTTTATTTATTAGTCGATTTATGATTGCTTGTGTGTTTGCGCACTAGAATCTAGATCGTAAATAAAAAAATAAAGCATAATTGAAGCGGTGAGATCTCGAGGAGAGTTTCTTTAAACTTTCAAAACCGAAAATTCCCCTCTCGAATAAATATTAAGTCATATTGGGTTAAATATAAAATGAGGTTTTATAAATCCAAGCCTTCCATTAATAGGAACTAGTGTATGTTGTCTACTTATCGATAGAGGTGATCCAGAGTCTGGCACCAGGGTCGAAGAAAGAGGCAATACACGAAATTCCTTGATTCTAGTTTTTCTAAAACTCGACAAGGGTAGGGACTGGTCGGGACGTGAAGATCGACCGATAACTAGTTACGGAGAATTAATGATCGGGCCCGTTTCTTATGATGATTAATGGGTTAGACTTAACGCGTAGTAACATTTATGATGTAGCAGTGCTAGATAAATGCGAAAAACGAGGCAAAATAGCTTGAAGGTTGGGTAGTAGACACAATTGGTAAAATGTATACCTACCTAGGGAATTAATTGTATGGCCACGAGTCGTGGGTGCAACTAATTGCTGCTGGGACGTCAAGACCTACTAGGAAATAGATTTTTCCCGAAACTAGAAGGGGTTATTGTTTCGATAAAATAGTGGGAGAACTTTTTCGATAAAAAAGTCCAAATTTCGTTAATTATAAGTATTAATTTTAAACTTGTCTGCTTATTGTTGTCTGTTTTTTTGTTAGCCATTCACCATCCACTGTCCCGTTCAAACAATGCTTAGTGCTTGCTAGAACCGAACCAACTTTGGGGTCCATTATGTGCAATTACCTTCACGAGACGAGCATGGCTAAGTTTAACAATGTTAGAGAATATTGTTCTTACTTAACAAAGATGTTCAAACAAATCAAAAAGTTTGGAGCTCGATTGTCTTTAGAAGATGAGATAGAAATTACTCTCAATGGCTTGTCTGACACCTTCGCTCATTTTATGCAACATTGTGATATTCCGCCTGATGGAATTAAAACAAAACACTTGCATGAGTTGTTAGACAAATATGAGGAAGCTCATCTGCAAGGATGGGGTCTGTATGAATGGAATTGCCACATGTGTAAGTACGAAAAGAAATTAAAGAGGCTTGCTGAAAAGAAGTTCCTAAACAGACTTAACAATGGTATGACTTAATGTTATACTCTTGTTAATTCTTTTTTATGTAAGACATCTGATAAAACTTTCATGTCTGTAAAAGAGTTTACAGCGGATGACACTATTCCCTCTCCACCTAAAAGGAGGAAATTCCTTGAAAGGAAAATGCAAGCATTGCAGAGAGAATTGAGGGAAAACGAATTCAGGGACTGGGTCAAGGAAGAACTGAACCTAGACATTCCTTTTAGCAAAAGAAGTTTTACTTAGTTTTTCGTATTAGCATGAGTTTTAGTTTTAGTTTATTTTGAGTATTATTTCAAATTTTTTGTACAAGACATAATTGCTTTACCATTGAGAATGAAATTTATTTAATTAAAGCTATTTAACTTTGTACAAATACTGATGTTTTGAAACATAGAAATAAAACAATGATAAACAAATCAAAACTTCGAAAACTGTCTGCTGAACCGAAAATGAGTAAGACAAACTAGATGATCGTCCGCACTAGAAATGTTCAATTTGGACATTCTTCCTAAAGATTCGAAAGGAAAGTTTTTATCTACTGCTCTTGAAATAAAGAACTTGGATAAACTCGAAACTTTCAAATCTTGAAGTAATAATAACCGAAATAAAGGATTGCTAGGCATTCCAAGCATTTCAACCGAATGGATTTAATCCATAAGGACAAACGTGGAGAACTAAAAGCACTAGTCCAAAAGTATGCTACTTCATATATACTTACGATTTCAATCATTAAAGTGTATGTGTACTTTGTTGAAGTACAATTCTAAAACTATTGAAGTAATTCAATATACGTTTTGGAAATGAAGTAACTAAGTGCATTATGTCAAAAACATTTTGATCTAATCAAACTTGCTGAAACATAAGAAACTAAATCCTCGATTATCTAAAAGGAGAATAGAATTCTCACGAAGCAAATCAAAGAAGGAATCAAACTTTGTTGATAAAACTTGGTTCGATTCACGACTGTAATCTTGCTATATTCCTTTATTCACATTAGGGGATAGCCTCCCCTGACTCTTCAAAAATTACTTGGTCTAGTACTTTTCGAAGTGAGTTCTTACACCGCCATGTCATTTAAGACATAGCAAAATACCCTTATATGAGAAATTAGATGGTAGATCTAATTCATATAATGTCTGTGGGGTATCAGACGAAATCCATTGGATACCTGTTCTACGACATCGAGAAACGAAAGTATCTCGTAAGAAGCTTATTCCTCTGTTGACGAAACTCTTGTCAAAGGAAATAAGGAATGTCATAGAACTTGATGAAGTCCAAGAACTGGACCCATCCCCACAAACAGTGGGAGTAAACCCTGAAACCTGCCGAACCGATCCATGCACAAATAATTAGTAATCTAATCAAATTCGTAAGGAACTCAAAATTCCATTTTGCGAAATTGAGTAATTGGATTTTAATCCAAGATTACAAAGAGACTAAGGGATATGGCATGAAGCCATAAGATTCAAAGTGGAAAGTTTGACTCGCTTAATGGTGATAGGTCATTCTTCAAAAGTCCTTTTAGGACCAATGAAAATACCCTATCCCTTTGCAACGTCAAAATCCATTTCGAAACTATTAGCCATAGAAGGGTGGTTGTGACTACCAAAATATGACTATTGGATATGAATCCTGCATCTCACAATTGAAAATTGATGAGAAGATCTCTATTCAAATCCAAAGGTCAATCCATGACTTTTTCCCGAACATGGAACATGCAACTTGATAAGTCAATCAAGAATGTTGAAGTTGTCAAAAGGCATATGGATTCCAATTGTGCAAAAGGATCAGTGGGAGCGTAGTTGAGTTCGTAACGCAACAAGATGATGTTCTGCACATCAAGTTCGATATAAGAATATCAGAATAGCACAGACAAAAGCGTGTTCTTCACACAATTCTCCAAGATGAGATTTGGGAATTACATCTCACGTACTGGCAATACGTATTAATAGAGATAAAAGCGAAGTAGATGTTACAATTCACCGAATCTAAGTACAAAGACTATATATTGATTAAATTCAATATGGAAGAATCCAAGAAATGATTGTTTCCAAAGAGACAAAATTTCTCTTACTTATTTAATGAACCCTACATATAAATGAGTAAAGAAATTAATGTCCCAAGAAACTTTATGCTTTGGCATTTGAATTGCATGTAGCATGCAAAGTCTTGTACAAGATCCGACTCATCAAAAGCTCTGACCTTTCACGAGCTACTGCTAGTCGAACACCAGTAAAGGACACTGGACTACCATAAATGCGATCCTCGAATGATGGTGGGTATTTTGGACTCCACCTTCTATTACTGATATACGATCGAAGAACCGGAATCTCAACTCCAAAGATGGGAACTCGAACTCGGGACGAAGCCAAGATAACTTGATCCATTTGGTGCAGCCCTTGATCAAATGTTACTGTTGGGCGGATCCTAGGCCCAGACCTATGGGTCGATCCTCATTCTCGGCTATAAATACCCCAAGCATTTAGGACAACACACACGCTTTCCCAGCTGCACTCCGCTCGAAGCTGCTGCTCAGATAGATTGATTCAGCCATTTTATTTGTATTTCGCCCTCTAGCTTGTACGGCATCCTATAATGCTCAAATAGGATCCTCAATACTTGTAATCTGTATCTCAACGTTCGGAATATACATATACATTGATCTTTCTTTTGTTTTATAGCGATTACAGTATTTATATTATTAATATAGATCATACCACAAATTTGCGTAAGATCAATTTGATGAGGGGTATTTCGGATTCCTTTCTCCATCCAGCATGAGAGCTCGGAAAAGCAACTATCTCGACCAAGGGAGATCGAACGGGATAGGATAGACGGCTACTGGTCCAAAGTTACTGTTGGGCCGAGCCCTGATCCGAGGTTATGGGCCGAGAAATACAGACCTGCGGGTGGATCACCTAAACCCTACCTTCAGCTATAAATACCCCACGCATTTATGACGACGACACAACTTCCCAGGTGCTCCCTACTCGAAGCTACCGCTCGGAATTTAGGCCTAGGACCTTTATATGTATTTCGCCCTCTAGCTTTGTACGGCATTCAATAGGGCTCGAATAGGACTCCGATTCATTGTATTCTTGTAACCTTGTAATTGAACTACTTGAATACAATAATATTGATCTTCTATATTTATTATTAAGCGTTTGATCGACCACACCACGCACGAACATCACGTACGAAATTCGGTAAGATCAATTGGCGCCCACCGTGGGGCCTTATTCGAGGCTTAGATCGAAATATGCCTACTACGAGGAGAAATACGTACAATAGAGGAGAGCCTTCCTATGCAGTGGGAGCACAAAATTCTGTCAACAATGAGCCCGATAATCTGTCACGCGCAGCTCAACAACAACCAGAAGTACCGCCTGCGGTTCCTCAAGATAACATTCCGATACACACGACCATGGGTGACTTAAGATCTATAATAGGCACGATGTGCAGGGAATTCATGAACAGCGGAAGGGCAGATCAATCGCCTGTCGACCAACCAGGAGTTCAGGCAAGACCAGAGCTACCCTCCTCGAACTTACAGAAGGATAACAGTGTGTCGCATGCTCCGCCAACGCATCCGCATCGAGCTGCGCCCTCGAAAGTCTACGTCCGATCTGAAAATCCAGCTGCGCGAGCAAATGATGTGGAGGATTCCGTCGTGGGAGAAAGTCATACAGCCGGTGCCGTAGTGAGAAACAAATCAACCTATAAAAGAATTACCGAATCGGAATTGGAAAAGATAGTACAGGAAAGGGTGGCCAAAAAATTGGAGGAGCAAGATAATCTGATTGAGATCCCCTTCAATAATCAGACCACAAGGCGAGCGGGGAACGCACTAGTTGGAGAGAGCTTGCGAGATAGGGAGATCTCGAATAATATCATGCGTTGCTCACCTTTCTGTCGAGAGATACGCGAAGCACGAAACACGGAAACAGTACCAACCAGGCTGCCACGGTATAACGGGACTACCGACCCCGGAGAACACATTAACAGTTTCGTTAATGTGATGAACTTATATGGTCATTCGGAGGATTTCTGTTGCAAGATCATGGTCACTACTTTCGAAGGAATTTCCCTTGACTGGTTCGGAAAATTGCCTCCAAACTCTATCTTTTCTTTTGAAGAATTCTGCGATAAGCTAAAACATCAGTTTGCCAGCCAGAGGAAACCGAGGCTGCCAGCAAATCACTTGGGCACTATGAAACAATTGGAAGGAGAGACATTGAGGCAATGGTTAGCAAGGTTCAGTATTGAGCTTTTGAAGGTAGATACCCCACAGATCGAGTATCTATCCTCCCTGATGTTCGAACTAACTAAGAGCACCCAGTTCGGAAATGCATTATGTAGAAAACAACCCAAGTCTTTCGAGCGGATAATGGAAATAGCTGAAAAATATATGATACAGGAGGAAATGAATAAATTAAAGAGTTCGCATATCGACAAATCTCTCCTCAGCAAAAAACCAGATCGGGCCCCGATCCCAAAACCGAGTGATTACAGAGGATCGACTAAAGGATCCGTCTGGCAACGAATTAACACCTATAAGCCACACATGCCGCCTCAGGCACCGAATTCCTATGGACCTCCCTATGATCGGAACCGGGCCCCGAGACCGGGCAAAATTCAGTTTTATGAACTTAACAGTTCGAAGGAAGAAGTGTTGACTGTATTAGAAGAAGGGAATTTGATTCCGAAGGCCCAAAGGATCACGCAGGCAAGGCCTGGTGCACCCGGATATGACCAATACTGTCGATATCATCGAACCCGAGGGCATAGTACTGAAAATTGTTACCAGTTGAAAGTTGAGATAGAGAAATTAATAGCACAAGGAAAACTAAAAGAGTTTGTCAAAAACGGCAACTATAGCAATCGTTATAGATCTCGTAGCCCGAGAAAGTTCAACACTCAGCAGAGACAGGTTAGAAACCAAGCGGAAGAACAGTTGAACGGAGTAATAAACATGATAGCTGGCGGACCCGCTGGGGGAGATAGCAGGAATGCTAGGAAAAGGACCCTGAGGTCGATTAGGGCAGGAGTCTCCACGAAAAAGGAAATTTTATCCTTGGAATTTTCGTCAATAGAGAACCAAGTCATCAGTTTTACAGAGGCAGATCGACCTGCTGATGTTCATTGGGATACAAATGAGGACGATCCAGACTTTTCTATGGTATTGACACTGAAGATTGCGAACTTTGAGGTCAAAAGAGTATTGGTTGATAACGGGAGCTCGGCAAATATAATTTCTTCAGAAGCGCTTACAAGAATGAATCTCTGCCATCCTCGTTTGGATAAAGTAACCACCCCACTGGTTGGATTCAGGGGATCGGAGGTCGTTCCACTTGGAACCATACTTTTGAGTACCACCTTGGGACTCAAGCCGAAGAACGTCACAAGAATGATCAAATTTTTAGTGGTAGACACACCATTTGCTTACAATGCCATCCTGGGAAGACCAGCTTTGAATACATTTAAGGCTGTCGTATCTACTTATCACCAGAAGGTTAAGTTTCCGACCGAAGGAGGAGTAGGAGAGATGAGGAACGATCAGTACATGGCTTGGGAGTGTTATAATTCATCTCTAACTATCAAGGAGAATGTAGAGCCTGAGCTCCCTGTTAAAAGAAAGCTAAATGAATCGATTCCTAACTCCGAGTTTCCGATTCCCGATAATGAAAGGCTACAAGGAAAGAAAGGAAGAACCGTGGACATGAGTGTACAGGCACCCGACCACAAAAAGGTGAATTTGGTACCTGAATCTCCAGAAAAATTCACGAAAATACGAACGGAGCTAAGCAGCGGCATGGAAGCAAAACTCATCGGATTCCTACAGGAAAATGTGGATGTCTTCGCTTGGAGTTCGGACGACATAGTAGGAATTGACCCGCGTGTGATAACTCATTCATTAAATATCGATCCAAAGGCCAAACCGGTAAGGCAGAAGAAGCGCAATCACGGTCGTGAAAAGGACAAAATAATCAATGCGGAGGTCGATAGATTGTTGGCTGCGGGGCCAATCAAGGAAATAAAATTCACAGAATGGTTATGCAACGTGGTCTTAGTCTCCAAGGGCGAAAAGGTCGAAAACAAGTGGAGAATGTGCAACGATTTCACCGACTTAAACAAATTATGTCCAAGAGACCCTTACCCATTGCCCCGAATCGACATGCTCGTGGACTCCACCGCGGGGTTCGTGTTATTCAGCATGATGGATGCTTTTCAAGGCTTCTACCAAATCTTCATGAATGAGAAAGATCAGGATAAAATGGCGTTTATTACCGAACGGGGAGTGTACTGCTTCATCGTTATGCCCTTCGGGTTAAGGAACGCTGGTGCAACTTATCAGAGGTTGGTTAATATGATGTTCAAAGAACTAATAGGAGAAATCATGGAAGTATATGTGGATGACATGCTCGTAAAGAGCATGTCCGAGGAGGATCATATCGATCACCTTGATAGATGTTTCCAAATATTGAGGAGATATGGAATGAAGCTAAATCCGGCTAAATGTACTTTCGGTGTACGGTCAGGAAAGTTCCTAGGGTACTTAGTTCACGAGAGGGGAATTGAAGCAAACCCTGAAAAAATCCGAGCGATCACTGACCTTAATCCGCCAAGGAAGCTTTCCGACGTTCAAAGCCTGATTGGAAAAATTATCTCATTGAATAGATTTATATCCAGATCTGCTGACAAGAGTCTACCTTTCTTCAAACTCTTACGTAAATCTAAAACTTTCGAATGGAGCGTAGAGTGTGATAAGGCATTCGAGGAGCTGAAGGCGTACTTAACCTCACCTCCAATGTTAGCAAAACCATCTGAAGGGGAACCTTTGTATTTGTACATAGCCGTATCAGAAGAGGCCATCAGCTCGGTTTTGGTCAAACTGGATAAGGCCGAGCATAAACCAGTGTACTACTTGAGTAAATTGTTGCAAGGCGCAGAGAAGAACTATATGGAAGTCGAGAAATTCGCACTGGCCCTAGTGGTGGCCGCCCGAAGGTTGAGGCCTTATTTTCAAACATACAAGATCATTGTTTTAACTAATCAACCTTTGAGACAGGTCCTCTCGAAGCCAGAAGCTTCAGGCAGGTTAATAAAGTGGGCGATCGAACTCAGCCAGTTCGAGATCGAATATCAACCGCGTGTCGCCGTGAAAGCTCAGGTTCTAGCTGACTTTGTGCTCGAATCAACCGGCATATCAAAAGCGAATGAAGGAGCATCCTCGGAATTAAGTTTGATCGAAGAAATCAGCGACCGAGCTTGGTTGATGCATGTGGATGGCTCATCAACCAAGGAAGGAGGCGGAGCTGGAATTCATTTCCAAGGGCCCGACGATGAGGATCTAAGTTACGCGATAACCTTGGATTTCGTCGTCACCAACAACGAGGCCGAATATGAGGCACTAATCGCCGGATTAGAAATGGCCATTAAGGCAAAGGTAAAATCAATTGTTGTGTTAACTGATTCAGAGCTTGTTCATAGGCAGGTGAAGGGTACATACGAGGCCAGGGAGTTCAATATGATAAAATATTTGAACAAAACAAAGGAGTTAATCTCCAAATTCGATAAGTTCGACATTCAACCTATACCAAGAGAGGAGAATCTTTGGGCTGACATATTGTCAAAGTTCACGGGACCGGTCGACGGAAAAACTGAAAAATCCATCACTTGGCTGCTATCAAATATGTCCGCCATCGAGTTAGATGCAGCCCAGGAGATCGATATCATGGAAATCGAAGAGCCAAGCAAATCGTGGAGCGATTCTCTTATCGCATATTTAAAGGAAGGAAAACTTCCGGAAGACACGAATGAGGCTCGGAGAATCAAATATAGAGCGCCGTCATTTACTTTGATAAATGATCAACTTTACAAGAGATCCTCTTCGGGAGTTCTATTAAAATGTGTCCTCGAAACTCATTACGGTTCTATCCTAAAGGAGATTCATGAGGGGGAAGCAGGAAATCATTGTGGTGCTCGTGCATTAGCTCTTAAGTGCTCAAGGTCTGGATATTATTGGCCTACTCTTTTTTCTGACTCAGTAGAATATGTAAAAAAATGCCATCACTGCCAGATCCACTCGAACCTGATTCATCAGCCAGCCGAGCATATGCATTCTATTCCCATTTGTTGGCCTTTTGATAAATGGGGCGTTGATATTGTTGGACCTTTCCCAACAGCTCGAACAAGAAAGAACTATGTACTTGTGGCAGTAGAGTATTTCAGTAAATGGATCGAATGTGTCGCCTTGACCAAGATAACCCAGTTTCAAGTTATAAATTTCCTATGGAAGAATATTATCTGCAGATTCGGAATTCCCAGGGTTTTGATATCCGATAACGGAACACAATTTGCCGGGAAGAGAATTACGGATTGGTGTGAAAAGTTCGGAATACAATAGAATTTCGCATCGGTAGGACACCCTCAAGCTAACGGACAAACTGAAGTTGCAAATCGAGAGATTGTTCGATCTCTTGAAAAGCGCTTATCGGAGGCAAAATGAAAGTGGCTAGATGAATTACCTGGAGTTTTATGGGCCAATAGAACTACGGTTAAAGCTGCAACCGGAGAGACTCCATTCAGTTTGGTTTATGGGTCGGAGGCTGTGATCCCAGTAGAAAATCTTATACCTTCGCCTAGGGTCGAATTTTACGATCCTAAAGAAAATCAGGCTCTAAGGGAAATGGAAGTCGACCATGCGGATAGCCGACGGGACCGCGCAAAATTAAAAATTCAAGCCGCCAAAGCCAGCATGGAGAAATCGTATAATCGAAATGTGAGAGTCCGATCTTTTAAAGTAGGTGATCTCGTGCTTAAAAAGGTGGAAGTATCAAAACACGTCGGGAAACTTCAGCCCAATTGGGATGGCCCTTTCGTAATCGTTGAGATAGGGAAGAAGGGATCTTACAAGATTGCATATCCCAATGGAGAAACCCTACCCAGAGCATGGAATGCAGTTAACTTGAGAAGATATTATGGAAGATAAAGTAGCAATTCTTAATCAGTCATCTAGTTTGGTTGGATCTATTATTTCCTCAGTAAAAAAGAATGTATCTGTTGCGAAAGCTTATTTCGACTGAATTATCTCTTTAATGAATATCCGTTTTCCTTCAGAGTTATTATTTGTTCTGTTATTTATGATATTGCCGATCTCTTTAATTTGCTCGTCCGTTATCGACCTCTCCTTAGATCAAAAATCATCAAAAAAGGGTGAAAGCCTCTGCTATGACCCTCGGGCTAAAAATGCTCTGAAACGACTAAGGGTGAAAGCCGCTGCTATGCCCCTTAGATCGAAAATTATCAAAAAAGGGTGAAAGCCTCTGCTATGACCCTCGGGCTAAAAATGCTCTGAAACGACTAAGGGTGAAAGCCGCTGCTATGCCCCTTAGATCGAAAATCATCAAAAAAGGGTGAAAGCCTCTGCTATGACCCTCGGGCTAAAAATGCTCTGAAACGACTAAGGGTGAAAGCCGCTGCTATGCCCCTTAGATCGAAAATTATTAAAAAAGGGTGAAAGCCTCTGCTATGACCCTCGGGCTAAAAATGCTCTGAAACGACTAAGGGTGAAAGCCGCTGCTATGCCCCTTAGATCGAAAATTATCAAAAAAGGGTGAAAGCCTCTGCTATGACCCTCGGGCTAAAAATGCTCTGAAACGACTAAGGGTGAAAGCCGCTGCTATGCCCTTTAGATCGAAAATTATCAAAAAAGGGTGAAAGCCTCTGCTATGACCCTCGGGCTAAAAATGCTCTGAAACGACTAAGGGTGAAAGCCGCTGCTATGCCCCTTAGATCGAAAATTATCAAAAAAGGGTGAAAGCCTCTGCTATGACCCTCGGGCTAAAAATGCTCTGAAACGACTAAGGGTGAAAGCCGCTGCTATGCCCCTTAGATCGAAAATTATCAAAAAAGGGTGAAAGCCTCTGCTATGACCCTCGGGCTAAAAATGCTCTGAAACGACTAAGGGTGAAAGCCGCTGCTATGCCCCTTAGATCGAAAATTATCAAAAAAGGGTGAAAGCCTCTGCTATGACCCTCGGGCTAAAAATGCTCTGAAACGACTAAGGGTGAAAACCATGACTTTACCCCCTTAGATCGAAATTATCAAAACAGGAGAAAACCGTTGCTACGCCCATTAGATCAAATTTGCTAATCAAGAATCAAATCGAAATTATATCCTATATCTATTGCGCAATCACAAATCAAGGATATTATCTGAATTAGAGAAGCGTATCCTTTCAAGCTCGAAGAATTCTCATAATTCATAAAGACTTAACGTCGAAATTATCATTACAAGACAAAGTAAAAATATTTCTTATTAAAAAGAGTATACATTCTACATTCAAGTGGTTACAAACAAGTCCTGGGAGTAACGGGTTGAAATACAAGTCCAAATCAAGATGAAGTTACGTTTGTTCAGGAACAGTTTATTGAAATACAACGGCTTATTGATATCGTTACAACAAGGTAATACAACTAAACATTCTCGGAAAGAAATTTTCGAACTTCGGCACTGCGATCAGCATATCCGCGAGCGTAAGCCTCTTTCTTGCGGAGATCGAAATTCTTCTTTTCAAATTCGCAAGCATCTTTTAGCCTTTTTAACTCCAAGCTCAGCTTCTCCGGAAGATTTCCGCCACAAACTCGGATCTTTTTACTTTTCTCACAAGATAACTTCTCTTTGAAAAATCTATTGGCTTCCAAGGCTCGATCCAACTCGGCCTTTTTCAGGGCCAGCTCAAGGCTAATACTAGTCCGTTGCTCGACCTCGCGTTTCGCCAACGAGTAAAGCACGGAAAAACATTCGCCAGCCTGCGAGAAAGCATGTTAAGACAAAAATAGAAAAATCCGCAAATACATGATACGGTGATTAGAATTACCTGGGCAAGAAACTCAGATCCAGAGTGAAACAGAAACGAGGAATAGTCTCCACCCGATAATATTGACTCGGAAAGAGAAACGTCAGCCCGAACTAAACTCAGATCGGACTTTCCTCGAAAAACCTTATCAGCGCGAGCAACGCCTCGTCCGATCGGGAAGACCTCATCCGCAAAAGAAACTTTTTTAGCCTTTTTATAGGCGCTCCTATTTCTCAAACAAGAGGAGGGAATCAAATCGGAGGAGCTACCTTCTCCACACAAAGCCTGGTCGAAGGAAAATCTAGACATAGCAGGAGTGTGCCTTTTTCTCTTCAAGACGCTACCCTTATCGAATTGGGTTGACGTTATAGAAGGAAATGAGGGAATTTTCGGATTATGGTTCATTTCTCTAACAGTTGACAAATTTCCAAATAAAAATAGATCCAAGAAAAAGAAGAACTAGTTTCTTAATCAATAAGTTCGAGAAGCCCGAACTCGCATAAATTCTCCTAAGCTTCGATCGTCAAAAGGCAAGAAATATTATTAAGATATGCTATCGTAAGCCTAAGTATTTATAAGGAATGCAGGTTACTCAGAAAGAAAAGAAAGGTAGGCCATAGACGAGTTATCTTTTCCCAAGAAAAGATTCGGTGACGTAACCAAAATACGCAAGGATGACGCAAAAAATATTTCATAATTAAATTCATACCAGCATCACATCAAGAATAACTCCAGGAACAAAATACAAATTAAGGAAGAATGGCTATTACAATCTAACAAAAAAGGGATGTCTATTACATTGAAAGAGCCCTCAATCACTAGAATCCTCAGAGTCGGAATCATCAGTCGACCTCGCCTTCTCATTCCTGCTCCCAGAACCATTCCCCGAGCTCTCGGAATCTTCACTACTTGAACTAGTCTTCTCTTCCCCACCATCATCCTGACCACCGGAGGTCGATCCTTCCAGTTTGGTAGAACTGTTACCCTGTTCTCCACGAGTGCTGGAATCGCCTTCGATGTCCACATCTTGATCGTCAAATTGCGCTTCGAGAACGTCGGGATTGGACATGGGAACTCCGAACTCTTCAAGGAAGGAATAAAACTCATGATTCTTAAAGTCTGAAATCTTGGGAGGAAGAGAACTGGGCCTGTAATCTTTCCCATAAATATTTTTAAAAGGATCCAAAAACTTAAGATATTTCTCGATGGAACCAGCAAGTTGTCCGGCCGAGATAAGTTGTTGAACCCCCTTAAAGTGGAAAGATTGGTTTATTTGCCCGGACCTCAAGCGAACCAGGGCATCCAAAATCGGAGATTTCAAAAATTCTCTTATGGCTGGAAATCTGGCCTCTTGACGGCCTCGCTCATAAGATTGTTCGGCCGATACTTTGGCTTGTTCGAGCTCTAATTTTAACTTCTCTACCTCCCCTTCTAAAGCTTTCATGGTTTCCAACTCTTTCTTATTCTGTTCGAGCTTTGTTTCGGTTTCAGACAACACGGCTTTGATCTCCTCTAATTGGCTGGTTTTAGCAGCCTCATCCTTCAGAACATTGAACAGACCTTTCTGTGCCGCTTGGGATTCTTCATTCAGCACGGCCGCTCGAAGAGCGTTTTGAATAAATAGATCACCGGCCTGCAAAGGAAAAGGTATAAAACACGGCACAAGGACTAAAAAAATATATATATATGATGATGATGAGTGTTAAGACTTTTTAGAACAATACCCTTTGATGGGCTTCGGCATAGTCGCCTATTATCTCGAAGCCCGGCTTGTTAAAAGATTGAATGATATCATCTTTGAACCTCCCCGCCAGAAACATCCGAAGCGATTTGTCTACCGTATGCTCACCCCCAGGGCCTAGGTCGGATTCGACTGTTCCATCCTCGGGATATCCTGCTGCCCTAGGTCCTTGCAGGTGATTTTCGATAAAGTCGGCCAGATCCGGCTCGGAGCAACCAGGCCGACAAGGAATTGGATCCTGTCCTCGGCCAAAAGGTTTAATTCGTCTGAATGACTCCGAAGCATTGCTACTTCTTTTGCGAGCCATCCTAACCTGCAGAATTTCCCTAGCCCTATCCTCCATCAATGTATAATGGCTATACCCCGCATCACTCGGGTTAGAAGAGCCGGTCGGAAAAATAGATCGAATGACAGCAGAAGCCTGGGGATCGGAAGCCCCCTCTGCCTCGACCCGAAAACGGGAGGCTCCTGCATCAGTAACCTGAGGAATGACCATCAAGGTATTCGGAACCCCCGCAGCCACAGCTTGGGTTTTAGATTTTTTCGCCTTCCGAGATGTTTTTAATACTTGAGGACGAGGTCGTCCTTTGCTACCCTTCGAGAAGGAAGCAACGTGATTGCCAGCCACTGATGTTCGGAATTTATCGACGATATCTGCTAAGCTGGAAGGAGGGTTGGCAGGATCAATCCGAGCCTTTCCGAACACAATTGGTTCGGTTGGAAAAGTACAGCTACTAAGGCCAGCCAACCTCAAGACGGCCTCTTGAGTCATTAACACAGTTTGGTGAGTATCAGCACGAAGAATTTGCAGCATTTCATCTGATATCTCGCTCTTCATACTTCCCTTCAGGTGGCGTTTACCATATATCCATGACTTCGCCCCAGGCCAGTTATAAGGATCCTGTCCTCGAACAAAGAAGAATTCGTGCTTCCAGCCCTTGAGATTGCTACTGACATTGGCTGATAAAATCGAAATTTTAGGCCTCTGGGAGAAATACACATATCCAGCGTTCGAAGACGTCGAAGCACTCATCTGAAATACCCGCCAAAAATTCTGAAAAACCGCTCTTTTTCCCTTAGCCTTCATCAGCACGCAAAAAGCTACGATAAGACCAATGGAGTTCGGAAGGATCTGACTAGGTGTCAACTCGAAGGCCTCCAGAATTTTTTCTATCAAAGGAGGAAAGGGGATACGAAGGCCATAATGAAATTGTTTGGAGTAAAAAGCCTGACAACCAGGAGGAGGATTGGTGACCCGCTGGTCGGAAGAAGGAAGGACAATCGAAAAACCAGCGCCAAGATATGGTCCAAACTCCTCTTGCAAATCCCCTAAATCTTCTTCCGTGTAAGAACAAACTATCTCGTCAGCCCTCTCCTCTGTCCTATTCAGACCCGCGCTGGTCGAGGGTTCCTCCCAGTCAAAAATGGTAACCACGGCATTTCTGTTCAGTCTAATTTTCTTTTGCTCATTTTCCCCTAAAGATAGATCCCCATCCTCCTCGGGTCCATCGTCGGAAACGGTCGCCCCGCTAGAACTCTCTTCTTCGCTATCTTCTGAGTTAGAGTTTGATTCCCGCTCATCCCCGCCGGACTTGGAAGTCGAATTTGGGTCCTGCGCATTCTCGACCTCGGATGAACGAGTTGCTATAAATTCCTTTTCCTCTCGATCATCAGCAAAATTTTCCTCCAAGGGAGATTTTCCCTTTAAATCTGTGGGATTAGACATAGTGAATATGTGAAAGTTGCTCGAAATACGACTACTTCGACTCGCTTATCGATCTGCTTGATCCGATCAAGAATTTTTACCTTCAGAACTTATAGTAAATAATGATCCTCATCAAAGTATATATACAGGGACAAAATGGGAAATTGCAAACTGGCCCCCGAGTAACCGCGACGGTTGAACTCCCCCAGGGTAAACTAATGATCGTATTCTCAGAAATTACACTTACGGTCCTTATATTTTTAAGGACTCCGAAATCAAAGACACAGGAGAAATATGACACATTCTAAGATTTATCGGACCCTTATGATTATCAGCCTGAAGGATAACAAGAATTCCGAATTGCGCCTTCCCAATAAGGTGTTGAGAAAAAAGGCCTGAAGCATGAATTCTCTTTTTAACAACGGATGATAAGAACAAATCCCTCGACGACTCCATTATAAAGTTTCTTAAAGTATGCACTCTTTTTCCCCGATTCGGTTTTTATCCCGAAAGGGTTTTTCCGAATCAGGTTTTTAATGAGGCATACCTAAAAACTTGCACCAAGGTTAATTCATCCCACTGGTTCACTTCGCTAATTCATCCTGCGCCATATCTACTTCTCAGAGCTTCAGCTTTACTTTACGCTCGAGAAGTGTGGGAGTATTGATGAGGGGTATTTCGGATTCCTTTCTCCATCCAGCATGAGAGCTCGGAAAAGCAACTATCTCGACCAAGGGAGATCGAACGGGATAGGATAGACGGCTACTGGTCCAAAGTTACTGTTGGGCCGACCCCTGATCCGAGGTTATGGGCCGAGAAATACAGACCTGCGGGTGGATCACCTAAACCCTACCTTCAGCTATAAATACCCCACGCATTTATGACGACGACACAACTTCCCAGGTGCTCCCTACTCGAAGCTACCGCTCGGAATTTAGGCCTAGGACCTTTATATGTATTTCGCCCTCTAGCTTTGTACGGCATTCAATAGGGCTCGAATAGGACTCCGATTCATTGTATTCTTGTAACCTTGTAATTGAACTACTTGAATACAATAATATTGATCTTCTATATTTATTATTAAGCGTTTGATCGACCACACCACGCACGAACATCACGTACGAAATTCGGTAAGATCACAATTGGCACCCACCGTGGGGCCTTATTTGGGTGTTAGATCGAAAAATGCCTACTATGAGGAGAAATACATATAACCGAGGAGAACCATCCCATGCGGCAGGGGTACAGAATTTGGTCAACAATGAGTCTGATAATATATCCAGGGCGGCTCAGCAACCAGAAGTTCCGCCGATCCTTCCGTAAGACAGTAGCCCTCGCCAATGTAATGTCGAAATTAGGATCATACGATGCTCCAACTAGATTACAACCGTATAACGGAGCTACCGACGTCGTTAAAGATATCGACAATTTTTATCATTATAATCTTTATTCGAACATTCCAAAGGATTCCTACAGTAAAATTATACATTGCCGTCAGGAATATTGCTCTCGATAGATCGGGAAAACTGCTACCGAGCTCTACTTTATCTTCCCTTGAACTCATTTTAACAAGAAGCATGTTTCGGAAATGCGGTATAAGGGATAGACAAAACTACTCACCGATCTCTATTTTATCCACTATCTTATCGTCTCGTTCTGTCCTCGCTTATCTAATTATGTAAAAGGATTATCTATCTTATGGACGTCTTATTCACGTATGGAAGTCTTATTCACGGTTCGAAAGTGTGTTATTATAGACAATGAAAACTATACACAATTTTCCGGAATATCCGCCATCTTGTTATCTCGCCTTGTCTACGCTTATCCTATATTGCAAAGGATTATCTATCCAATGGAAGTCTTATTTGCCAGAAATATTATTTATTCGTTATATTCGAGGAAATTATTATGGCCAATCTTTATGTCTATTGATCAAAACGACTAAGGGTGAAAGCCGTTGCTATGCCCCTTAGATCGAAGTAAATGAAAATGGTGAAAGCTGTTGCTAAGACCCTCAGGTGAAAGCTGTTGCTATGACCGATTAAAACGACTAAGGGTGAAAACCGTTGCTATGCCCCTTAGATCGAAATAAATGAAAAGGGTGAAAGCTGATGCTAAGACCCTCAGGTGAAAGCTGTTGCTATGACTGATCAAAACGACTAAGGGTGAAAGCCGTTGCTATGCCCCTTAGATCGAAATAAATGAAAAGGGTGGAAGCTGTTGCTAAGACACTCGGGTGAAAGGTGTTGCTATGACCGATAAAAACGACTAAGGGTGAAAGCCGTTGCTATGCCCCTTAGATCGGAATAAATATAAAGGGTGAAAGGTGTTGCTAAGACCCATGGAGTGAATTTTCGATCTTCAAATTGTTGGTTTTATTCTCCAATTGTCCAGTTCCTTTATTCCACTGTTGGATTTATTTTCCAAATTAATCGATTCTCTATTCATCGAGGATGTAAATTATTTATGCATGTGAGAAGTTTCAAGCAGTGGAACGGTGATACATAAATGAACAAGAAGAGGTTTTACGGATATCTTTCTCAACTGACCAATACAGAGTTAATCCAATCAATTTGATCATCAGTTAACGACAATAGATTATGAGAGTTTTTGGAGTTACAGCCTATTAATACTCGGGATTTATTTTTCCAATTGTCAAATTTAGTAATCTCGGAATTATTGCACGAATCAATCATGATCGGAATTTATTTTTCCATGAGTCGGGTTCGACAACTTCGGAATAATTATATAAATTATTTACTATCATCCCGGATTCATTCCCGATCGATCACGTAATTTATGAATATTATTTATCTGATTATCAGATATTTTACTCGATCAGGTGGGACAAAATTGATTTCGTTTTCTTGGTTGATGGCTATTTCTAGTGGAGTAGATCCTGCAATTAATAAAATATCAGTAAAAGTCTGTTGGTACAATGGTAACAAATTATATAAATCCTCGAAGTTGCAACCTAATTTGGACTACCGTTCGACTACCGAGGAAAATTATGATTCCGAAGGAAAGGGTTTGATAACTTCAAGTTAACTACACAAAGTTGCAATCAATCAAGTTCCAACAAATCTCACTTATATTCGACCAAAGAAATCGAGAAGACACCAAAGAATAAACAATGAAATTCGAGCAGAAAACAAAGCTTTATTATTATTCTTCGAACAAGTTACAAGTGAAGCCTCGAGTACAATATTAAAATTCGGGATCAAGAAGTACGGTACAATCGCTCCCACCTGATTTAACCTGATTTCGTCGGGTTAATTTTATCAGTGAATATGGGATATTGGGGATTCACAATATATATGATTTATAGGGCTCTGTTACTTTATTCAGGATGGATCAATCTCAAAGAAGAACAACTTTGAAGGAACAATCAGTAATTATGATCACCAACATAAAAATAAGACGAATATGAAGACAAAACTCTTTTCTTTATTGTTTAATATTGGGTTCTGCTGTTTATGCCGAATTCAATGGCGTATTTGCCGTGTATTCATAAAGTTGTTTCATACAATGATTAACTAGGTATTTATATCATACTAAACCTAGAATTTACAAGGAAATATAATCCTAATAGGACTCGGCCCAATTGTCCTTCTTGAGTCCAGAGTATAGTCTTCTCGTCGAAGAGAGTTGTATTCGGCCGGGTCGATAAGATGATCCCGAACTCACTTGTCTGGTCGAACCGATCTTCTATTCTTGAGTCGATCCGTACATTATAAGGGGTACGAAATAGCCCCCATCAGTACTCCCTCACTTCTTCGAGCGTATAAATAATAGAAGCTCATAGAAGTAGACAATTTTTTACGACTGTTATCTTCTATGAATGGTGCCTCGTTAAAAACCTTACTTAAGAAAAAACCCTGTGGGAAAAAATCTTAAGTAAGGAAAAGAGTGCTACGCATCATAGATAGTCATTTTCTCTTTCCAATTATGAATCGCCACGCGTCCCTTCGGGGAGGCTTTTTATCTTCTTC
This sequence comes from Penstemon barbatus, assembly GCA_003313485.2. Lineage (NCBI taxonomy): Eukaryota > Viridiplantae > Streptophyta > Magnoliopsida > Lamiales > Plantaginaceae > Penstemon > Penstemon barbatus. The sequence continues at coordinate 31,667,116 of CM064879.1, read as the reverse complement.
CATTTTTGGCGGGAATGTGATTAGTTGTGACGAGTTTGAAACGTCTTTTCTCTTCTCAGTATAAATAGGTGACTATTAAGTTCGTCATTTCTTCTTTAATACTTCCTTATAGTTCGTAGTCATTTTCTTGCTTAGTCGTTCATCATATACAGTTTTCCTTCTATCGACTTATATCCTCCGAGAATCCGAAAAACATGGCCTCTTTAAGAAAATCTTCTTCTTCCTCTAGGGAAAATGTCGCTCCCCATAACGAGGAAGAGTTGCATTCTAATCCTCCGAGCGAGCAAACTGGAGTTTCTGAATTTGTTGTTCCTGTTGAAGATACCTTTAAGGTACAAATTCTTTCCGATACAGATGTCGCTGCCCGAGCCAAGAAAGGCAAAGGTACTGCTCCTCAAATTTCTGAACCAATTGAGGACCTAGCTTGTGCTTACACGGTGGATACTTTCCCCGAGGTTGTGAACAACTATGCCAAATATTTCCCGGAGGGTTCTGAGATAGTTCTTCCTTCTCCTTCTGATAGGGTAACATCACCACTGGAAGGATGTCGAGCCTTTTACACGGCCCATTTTAATAGTGGTATGCGCCTTCCGTTGCCTCCCCTCTTTCTTGATATTCTAAAAATATTCAGTGTGTCCTTGACACAATTAGTTCCTAATTATGTGGCCTTCGTAGTTTGTTTTTCTGTCCTAATGATCGCGAAAGGGTTCAAACCATCCTTTTGTAACTTTACACAACTTTTTCGGTTCAATATTTCCAGTTCCTCCAATCGCGGATATTTCTTTGCTAGTCAGAGGCCTAGTCGAGCGATCTTCGATTTCCCAGTTTCTAGCAACCCTTCTTGGAAATCTCATTTCTTCTTTGTTTGTCCCCCATCTCGTCTTCGTTTGGCGGATGGTTCGACCATACCCTTCTCATGGGATCATGGCTCCAATTGGGTTCACGGAGGTCGCCTGCCGACTTGTGAACTCATTCCTGATGATGCTCAGTTTACAACAAATATCAGAGTGCTCTTCTGATTGGGGAAGCTTTCCTTCGTAAAGCGGGATTGAGTGCTCATAATTTTCCAATCAGTTCATCATCTGAATCACTTGGTAAGCATTTCACGGAGAGGTTCCTAACAGCTCCGTTTCTTGCTCTCTTTCTTCCGCCCCGCTTGCGAGCGGACCCTTAAGGGGAGATGCAGCGAGGGCAGTTGGTGAAGATTTTTTTGGATTCGTCAATGACACAATTTGTGTCACATGATTTTTCTGATTTTTTGTTTCATGATACAACTATTGTTAATGCCTCCTTTGAATCTGGCGGACCTTCTGGAGGTCGAACTGAGTCAAGGCCTGGTCGTCGGACCGTTATATCTGCTTCGGGTAAAGAAACCTCGGTTAGCCCCAACAAGAGAGAATCCCCTCATTTGTTAGATGATCGTTGTATCCTTGAGCAGGTTAAGGATATTTTGCGGTCAGCGACTCCCCGCCCTGACAATGTCCCTCTCCTTAGTGAACTGCCGGGCTCTGTTGAGCCCGATGCTTTGTCTTGGGATCTGGGTTTGAGCACTATTTTGCCCGGTGAGTTGAGGAAGCTTGAGAGTACTTCCAATGTACGCCTTGTTCAGTCGCTAGTGAAGTTGTGCGAGCAGGTAGATCTATTTTTTATTATTTTTCCCGCTTTCATTTTGATTGCCTTGTTACGTAAGGACTGTTTTCTTTTTCCAGGCTAAGTACTTTGCACTCCAGCTGGGTGTGCAAAATGACGATCTGTGGATAAGCAGAGATGCACATTTAAATTGCAGGGAAATCCTTACCTTGATCAAATTTATTCTGTAGATATATTTTGTTATGCACATTTTGCTATTATGCATAAATATAACATCATGAAATAATCAGCATAGATTAGCATACTTATCTGATATTGATCTTCGCGGAGAATATCCGTAATAGAGAAAAAATGTAGCTTACTCTTGCTCAGTCAGTGTTTAAGTAACTGAAGGATATAATGTCTGTTCTGCAAATCAAACTTTTTGATGATCAACCCAGTATGGTCTCTTGGGTCATATACAAAGTCACATTTAGACGTTAAAATGTAGACAGCAGGCAACTCGTATCGATAATCGATTGAATAGTTGTTAAGGAACGCTAAGTATTTTGGTCGATGTTCAACCCATGCCTTGTAAATTTGTCTTTTTGTCATGTATATATTATATAAGGAGGCTATCATTCCCTCTTCTGCTTTCCTTTCATAAGACTAATTTTGAAGGGAAGATATCCCTCTAGGTATCTTCCTAACATTTATGTTTCTCTGTACTGGTTGAGAGTTACAGGTTCCTCAAACAGAACAACCAGTGTACTTTATATCATTTCTTTGATATGGGAGGAATTGGAAAACGTAGAATTATTAGTCAGATCTGGCCTGATAAGACCTCCTTCAGCAATTCTTTGGAAAATTAGGCAGTGACGACCTTGCAGTCTAGCATGGTGGTATTAGCCGTCCCAGTAATGACGTCAGATTTCTTGGACCCCAATGGAGTTCTAGTATGGCTAAGTTAATGGTTCCCCACATGACGTATAAGGCAGTGACGACCCTCGTATGGTGGAGGGTTTGGTCTTTTATCTCTAGGCGAGCAAGTATCCTTTTTACAACGGTTTAAACTTGTATGCCTTCGTTGAGGATCCTAGGTTTTCAGGCGAGCGACTATCATATATGAGTGTGCAAACCTTTCTGGTCCGGAGCTCCTTTAGGTCTGCTTGGATTATTTCGCTGATCGCTTCGATCTAGGGCTTCTTTTGTTATCGATTGGTTGAGTCGATCAGATAGTGCCATTCCAACTTACTTGCATTAATTATGGGAAGTCAAACGGTCGCATTTCCGTCCCTTGATCAAATATTTTTTCAGTCGTTGGATTGCTTAGGTCTATCCCTATAAATAGGGAAGTGATTTGCATACTTCATTTGCAATTTCTCAAAAAGGATGGAGATCTCAGTTTCCTTAAATTTTATTTTACCTTCAGATCCCATAATATTAAAAAAGTACATTATCGTGATTCATACCATAATAGCTTAATGTTCTTCTGCCTTGTACTGACGGGTCCCATGGAAGCCCTACCTTGTACTAACGGGTCCCATGAGGCCTCAATCTTTGTTTTCACAGATTTGAGGTCCGTGGTTTCTGTTTGCACATGGAGAGTTCATATTTGCCAAGCATCCTCGTTCTTGGATGTTACCTCAGGAGTGGTCGTCCACTGTGGTGTGCTGGTAAATTTTTTCTTCTGCGACGGTCCTGAAGAGATGCTCCTCTAGGATAAAATATTAATTCCTAAACTAGAAGCAGTATCTTGTTGTGGGTGAATGAGTATTGCCGGTCATCTGGCTGGTAATGATCATTTCCTCTGGAAGAACATTTGATCTTCAGAGCCTGGCCATCGAACTAAAGAAGTTGATCATCCTGAGCAGCATGCTTCTTAGGTGATCTATCATAATCGACGAGGTACTAGGGAGGAGATTGGTGTTTCTGTGGACATTGTCGTGAAGATCCCAGATTCATAGGATAGGATCATTTAATAGTTGTAACGATGTGTAAATCGTATATAGACTTTTGTAATCTAACCGAAGCTATTTGTATGTAATTTGTTACACGTTCACAGATGAATAAAACTTTATTTTATTCCTTGCATTCCTCTTGTCATTTGTATTGTTTTAGTCTTGTTTATGAGGAGCGTTTATCGAGCAAATTCATTTATACTCAACTCATTTACAAGATTTAGGCGTTTTTACCAATTCTTATTGGTCGTTTTAAAACAGATTGAGGAGTGTTTATTGAGTGGATCAATTTATACTCAACTCTTCTTTGTCTAGACTTAGGTTTTTAACCCATAAGCCTTATTAATCGTTAAAAATAATCGAGGAGTGTTTATTGAGCGGATCAATCTATACTCAACTCTTTTTGTTTTAGACTTAGGTTTTTAATACCAAAAGCCTATTTATCGTTGAAAAATTATCGAGGAGTTTTTATTGAGTGGATCAATGTATACTCAACTCGTTGTTTATTTAGACTTAGGTTTTTATACCAAAAGCCTTTTAATCGTTAAAAATAATGGAGGAGTGTTTATTGAGCGGATCAATGTATACTCAACTCTTTTTTATTAGACTTAGGTTTTTAATACCAAAAGCCTATTTTGGTCGTTGAAAACGGGTCGAGGAGTGTTTATTGAGCGGATCAATGTATACTCAACTCGTTGTTTATTTATACTTAGGTTTTTACACCAAAAGCCTATTTTGGTCGTTGAAAACGGGTCGAGGAGTGTTTATTGAGCGGATCAATGTATACTCAACTCGTTGTTTATTTAGACTTAGGTTTTTATACCAAAAGCCTTTTAATCGTTAAAAATAATCGAGGAGTGTTTATTGAGCGGATCAGTGTATACTCAACTCTTTTTTATTAGACTTAGGTTTTTAATACCAAAAGCCTATTTTGGTCGTTGAAAACGGGTCGAGGAGTGTTTATTGAGCGGATCAATGTATACTCAACTCGTTGTTTATTTTGACTTAGGTTTTTACACCAAAAGCCTATTTTGGTCGTTGAAAACGGGTCGAGGAGTGTTTATTGAGCGGATCAATGTATACTCAACTCGTTGTTTATTTAGACTTAGGTTTTTATACCAAAAGCCTTTTAATCGTTAAAAATAATCGAGGAGTGTTTATTGAGCGGATCAGTGTATACTCAACTCTTTTTGATTAGACTTAGGTTTTTAATACCAAAAGCCTATTTTGGTCGTTGAAAACGGGTCGAGGAGTGTTTATTGAGCGGATCAATGTATACTCAACTCGTTGTTTATTTAGACTTAGGTTTTTACACCAAAAGCCTATTTTGGTCGTTGAAAACGGGTCGAGGAGTGTTTATTAAGCGGATCAATGTATACTCAACTCGTTGTTTATTTAGACTTAGGTTTTTATACCAAAAGCCTATTTTGGTCGTTGAAAACGGGTCGAGGAGTGTTTATTGAGCGGATCAATGTATACTCTACTCGTTGTTTATTTGGACTTAGGTTTTTAGTACCAGAAGTCTTTTAATCGTCATAAGTAGATCGAGGAGTGTTTATTGAGAGGATCAATGTATACTCGACTCGTTGTTTTTACACCAGGCGAAGATATCCACATTATTTCTGAGGAAGTTGATCAACATTACTTCCCCTTCCTTGCTCAACTCCGTTCCTATTCTTGTTGTTTTCGATGAGTCCCCCTGTACTAGTATGACATCCTTATGTTCTGGTGGTTTTAAGGCTAAATCCACCGGCTCCTTTCCCTTTTTATCTATTCGGTCAGTGCTAGGGATTTCAACCTCGTTTCTACTAACGTCGTCTTCGAGCTTCTTTTTGCTCGGGGTAATCGCTTTAGGGGGGCTCTTCAAAGTTAACGATGTGATGTAGCAATCCCATGCCATACAATGGTCGTTCACTATTTCCCCGATACCGATGTCGGTCGGATATTTAATTTTTTGATGGTAAGTTGAGACGACAGCACGGAACAAGTTTAGGGCTGGTCGCCCTAAAATTGCATTGTAGGCGAACGGAGTTTCTACTACTAAAAATTTTACCAGCTTCATTGTTCGATATGGTTTCTTTCCGAGTGAAACACTCAAATTAATTGTTCCACAGGGGACAATTTCGGATCCTCTGGAGTAGCTACCTTTTGGAATGTTATTTGCCCTAAGTTCATCTGGGCTAATACCTCTTTAGAGAGAATATTTACGGAGCTCCCATTATCGATTAGGATTCTCTTGACATTGTAATTTGTAATTTCTAGGGATACCACCATCGGGAAGTCGGGGCTATCCTCTTTTGTGTCCCAAACAAGGTTTTTGGGTACTTCTCCTTCGTTGAAACTAATCAGCTGGTGCGTCGTTGCTTTGTTATCAAAGGTCCATATTTCTTTCGGGTATTTTAGGCTTCCGATTATGGATCTAGCAGTCCTTCGACGAGCATTACGACTATCTCCCCCTGCGGGTCCCCCTGAGATCGTGTGTATGGTACCGTTGACCTGATCATTATTCAGTTCTTGAGGGGGACCTTCATTAGGGGACTTTCTTCGTGAACTTCTTCTTTGGTGGTTATACCGAGGACTCCCAATTCTTTCTCGCTTGCGGTTATCTCGTTCCAAATAGTCATTTAGTTTTCCTTGTTCGATCAGCTTTTCGATTTCTCTTTTAAGATGAAAACAATCTGCCGTGCGGTGCCCGTGTGCCCGGTGATACTTGCAGTATAAGTCATAGTTTCGTCCACCTGGTCTGGGCTGAGCGATTTTCTTTGCTTCTGGGATCCAATTATTCCTTTCTAGTACAGCCAAGATTTCGTCTATTGGAACGGTTAGTCTTGGGTGATCTACCTGATTGACTCTGTTTCGGAATGCCGGTTCGTTGGGTCTAGGTCCTTGATAGATGTTAGGTCGTCTATCCTGGTCATTTATATTATATTATAATCGTTGGAAGACGTTGCCTTTTCTAAAAGATCGTTCATAATCCATGGATCTTTGGGCAGGAATTCTATCTTGCCGTTTGGGACCCGAAGCTGCAGCCTTGCTTTTGTTCTTATCTTTAAAAGAGTTCATCTCTTCATGGGTCATATATTTAGACGCTAGGCTCATTATGTCCGCGAACGTTCTTGGTTGTTTACGACTGAGGGCGTTTCCAAACTGCCTATTCTTTGTGAGATCGAAGAGAATCGAGATTATGTAGTCGATATTGGGGGAATCGATTTTGAGTAATTCGACATTATATCTTGCCAACCAGTTCCTCAAAGATTCACCTTCTTGTTGATAAATGGTTCCTAAATAGCTCATTGGCAATTTTTGTCTTTTTTGACTGGCGAATTGCTGTGTTACTTTGTTACATAATTCTCGAAAACTGAATATAGAGTTGGCTGGTTGTTTGGCGAGCCAGTCCAAAGCTAATCCTTCTAGCGTCATCACCATCAGCTTAACGGTGAACTCCGCTGAGTGATAAACGATTCAAAGGTTATTATTTGTTTAAATAACGATTCTGGGATAGATAGTAATCCGAACGAGTAATACAATTATTATTATCGAGGATTTATGATCGGTTAAAGATTCTCGAATTGAAGAGCTCGACCAACTTTGGAAATTTGACACTGCTAAGGATCAGTTGAATGCTCATACTTAGAAATTTTCAAAGGAAGATTAATTACTTGAACCAGAGTACTTGTTCGTTGCTCACTCAAAAGGGGTGTTCGACTATTCTCATATTAATTTTAAATATTCAAGGTCGGATTATTGAAGATAAGAATTTATCTGATTATAGTTTGCTCAATCAACAAGGAAAGGAAAAAAGGCGTTTATAAATATTATTGCAGAGATACAATAATTCAAAGGCACAAAATATTGGAGATACATTTCGAGCATAATACAAGCTAATATGTTGCATAAAAATCCTATTACATTCTACAATCCTATGAAATTTTCGGTCTCCTCTCCTATCGGTTGTTCGGAATAACTCAGCTTCGAGCATGGAATCTCCTTTGGACCCGCAGGCTTTTAACTTTATTTGCGGTCCTCCGAAGACGAAGGGGCGAACGCACAGTTTGTCGGGTAACTGTATGTTTCGACGTTCCCTCCCCCACTACGTTTTCCTAAATGCATTGTGGCAACAGGCCCCGGATCGGAGACCTACGCGGTAACTGGCGGACTCCATGGATTCGGCTTATTGGCCTTCCAGATGGAGAATATATTTGCCTGGCGATATTCTAAGGGAGCTAAAAGAAGTTTTTCTTCCGCTCGAAGAATGTTCAAAGTCTGAGCTCAAAAAGTTGAATTAATTGAATAATGATCTTGATCACCATGATCAGACAAATAAAGAGCCTCTAAAGTGAGAGAGGTAGTTTCAAAAATATGCCATCGTCCTTTATATCAAGGATTGATAGGAATCCAACGGCGGATAGTCCGTGAAACGAATGGATAAGATTTAACAACCGTTGCGATTCCCGAAAAATGAGGAACCGTTTGGGGGGTCATTCAAACTTATCAAAGTCCGGAACACATACGCAACTGCAAAACAAAGAACATTAGATCAAACAAAGCAAGAATCTCATGAAGAATCTTTGAATAAGTAAAAACTACTTTTCGACCCTATTACGGGCTATAAGGAAAAAGTCTCGATCTTATTACAACTACAAGAAGAAGATTTCGTTCCTATTACAACTTACAAGAAGAAAACTTCGATCTTATTACAAGCTACGAGTCCTGTTATTGACTAGGCCTAATCCAGCTGGTCCAACTTTCCTACCTAGGAGATCGAATAGGCTCTTCTTTAGGCTTGACAAGTGGGAGCCACTGGGCTCTTTAATCAAATAGTCATTGTTAAAGATAAAAGGAGAAATTTGCGGTATAAGTCTAAATGATGATAATGCCCTTACTCGAAAGATTTACAAGGACAGCGAATATTGGGTGTTGGTTGATAATGGGAAGGGAAAATAGAAGGGCTAGTTCGATGCTTATGGTCGAATAACTCAATCCGAACGCCACTCCATTCATTGGTTCCGCACCATCCCACACCCTCAGCGGACATTGTGGCGACAGGTCCCCAATTATGAGAACCGTGCCGGAGAAATAATGGCTCACTCTTCGAGGGGCCGACGGGGTTGTTAGGGCCGTGGATGGTTAGCAATGCACCATGTTGGCCTTCAAGGTCGAATATTTCTTCGTCTACAGATATCCTAATCGATGATAAAATACTCAATACTTTATGATTCGCAAAATACGTTCTAACTCGAATTTCAGAGTGATGGGATGCAAAAGAATATTCCTTGATCAACATGATCGAAGAGAACCCTACTAAAAGGAGGAAGATCCGTCTAAGAAAAGGAGAGGGCCCATTTATAGGAGCAATTTAATGCAATCCAACGGATGAGATGTAGAAATGTATGCGGTCCGGATTTAATAACCGTACAACTTCCCGAGGAATAAGGTAATTTTTAATAATAAAAAAAAATTATTATCGTACAAACCACTATGAAAGAAATTCAGAAAATCTGCTCATTATACGATCGGAAATTCGAAAATTGCCTTGATTAGCAATATGTTCGAACATATATTTATTTATCAGAATACAACAAGGCCCAGAAGCAGAAGAGTGAAAAACACTTTTAATCAGAGTTACGTTACAACGGAATAAATCAGATTACACCTGCTGAAGTTTATGCTCGGAGGAAATCTTTTGAAGACCGATACTACGGTCATTGTACCCGCGAACATAGGTTTTCCGCTCACGATGTTCGAAGGACCCCTTTTTCTTTCGAGAAATTCCGATCTCAAAAGCGTTTAAATCAGATGAGGAGGCAGGAATTGAATCGAAGGGTTTTTCGACCTTAGATTATTCTATTTGCATAAGGAAACTCGCATCTCCTAAAATTGCCTTGGTATTTATAGCAAAGAGAGCATCCAGTTAGCAGTATAATAAACGATCATCGCCTAAAGAAAAGAATTCGGTATAAGGCAACATAAGCTCTCGTCAAGATAACAATTTAGACTATTCTATTTGCATAAGGAAACTCGCATCTCCTAAAATGGCCTTGGTATTTTTAGCAAAGAGAGCATCCAGTTAGCATTATAATAAACGATCATCGCCTAAAGAAAAGAATTCGGTATAAGGCAACAAAAGCTCTCGTCAAGATAACAATTTGATTTAAGAAGCGCAAGGGCAAAATGTACATATAATTGAAAAAACGAAAAGTACACGGATCTACAATCTACAAATTAAAGGTTAATAAAGTCCTATTATATTCAGTGATAAGACTTTTCGGCACTAAAATCACAACCTTTCTCCGTCTGTTCGCCCTCTTCCTCGGAATCGCTTTCCGAACTGTCGTCAGTAGTACTACTCGAGCTATCGTCCCCTTCGCCGCTGCTTTGATCCTCAGAGCTGGAGCTATTTGTCCGAGGAGAATTGATATTTTCTCTGACCCGATCATCAGTTTCGCCCTCGATGTCCACATCCTCATCCTTTTCCTCCGAGTTCTCCGTTTCTAGCATATCAGGATTGGGCATAGGAACACCAAATTCAGCAAGGAGCGGAGCAAACTCATGATCATCTAGACCCTCAATTTTGGGAGGAAGAGAGGAAGCTTTATAATCTTCCCCAAGAATATTTTTATAAGGGTTCATATAGGGAAGATATTCTTCAATAGTGCCTTGAACCCTTCCGGCCACAAGGAGTTGCTGAAACCCTTTATAAAAGAAGGCCTGATTGATTTCGCCCGTTCGTGACCGAACCAAGGCATCAAGAAAGGGCGACTTTAAAAACTCCCTTATAGCTGGTAGCTTGCCTTCTTCTCGACCTCGAGCGTATGCTTGATCGGACGATGCCTTAGCCTGCTCGAGATCCGACTTTAATTTTGCTACCTCTTCCTCGAGGGCCCTCTTTTCTTCGAGTTCTTTTCGAGCATCCTCGAGCTCCTTCTCAACCTCAGAAAGTTTGGAAGAGTTATCTCTCAACTGACCGGCCTTGACAGCTTCTTCTTTCAGAACGTTAACAAGAGCGTTATGAGATTGTCGAGACTCCTCTTCCAAAATGGCTAGTCGGTAAGATTGGTGAGTAAATAAATCTCCATCCTGCAAAGAAAACAGACTTCAGTAATAAGACGAGATCATGGAAAAAAGGATAATACAGCCGAAGAAAAAGCGTACCCTTTGATGTGCATGAGCGTAATCACCCATGATCTGAAAACCGTCCCTGTGGAAGAGCTCGGTGTTATCATCTTTAAATCTCCCGGCCATTAGGAGTCGGAAGGACTTATCCACAGTATGTTCGCCGACGGGACCAAAGTCAGACTCGATGGTCCCATCCTCCAGAAACCCTGCGGCCCTCGGACCACGAAGATGATCTTCTATAAAGTCTACTAAATCTGGCTCGGTGCGGCCAGGTCGACATTGAATCGGCCCTGAATTTCGACCAAATGGCCTTACCCTTCTGGAGGACTCGGGATCCCCACTATTCCTTTTTCGGGCCATCCGAGCTTCTACGATTTCTTCGGATCGGATCCCCTGTGGCGTATAATAGCTACATCCCGCCGCATTCGGGTCAGACATGCTGGTCGGGAAAACCGATTGTAGAAGCCCAGTATCTTGGGCTTGTGAAGTTCCCTCAGCAGCAATTCGAAGAAAACCTGTAGCTGCGTTCGGAGCTGCGGAATTGTCAGTTCTGGCATTGGCTCCTTCAATCATCAAAGTAGCCCTTGATTTCTTCTGTTTACGAGGCAAGCCTTGAGACTCTGTAGAAAATGAAGCAACGACCGAACCGGGTACGGAGGTTCGAAACTTCTCAACAATCTCAGCTGTAAAATTAAGAGTGGATTAAATTTCGAGCCGAGAAAAATCAACTGAATTATAGAAAAAGAAATAGTATACCTAAGGTCGGGGGAACGGTTGCCGCAGGATCCTCCCCATCAGCTCGAGCAACTTGGTTAGCTGGAGCATCAGAAGGTGTGATCGAAGATTCTCCAAAATTAATAGGAGGGGTAGGATATGTACACTCGCTGAGCTCTGCCATCCTCAAGACCCTCTCTTGGGTCAGCAAAGCGGTTTGGTAAAGATCGGAACAGAGGGTCTGCAAAAATGCATCTGGGAGCTCGTGATTCATCCGTCCTACGAGTTTTCGCCTACCATAAATCCAAGACCTCTCTCCAGGCCACTCATAAGGGGTCGGTTCGGGTGTCTCTGCGGAAGGTGGAGTATCAGGGCCTCGGACGAAAAAAAATTCCTTTTTGCAACCTTTCAGGTTGCTCGAAACGTTGCCCAACAATCTCGACTGATTCGACCTCTGCGAGAAATATACATATCCAGCATTCGAAGATGTTGAGGAACTCACTTGGAAAACCCGCCAGAAATTTTGGAAAGCTGCTTTCTTCCCCTTGGCCTTCATTAGCACACTGAAAGCGACGATATACCCAATAGAATTTGGGATGGAGAGAGGCGAAAAGCCTCTAGAACGCTACGAATTAAAGGAATAAAGGGGATCCGTAGGCCGTAAAAGAATTGCCTAGTGTAAAAGGATTGACACCCCATGGGAGGATCAGTAACACGCTCTTCGGGAGACGAGACGACGAATGAAAATCCATCACCCAAGTACTTACCAAAGTTGGTCTCCAAATATTCCCGATGTTCTTCAGTATAGCAGCAAACAATTTGATCAGCTCTCTCCTCGGTTTTGTTAAGTCGTGCGCTAGTCACAGGTTCCGTCCACTCGAAAATCGTAACAACAACACCTCTACCTATTCTGAATTTGACTTGCTCATTATTCCCTAAGGGAAGATCATCATCATCCGTGACCTCTTCATCGATGGCCTCGCTCGAAGAATCACTTTCATCACCCTCGGAACTAGGACTTGATTCCTTTCCTTTATCAGAGCCAGAATTAGGGCTCGGGACCCTCATATTTTCCGCCTCCGAAGAACGGACACCCATGATCTGTGTCTCACCAAGACCACTCTCTTGCCCTTCTACTACCTTGGCCCTGCCCTTGGAATCTATTGCACTAGACATTATGTGTTTAGAATGATCGCACAAGTGTTGGGGTTTTCTTATCGGTCTATGCGCTCCGATCTAGAGTTACTTGAGAATGTTTGGCGAAATAAACATCCAACGATCAACCTATATATATAATGTTAAAACGATAAATTGCAAACCGGTCCCCGAGAAGTCGCGATGGTTGAACTCCCTCAAAACGATTTCAAAAACCTACTTTCCCTTTAATTGCATACTAGACCCCTATACCCTGCGGATTAATGGGCCACAACCCAACACGTGAAGAGACACAACACCAGAACCTCAATGTTCGTTTACGTTCTCAACTTTCCATACTACTATACGATCGAAAAATAAGATCAAGAAAGAAAGCAAGGCAATATTACTAAGGCGGCACCCATGACTTTACGAATTTGTTAAGCAACGGAGTGTTTTCGAAAAGTCCTACAAGTCATAATCGAAAGTGAATATTTGTGTATCAATAAGAGGTCGCCGGTATTCTAGCGATGTGCACTCTTTTTCCCTAATTTGGTTTTTATCCCAATGGGTTTTTCCATGTTGGGTTTTTAACGAGGCATATCCATAACACATCAACGTATGATCTGTTCACCGCGACGTTCAGAGTGACACATACTTCTTCGAGCTTAAGCTTCTCTTTACGCTCGAGAAGTGGGGGAGTATTGATGGTGGGTATTTTGGACTCCACCTTCTATTACTGATATACGATCGAAGAACCGGAATCTCAACTCCAAAGATGCGAACTCGAACTCGGGACGAAGCCTAGATAACTTGATCCATTTGGTGCAGCCCTTGATCAAATGTTACTGTTGGGCCGATCCCAGGCCCAGACCTATGGACCGATCCTCATTCTCGGCTATAAATACCCCAAGCATTTATGACAACACACACGCTTTCCCAGGTGCATTCCGCTCGAAGCTGCTGCTCGGATAGATTGATTCGGCCATTTTATATGTATTTCACCCTCTAGCTTGTACGGCATCCTATAATGCTCAAATAGGATCCTCAATACTTGTAATTTGTATCTCCACGTTCGGAATATACATATACATTGATCTTTCTTTTGTTTTATAGCGATTACAGTATTTATATTATTAATATCGATCATACCACGAATTTGCGTAAGATCATCGAAGATAATTAAAGGATAGTATTGGAGAATTGAAAACTCGAATGATTTATTCTGTCTCGATGGGGTAAAGGTAAATTGGAAGAAATTCCAATAGTATACCATTGCCAATTCAATCAGAATAATCGCACCATTATGATGCTGCACAAGAGAAAGTGTTTAGATGAGAAACTTTCATCCAACGATTGGATGAAATACCTAGCATGGCAAAAAGCCTATCGTAATATTAACCTATTTAGATAAGGCAATTGCTCAATGAAAGGGAAACGAGATCTCACCGATAGTCTGAACACAATACCATGTGATTGAACAAGTCATAGGTAGTTGAGACGCGTAGAAGTAATACGTCATCTCAACAAGGACAATTTAGCAGATCCACTAATTAAGCTCTTTCACAAAAGGTTTCGAAGGACATCTTGGTATAGATGGGTCTTAGAAATGTTGTGATTGGCTTTAGGGCAAGTGGGAGATTGATAGGACAGTGCCCAGCAAGCCAATACTAATTAGCTTGTTAGAGTACTATTTTCTTATGGTTTATAATTAATACGCTCGTTCATTAATAGTACGTGAATTGAACAATGGCCAACTTCATCTCTCGCGAACTTATCTAAGCGATTGGATGAAATCCTAAGGTCACAATAGACTATGGGACGATTCACTTCAGTACTGAGTGCAATCATGAAACAGTCTGAAAGGTCGTGATCTTAAAACCGTTCCAAGTCATAGATTCCAAACGAGACGGGGTATCGTAAGAATCGCCAAGACTTGTCAAGTATGCATGATTCACATGGAGTGAATTTGTAGCGTTTCATGAGCAAGGCATTTGAGGCCAGTGCATATGAGTAGGTGGTTCAATAGAGGATGTTTCTCAAGGCTTATAATAGTGTACGATTTAGTCCTTAGACTTGAAGTGCTTTGGCGAATTCGGTGCACGAGTGTGCGTACTTAGATTTAGGTACTGGTCACGTAGCCTGACCACAAAGTGCATAAGTTGGGTGCGTAAACAACTGTACGCGAGTGGTTAGTACTAAGAAAGGATCTATCAACTCATCCTGATAAGGTGGGAGAATTTCCTGTACGTTCTTCGATAATATGTTCCTAGAATTCCATGGCCATGGTTGGTGACGAATTTGGAAAGGGGTTTCCAAATTTAGTAGTCACACTGGAATTATTATCCAGAATTAGAAAGTACATAATCGAGATAATTAGAGGTGCCGATCAATTCACACACCCTAGGTCTCGATAGGGAAATCAGTCGTGGAAGGACCGTATGTACATGGCAATTATAAGAGGTGAGGTTCACAATTATAAATTCACCTTTAATTGGGCTTCATGGGATTGTGGCTAGACATCGACCATGTAGTGTGGGTACTCCTGAATTAATAAGGAAATTAATTTTGGAGTGGTCAATTAAAAGTTGTTTAATTGATCGGAGCATTTAATTGCTCGTTAATTAAATCACAAAAGTCGTGGGCCTGCTGCCAATTGATGGTGAACCCAGAGGGTCACACACAATACAATTGGACAGTGACATTCATAAAGAACGCAAATGATTTAAAATTGTTAAATCAAAGTAATTGAATTAAGGTATTAATTCAATGGGAAGAATATTAATTAGATATCTAATTGATTAATGTTTAATTAATTAATTAGAGTTATCTGATTAATTATGAAATTAATTAAAGTAGTTAATTAATGAAGTCGGAAGATTAAATAATTACCCAATATTAGTATGGGATAATTATGTGGGTTGATTTGTAATAATCATAAAATGGGAGATAAATGGGGCTATTTTTTGAAGATAAGGAAAAGATTTTTTAATCTTGGAGAACAAGCAAGAAGAGATCTATCAAATCTTGCATTCCTAAGTTGATAAGGAATGGGGATTTGATAGATAAGGGAAGAAGATATCTTCTAAGAGAAGGACTCTTCTCTTCTCTTCATTCACACACTGAAAACCCTGAGAGAAAATTTTTTGAGAGAACAAAAATTACTCTGCTAAAGTAAAAGTGAGAAGCCAATTTTTGCTTAAGAAAGAAATCTGATTTTTGCACAAGAATTTTTATTTACAAAATCGCACCGCATACTTTCGCCCAAAATCCTAGTCGCCCAATCAAGCTCGGCCGAACCTGTTCTAGCCGATCCTGACCTGACCGAAACTTGATCTGATCACATAAGCCCTGTGATTAGTCTTCTTCCATTAGATCTCCCAACCCAGATCCAGATCTAAGTCCTGATCAAGATCTGCAGAGTTCTTTGCTGACAAACCTTCAAGATCCAGTTTGTAGCCTAAGACTTGAAGGTGTCACTACAATCCAGTTGGTGTGGATCGACTTTGGAGGTGAGACTCATGGATCACTCATATTGTGGATCGAACGAAACGCCTGGAGGTAACCACCACCGAGCTGTGGTGAGGTAAATCGCAAAACCCCTTTGTTTATGTTTGATTCAAGCTTTTCGTATAATTAACTGTGGAGAAAGATTTATGGGACTAATAGGGACCTCGAAAAATTTTATATTCCGCACTTTGTTGTATTGACAATCGAGCCCCTTAGTAGAATATCCCAACAAGTACCCCTCATCAATTTGAGTAACATTTTTTCTGATCGATGTCTTCTTGTAGATAATATACTTCTGGGAACTTTAAATCCGCCAAAGGGGAGCAAGCGAGTAGTATTGGAACAGGAGAATGCTCGGTTTTGGGGAAAAGACCTAGGATTGAAGTTGAGGCCGAGGTCCTCCCAGTCGTTGATCCGGTTGATCCTCCGACAGGGAAAAGGGTGAGGAGTGCTGAGTACGAAGGAGTGGATCTTCGGTGGGAACTTTCTGCATGGATCAATTCGAAACTCGATCATCCGGCCCGTTTAGGTGAAGATACTTCCGTCCTCCTCATGAATTCCTTGATACCAGCCTTTGCAACCTTCATTCCTAGCATCTATGCTCGAGATCAGAGATTTTTGTCAAAGTTTTCGCTGCAGGAAAACGTGCATTATGGAGGTCGGATGATCGTCGGGGTAAGTAACCTTCTCAACATATAGTAGTCTTCATATCTACTTCTCTATCTCAAGGTTAGGTGTATCTATTTTACAGGTGATGCAATATTTGTTCCATGGCTATTATGAAGCTGAGCTAGCACAGAAGGAGTTGGCCAAGTGTAAAGAGGAACTGGCGAAGTGCATGAAAGAGCACGAGGAAGCTCTAAGGACCAGGGATTAATAGCTGGAGGATGCAACGAGGCAACTAAGCTTGGTGACAATGGAGAATGATAACTCCGCAGTGGTTATCCCCCGGAGGCTAGAGTCGTAACTTCTGAGCAGAGACTGGAGATTGCAAGGGAGTTTGTCGAGTCTCCAGTCTTTAATTACCTCGCCGATGCTAGGATGGGCGAGGAGTTGATATGTATGCACGGGAGGAAGATTGCTCAATGTGCGTATAGAGGTTTCCTGACGTCTAATTTTGATCCAGAAGCCATTGGTCCCGCGCTGAACGAGAAATGTGAAGTCGATGCTAGTACCGTGGAGTTGGAGTCGGAAGAAGCTGTTGCTCGAGCTCATGAGTTCGGAAAATTGATACCCGAGGACAACGAGAACAAAGATGATTAGATATGTATTTTCTTGCCCGGATAAGATTTTAGTATATTTTGTTATCGATTTTTGTAAACGGTCGTTGAGACCTATGAACTTTTGTAAATAGTCATCGCCACCAAGTAAATATGTTTATAAATTTTGTTGTTTTTGCAATTAATTCATTGGGCGAATTTATTATGGTGGACCCTTTCGAGGGAGCTTGATGGGCCTTTGAATAGCTGTTTGTGCATTTCTTTCTTTAACCGCCGCGTCTTTTTAAATAATTTTTGAAAGAGCACACTTTTTGGATGTTTGTGTTTATAAATAGGCCTCCTCTCATTCACTATTCATACTTCAAAGCAACAATTTAATCGGAGTGAGGTCATTGGAGCCGCCATTGGTCGAGTAAGCAGTCGTTATCCTAGTCGAAGTTTTTCGTTCAACTTAGGTACCTCTTTTATCTTTTTGTTTTCTCTATGTCGAATCATTCGTTGTCAGTCGGTAGCGAGTCTGTTGGTGAGGGGCAGGGTATGTCTGTGGGGTCGATAATGTCGCATTTCGACATCCCTTTTGAGGGGCAACATCATAGCCCTCTCTCTGCTCAACTATTGAGCGTTATTGAGTCGGTACCAAATGATGTCGTTCCACCGAGTTCGACATCGGAACGCTATCGTACTTCCGAACGCTTTAATACTATGTCAGCCAGTCGTTTACGTTTGTCGGCTGAGTCAACTTTAACTAAGTTCCAATTTTGTTCTTCTCCCTACTTCTGATCAGAGAATGAATGATCCACCGAGAGGGTGTAGGACTTTTCATATCAATACCTTCGTAAACGGGCTTCGGTTTCCTTTGGCTAAAGAATTTGTCGACATAATAAATGGTTTCGGCATTTATCCAACTCAGTTAGTCCCCAACGCCGTGGGCTATATAATCGGCTTTTGTTTGGTCATGAAGTCCTTAGGCCACCCGACTTCTTTTGCTAACTTTTGCGGTGTTTTCAACGTAAGTCCCTCTCCTATGTCGAATGAAGGCTTTTACTTTGTTAAGTCAAAACCTAACGTTAGGTTCCTCAGTGACCTTAAGTCATCACATGGAAAGGGTTGGAAACATAGATTTGTTTTTGTTCGAGCTCCTAAGAATTATGTGTGGAGGACGAAACGCGAGTGGAGGTCGGGAGGGATTCTTTTGAAGAATGTCCCCGAACCTTCCTGGGGGACCGACTTTCCTTCGCAGTTATCGGAATCGACATTCGATATCAACTTACTTTTGCGGGAACCGATCTTGAGTTTGGGAGGGATGTCGATGGCTTCTTTACCTATTGTTAGTCCCTCATTAAGTAGTTATCATGCTCTTTATTTATTCATTCTCTGTTAGCTATCTACTTAATTCTTTCTATTTGTGCATAATCTGTAGTCATGGCGAGTCGAGCTTCGTTGGCAGTCCTAAAAGCGAAAAAAATGGCTAATGCTGCTATTCCTCCTCTGGCGACGCGCGGGAAGGACTCGCGGAACAAGGTATCCACGCAGTCAAGTACTATCCCTCCTAGGCCGAGCGCACGTCCTGACAAGGAGCCGTCTTCTGATAAGGGGAAGAGGCCCATGTCATCCGATGGTGGTCAGAAGGAAACGCCTAGCTAAAAAAGGGCAAAGTATGATGCGAGCCCGACTTTGCCGACAGGCGATGCCGTCATTGCTCCGAGGGAGACAGTCGAGATTAGGGTAGAGAATCAGAAGAAAAGGATGGGGGATCAAGTTGCTCAAAGCTCGATGATGAATCCGGCTTTCCTTCGTACAAACACTACTCCCGAGGTCTGGGACAAGTTCTGTTCGATGCTATCGCTAATAGATCACGAGGCTTTGCTAAAATTTGATACCGTTGATATCTTGCGTCTGCAAGCAGCCCTTCAACTAGCGGTATTTCTGTGTTTTTCTCTTTTTTATGTTAAGGCGGTTGACTTTTATAGTCTCATTTTGGACATACTAACTTTTGTTTTGTATCCCTTCAGAGCAACCAACTAATCTTTCACAACTGCTGTAGGGCGGATTCGGCTCGAAAGCGCGTCGAGAAATATAAAGGACTCGATAAGGAGGCCCAGAAGCAACCCGGTGTTCTCGAAGAGAAAGCGAAATCATTCGAGGGAGAGATTTCTGACAAGGAGAAAAGGATCACGCTGTTGGAGGCCGAGCTATCACAGTTGAAGGCCGATTTTGATAAGAAATTGGAGGAGAGGGAGGCAACATGTTTCGAGAAAGGGCAGCGAGATGCACTCAAGCGTCCTCGTAGCTTGTCGTCTGAAGAGAGAACGGAAATCGTCCTCAAATTTTACAACAGTATCATGTACCAGGAGCTTGTAGACCGTCAATCGGGCACCGATTTGATCAAGATGTTCGAGAAAGGATGGAAGCAGTGTCGTGCCTTGGGTTTCCTTAATGATAAATTTGATGAAGATAAACTAGATCCCAATCATGATGAAAATGGCAAGGAGCTCGATATTGCTGTGCCTGAGGTCGATGATAACGAAGAGCCCGAGAAACATGAATTCGGCTCATCTCGATAGGCTTGACTGTGAAACTCATCATGATCATGGTTCAATTTGATACTTTTTTAATTTGGCTTGTGATAAGAATATTCCGTACTGTGAATCTCGATGATCTTTCATTGAGTCGCGCTCGTGTAGTGTGTTTCGATTTTAGTTACTTTGGTCTGTAATAATTATTTCTACCATTATTCCGACTGTCGATTTGATTTCTAATTTTTTGCCCCCTTGATTTTAATTTGTAATCCCTTAACTGTGCTATGGGGCCAATTGTTGGTCCTACTTGTCAGTATTTGGCTGAATGGGTGATGATCTCGAGGGGTAGGATGCATTCTGAACCCTCGGATCATCTCCGTGATTCTATATATAGTACTTCGTTTGATGCATAATTTCTCAGAATAGAAGTATGTCATTCAGGGATAAGTTTTCTATCAAACATATTTTCCATGTTTATACTATCGCCATTGTCTTTTATCGATCCTTGTTTTTTGGTATGAGAGTAATTGGAAAGGTTTCATCGTATCGACGTGTTCTTCCGTCGTTCAATTCTTGTTGGGGTTTCGGCTTTTTGATACTAAATTGTCGACATGCACAAAGATTGCATAGTCGATACGCCTTTGACAGGTAATACCATATCAGGTCGACACACGAGCCGAGTTGTATGCTAATAAGCGCTCGACGTGTCGCTCATCATTCGAACGTCGGAGAAGGTTGATAGTAATGAAGGTTGGCGTATTAAATGCTTGGATCCTAGCCGTTGATCGTGATGCCTTTGGACCGTCAGATTAATTCTTCCGCGCGGCATTCCTTTGTAAGCGCAACGGGCGGCGCTTTAAAAGTGTTTGATCTTAACCGTTGATCCCAATAAATTCTAGCCGTTGGATCAGGTAGGTAGGATCTATAAATTGAAAGGGGAGGGGACCATTCCTTTTTAGTCCATACAACCATTCAAACATGCATCTCTTGATATATACTTCGTCATACTTTTCCCTCGAGATTTCCTCATTCATTAGATCGATGAGGAGTGCTTTCTTAATCTTCGCACCTCCTCGTTTTATCCGCCCTCCTGACCGAGGTGGTGGATTTAATTTATTCGATTGGGTGGTATCAGTAAAGGGGTGGCCCCTATGTGTCGGCCTCGTTGTTCGAATGGGTGGGATCGGTAAGAACAACGAGGTCGGCTTCGATGACGTCTCTTCATTTTGGCTCTCAGGAACGGATCGCCTTCGTCCTGAGTGTCGAGGTCTTGAGGCGTCGTCGGTGGTGGTGGGTTGGTGGTGTTGTCGAAGCATCGGCAGCCGATCAGACGGTGGAGAAATTAAGCTATCGATCTCCGATATGCAATTTTATCCTCTCCTATCACTCGGTCAATGCAGAGAGACCCATCAGCCATGGTCATCTAGTCGATGGGTTTTCCTGTCTGCTAATGCTGGAGATGATCCCACTGGCCTTCACTAACACCATCGAGACCTCGAGCGTAGGTGAAGATCTGTGGTCTTCGTTAAGCCAACGTCTGGATCTCGGTGGTCACATCACAAAGAGACGAAGATTTAGATGTAGGATTCCAAAACTTTTCATGTATTTAATCGAGAAAATAATTGTAATAGCTTTTGATAAACTTGTATAGTGATCGATTCAATGTAGTAAACTCATTTCTTTCATTGATATACATGGCTTTTCGTGTAATTGTCGATTCTTCAATTTCAATTCAAATAGCAACTTTCATATATGTTCAACTGGCAATGAATAACTCGATGAATTTAATTCTTTAATTGTTCGATCGTCGAAAGGATACAAGTGTTAATTCATTTAATCGTTGAATAACTTTTTAAATCCTTGTAGTTTCTAACATTATTAGTCGATTCATTTAATTCTTGAATGACATTGGTTGTAATTTCCGACTTCGTTGGTCAATTTGTCTTGATGTCTTTTTTCATCTTTCGAGGAGATGGACAACTTAATAATAGCTTTCAACCTTCTTTAGTCGATTTTATCTCGATGCCTCTGTGGCTTTTCGAGGAATTGTAAAGTTAGCTTATTAATAGCTTTCATTCTTCTTTAGTCGATTTCATCTCAATGCCTCCGCGGCTTTTCGAGGAATTGTAGATTTAGCTTATTAATAGCTTTTATTCTTCTTAACTCGGTTTCATCTAGATGCTTCCGTGGCTTTTCGAGGAATTGTAGAGTTAGCTTATTAATAGCTTTCATTCTTCTTTAGTCGATTTCATCTCGATGCTGATAGGATAGTGCCCAGCAAGCCAGTTCATTTTAGCTTGTAATAGGTCTATTCTGTAAATAACAATCTTTGATTCTATAATTAATACGCACGTTTATTTATATCTTTATAGAATAAACAATGGCCAACTTCATCTCTAGCGAATACATTTAAGCGATTGGATGAAATCCTTAGATTACATTTGACTATGGGACGATTCACTTCGGTATTGAGTGCAATCTTGAAACAATCTCTAAGGTCGTAATCTTAAAACACGTTCCAAGTCATAGATTCTGAAACGAGACAGGGTATCGTAGGAATCGCCAAGACTTGTACACATATGCATGATTCACATGGAGTGAATTTGTAGCGTTTCATGAGCAAGGCATTTGAGGCCAGTGCATATGAGTAGGTGGTTCAATAGAGGATCGAACGCATCGAACGACCTGAACAGAGAAACCCATTGTGGAAGCGCATGACGCATATCGGTGATGGGATATTTCTCAAGGCTTATAATAGTGTACGATTTAGTCCTTTGACTTGAGGTGCTAGGGCGAATTCGGTGCATGAGTGTGCGTACTTAGATCTAGGTATATATCACATAGCCTGATCATAACATGCCTAGGTTGGGTGCGTATGGTTATGTACGTGAGTGGTTAATACCAATATGGAATCTATCGACTCATCGTAATGGATGAGAGAATTACCTATACGATTCTTAGATAATATATCCGAGGTGTGGACTATCTTTGGAGGTGAGACGCTTGGATCACTGCTGTGAACCAGATCCAGATCCATATCCAGATTCAGAATCAGAACTGAAGGTTGCCACCACCTTGCCTGTAGTGAGGTAAATCGCAAAAACCCCCTTGTTTAATTCATTGTGTGTTTTTGTTTCATGCTTGCGTATAAATAATATGGAGATTCTTACATGGGACCTTGGGTGCTTCGAAAAATTTTAAATTCCGCACTTTTGTTGTTCTGACAATCGAGGCAACCCAACCACTATCCCAACAGAAGCTTGGGGAAGCAAATTAGTTCGGATAATAAATCCGGAAATCCCACCCATTAGGTGCGTCGCAATCTAAATAAAGAAGGCTCGGGGACCGAAACTGCTATTTTCAAATATCTCGCTTTTAAGATGTACTGCTTGAGAATCTTAACTGTCGCGGTTACTCGAGGTTTGATTTGAAATTTACTTTTTTATCCCCGTATATATATCCATTGACTGTAGAAAATTCACTCAGGATAGATTTCTAAAATTTTGATCGGAGCACCATATTCGATAATTTGCAGAATAACCTAGATATTCATCCCACCATAAAGAATGGATATGCTGGCTTCCGGGGCTCAGAAAAGGAATACCGAGATGGGAGAGGGATCAGACATTGACCCCCTTGCGCTTGTAGATCAGTACAAAGTTCTAGAGGGCGACGAAGTCCGAAACAGGGGCAACGTTTTAAACTCAGAAGCGGAGGAGGGGGAAGTTCGCCAGACCTCCAGTGATGACGAAGCTCATATCGGGGAAGAAATTTCCGAGGATGAATCGTCTGGCAGTGAAGTTTCTCCCCTCCGTGATAATGAAACCGCGAAATACCAGATAGGAGGCCGATTGACTGTCATCATTAAGAAATGGGTGGAAACCATAAACAATTCCAATCAACTCCAGACGAAACGTAAAGCCGACCAGATCCGCACCATTTATCATGCTCCGGCTCGTCGTGCGAAGTTGGAGCTCGAGATTGGAAAATACCTTCCCGAAGGTTATTCTATTGTCATACCTACTTCCAAACAAAAGGTTACCGAGCCGCCTGCGGGTTGCCAAGCCTTTAATAGTAGGCAGTTTCACTTTGGCTTGCGTATTCCTTTTATTCCATTACTTAGAGAAATTTTGGAAGTATTTTCTCTCGCGCCTGCCCAGATTCTCCAGATTTCAATCGCGTATATCGTTGCCTTTAGTGTTCTGATGCATGCTAGGGGAATGGAGGCGTCTTTTCAGAAATTTTGGCAAATTTTTTATATGAGTCTATCTAGCTCTTCAAACGCTGGGTTTGTCTATTTTTCCCATAGGCTGAACATGTCTATTCTTTCAACTAACATTTCGAGCAACACCAAAGGTTGGAAAAAGGAATTCTTTTTTGTTCGAGGTCCCGACATTCCAATTTCGGAGAGTGCCTCTGAGATGAAGCCGTTTGAGTGGGAGGGCGAAAAGACTTGGGTATATGGCAAACGATCCCTTAAAGGAAAAATTCCTCCCCTGTTGTCCTCCGACCTTTTAAAAGATTGGAGCTTCGATCCTTATCAAACGGTGTTGTTGACACAGGAAACAGTCCTTCGGCTGGCCGGCCTCAGTAACTGCACCTTTTCTGCCCCGACCCTTATTTATGGGCATGCTCCCTAAGTTGAAAATCCTTCGGACGGTGGCCGTTCTGTTGAAATTGCTCCGACAGAGGCTCGAACTATTGTCACTGCCCTTTCTCTTGGTAACCTTGTTAGTTTATTCTGGTGTTCTTCGACTGGTCACCAATTTCTTGTATAATTCTTTTAAATACCTTTTGTTCATGCAGTTGATCTTGTAGAACAATTCCGAACTTCCATAGCAGGCTCTACTATTGCTTCGTCCTCTAAAACGACCCAAGGCCAACCATGAAAACAAAATAAACCGAAGACCGCCAAGAAGATGGCAAAAGGAGATAACATTATTTCCACTACAAAGATTCCAAACTTGCATTCTAACAGCTTCACAGTTGGTGCCGAAGACGCAATTCCATCTAACGATATCGGTCCGTTGCGAACAATTTTTTCGATTTCTACTGACGACCCCAACGCTGCCGGATAGTCATTATTCTTTCACGCAGATTCAATCTCGACAGATGATTGAGGGGCGTTCAGCACGGAAGAGATATCGGGACGCTCCCGAACCTTCGAGAAGAACAAAACCCTTTGGTCGTAGATCCAGCCCCATCCCATGTCGTCCTGGATGATGCGAGCCTGATTTGGCAGATTATATCGAAGATCATCTTCGAGGTGCGAGGACTGCCGGTTATCCTGAGGATGGAAGTATTCATTGAGACCTAGAACCCGACGGGTAGCATTCGGTGGACAAGGCGATCCGGATAATTTTAGCTAGCAGATTCAAAGATGATAATATAGAGTTGTTCTCCAAGGACGGTTTTAGAGCGCTGGGAGATTTCGCCCAATTTCATCAAAAGGTTTTAATCAATCCTCCTCGTTTTCATGATATTGAAATGCTAATGATCATGGAATTTGACCTTTGCTTTGTAGATTGGAGATGAATTCGTCAACCAGATTCATCGACTTGCTCTCTTGGAAGAGGAATCTACCCAATTTCATCGAGCTTTGATGCTTGTTTCTCGAGCAGAAGCGGAGAAAGCGACCCAGCTTACTGAGGCTCTGGCCAAAGTCTCTGAGTTGGAGAAGGAGCTTTCTTCTACCAGGCGGGAGCTCGAAGAGGCCAGGAACGGCCTATTATGTACATCATGCGCAAGAGATCTCTCTGGGGCAGTCGGTGTTACTGGGGGCGTTCTCGAGCCAGACGTTGAGAAACCTAAGGCTGAGTTAGCGCAGACGAAGGCAGATTTCGAGATTTCATATGCTCAGGGTTGAGATGAAGCCAAACTTCCGGCGATAAGGGAATTATTGAGGTCCCTATTTTTAGATGCCCTCGTTCGAGAACGATCAGGTCCGATTAATCAATTATTCTTCTTCAAAAGCGTGCATCAACTGATTTCTGCCGGGAGGATTCCAGGGCAACTTGCAGACTATATTCCGTACATGGATCCTCATAAAAACATTTTTGGGAAGGAGTATAAGCCTTCGTCCCTTCCCGCGGATCTCGGGGACTTACGGAATCATGAGTTTACCACCCTTCTATATGAGTTCGGATTCCCCATGCCTAATCCTGATATGCTAGAAGCTTCTACTTTTTCGGATTTGGAGAGCAAAGGCGAAGAGGAGGTTGAAGTCGATATTGAAAATGATCTCGATGATCCGGAGGGAAGTCTTCCATTTGCTACTGAAATTGATGATGAGGTTAATGGAAACGGTAGCGGAGATACCAATAATTCGAGCAGCGACGAAGATGACTCTGATGACAACGATTCCAATGACGAGGATAAAATAGTAGAATAACCTCGGAGATACACCAAGTCTTTGTATTTTAGTTCTTCAACCATGACTTAGTATTTTGTACTTATCCAATTATTTTTCCTCTATTGTAGTACCACATGATTTTACTTATTTCGAATGAAAATATTTGTCTATTCACTTCTTCGTGTATCCTTGTGCGGGCCCTCTCAAGATTTGTAACTGTTCAATTTAAAATAAAACGACGCGTCACTATTGCTATAAATATATGGGCTTTTTCACCTATTCTTTAATCAAGCTAATTTATCGCGATCAGAGCTTTTAGGTCGGCCAATAGAATTCGGAAGAGCTAATTTTGTAAAAAACCAGAACCATGGATAAAATACTTGGTCCCTCAATCGATCCTTCCTTGCTTCTGGGAGGTGTTAAAGCTAAGAGTTCCTCGTCCAAAGACTCCAAATTGAACAAAGAGAAGAAAGTCGCGAAGAATTCTGCCAAGTCCCCCAAAACCTCTAAGGGTGGGGACATCGTGAGTGAAAGGCATACATCCTCCCAGTCGACTCGAAATCTGTCGATCAAGTCTGTTTTGTCGAAGGAAGACTCCGAGCCTGAACCTAACGGTTCCCCCGTCAGACCCTTGGATAATTCCAAGTGGGCCCAAATCAGGTTGAAGTCATCTGAGTCTTCGGGTAAGAGATCGTTGTCTGATACAATCATTCCGACTGAAACCCTCGCAAAACTTTTGAATGAAAAAAAACCTCTTACTGACGCTACGGCGAATAATCCTGAGGGCGAAGGGCCGAGCAAGAAGGCCAAAACTATTGTCAGTGAAAAGATGCACTGAAGGTAGATACTTTTCCGGGTCAGGATGCTACAAAGGTTGAGAACCCCCCAGATCATCCCACTGTTTCGAAGGATAAGCCTCCTTCTCCAGGAGGTTCAAAGGAAGAGCATCGTTCTGAGGAAAAACTTAACGACGTCCTTCCAAGCCTTTTGCAGGCTCAAATTTCGATTTATGAAGCAGGTTCTTCTGGTGAGAAAAATCCCCTGCAATTGTTCCAGTCGGGGTCGAACTTTCTTGCCGAAGTTCGAAATATAATTGTTTTTGAAATTTTGATTCCAAGAAAACAGGGCTAAGATAGTAGAACTCAGTTATAAGCAAAATATCTGGAAAACTTTTCCTCGATCATTTATATATCTGATGAATTAATTGGATAAATAACGGGAGTAATTGATAATTCTGGAAAGAACATCGACATTTATCTTATCTTCGAGGTTGTTTGATTCAATTGTTGATGTTCTTTTTTTGCGAATTCGATCTATGGGTCATAGCAACAGTTTTCACCCCTTTTCATTTTGATTGATCAATACAAGAGCTTTCAACTGAGGGTCATAGCAACGACTTTCACCCTTTTCATTTTAATCGGTCATAGCAAAAGCTTTCACCTGAGGGTCATAGCAACAACTTTCACCCTTTTCATTTTAATCTGTCATAGAAATAGCTTTCACCTGAGGGTCGTAGCAACAACTTTCACCATTTCATTTTAATCGGTCGTAGCAATAGCTTTCACCTGAGGGTCGTAGCAACAACTTTCACCCTTTTCATTTTAATCGGTCATAGCAATAACTTTCACCTGAGGGTCGTAGCAATAGCTTTCACCCTTTTCATTTTGATCGGTCGTAGCAATAGCTTTCACCTGAGGGTCGTAGCAACAACTTTTACCCTTTTCATTTTGATCGGTCGTAGCAATAGCTTTCACCTTAGGTTCGTAGCAACAACTTTCACCCTTTTCATTTTGATCGGTCATAGCAATAGCTTTCACCTGAGGGTCGTACCAACAACTTTCACCCTTTTTATTTTAATCGGTCGTAGCAATAGTTTTCACCTTTATATCGATTTAAGAAGAGAGGCCGAGTGTCTATTCTGAAGTTAATATATAGCTTGTAGAGATGCATAGAATAGACCTTGTTGATTTTCTTAATAATAGGAGATATAAGATCCGTACCATGAATTTTGATCCATAGATAACTCGAGAAGCCAAATCCATGATCTTCATTTTCTCTAATACTTCCTAATTTTGAGTGCATTCCATGTTCGGGGAAAGATTTCCCCATTTTTATAAGTAACTTAACGCGAGCCTTCCTCCTCAATTTCGATTACAACATAGAGACTAGCAAAATCGAGTTGCAATTTTCCCTCCATGTTTTGAAATATGTATCTTACTCAAGAGTAAGTTATCGACTATAAAGGTTCAGATCCCGACTTTCTATTCGTACATTTTCCTTCATATTACTTTGAATCAGAATATCGCCCCGGGTATGGTTGGAATAGTTTCTAGCTGTTGAGCCATTCAATATGGATTAGTCGAAATCGTTGTAGACTAAATTCTGCACTCCTGCTACCTGAGAAGACTTTCCTCGAATGTACGTATCTCGCCTCGTAGTAGACATTTTTCGATCTAACACCCGAATAAGGCCCCTCGGTGGGCGCCAATTGATCTTACGTGTTTTCGTAAGAGATCAAAGTATGATATAATCGAGCCAAAATGCAATATATAAAGGAGAAGATCAATAATATGTATACTCCGATCGTGAGTGTACAAATTACAAGGGTCCTATTCGAGCGCTATAGGATGTCATGCAATTTCCGAAAGTATAGGGGCCGAACTGTAATTTTCAAAAGTTGAAAAATCAGAATCTGTATTTAAGGCAGAAAACTTGTTTTATTTACCCGAGAATTTATTTGTCATAATTAGTGGTGACTAAAAAGTAAGAATCATAGGAAGTTAGTTTTAAAAGGTAGTTTTAAAATTATGAAAGAAATACATAAAAGTTGTTTGCATGTTTCTTGCTCTACGTGAACTGCTTACGTGGTTTTCGATCGTGCCGAGCCTTGACCTTAGGTTAGATGTGATTGGTTTAATTTAATGCATGGTTTTTATTGGGCCTGCGAGCCTGTTATTATATTTGGGCCACTTTGAGCTTTTGTAATAGAATAGGGCTTTACTGCTTTCCTAGTCTAGGATGGAGGCCCATTTACAAGCAAGGTGGGAGCCCAAGAAGAATTGAAGGCCATGTATGCATGGTACATTGTGTAATAGCATAGGTTCTTTGAGAACCCTTTAGATTGACCAATTGGGCCAACATCATTGGCTCGATGATGGCCTGCATAGGAGGCTCCCGATCGAAAACATATTGTGGTAGTATGCATGCTAGGCTTGTATGGCTTTTATTTATTAGTCGATTTATGATTGCTTGTGTGTTTGCGCGCTAGAATCTAGATCGTAAATAAAAAATAAAGCATAATTGAAGCGGTGAGATCTCGAGGAGAGTTTCTTTAAACTTTCAAAATCGAAAATTCCCCTCTCGAATAAATATTAAGTCATATTGGGTTAAATATAAAATGAGGTTTTATAAATCCAAGCCTTCCATTAATAGGAACTAGTGTATGTTGTCTACTCATCGATAGAGGTGATCCAGAGTCTGGCACCCGGGTCGAAGAAAGGGGAAATACACGAAATTCCTTGATTCTAGTTTTTCTAAAACTCGACAAGGGTAGGGACTGGTCGGGACGTGAAGATCGACCGATAACTAGTTATCGGAGAATTAATGATCGGGCCCGTTTCTTATCATGATTAATGGGTTAGACTTAACGCGTAGTAACATTTATGATGTAGCAGTGCTAGATAAATGCGAAAAACGAGGCAAAATAGCTTGAAGGTTGGGTAGTAGACACAATTGGTAAAATGTATACCTACCTAGGGAATTAATTGTATGGCCACGAGTCGTGGGTGCAACTAAATGCTGCTGGGACGTCAAGACCTACTAGGAAATAGATTTTTCCCGAAACTAGAAGGGGTTATTGTTTCGATAAAATAGTGGGAGAACTTTTTCGATAAAAAGTCCAAATTTCGTTAATTATAAGTATTAATATTAAACTTGTCTGCTTATTGTTGTCTGTTTTAATGTTAGCCATTCACCATCAACTGTCCCGTTCAAACAATGCTTAGTGCTTGCTAGAACCGAACCAACTTTGGGGTCCATTATGTGCAATTACCTTCACGAGACGAGCATGGCTAAGTTTAACAATGTTAGAGAATATTGTTCTTACTTAACAAAGATGTTCAAACAAATCAAAAAGTTTGGAGCTCGATTGTCTTTAGAAGATGAGATAGAAATTACTCTCAATGGCTTGTCTGACACCTTCGCTCATTTTATGCAACATTGTGATATTCCGCCTGATGGAATTAAAACAAAACACTTGCATGAGTTGTTAGACAAATATGAGGAAGCTCATCTGCAAGGATGGGGTCTGTATGAATGGAATTGCCACATGTGTAAGTACGAAAAGAAATTAAAGAGGCATGCTGAAAAGAAGTTCCTGAACAGACTTAACAACGGTATGACTTAATGTTATACTCTTGTTAATTCTTTTTTATGTAAGACATCTGATAAAACTTTCATGTCTGTAAAAGAGTTTACAGCGGATGACACTATTCCCTCTCCACCTAAAAGGAGGAAATTCCTTGAAAGGAAAATGCAAGCATTGCAGAGAGAGTTGAGGGAAAACGAATTCAGGGACTGGGTCAAGGAAGAACTGAACCTAGACATTCCTTTTAGCAAAAGAAGTTTTACTTAGTTTTTCGTATTAGCATGAGTTTTAGTTTTAGTTTATTTTGAGTATTATTTCAAATTTTTTGTACAAGACATAATTGCTTTACCATTGAGAATGGAATTTATTTAATTAAAGCTATTTAACTTTGTACAAATATTGATGTTTTGAAACATAGAAATAAAACAATGATAAACAAATCAAAACTTCAAAAACTGCCTGCTGAACCGAAAATGAGTAAGACAAACTAGATGATCGTCCGCACTAGAAATGTTCATTTTGGACATTCTTCCTAAAGATTCGAAAGGAAAGTTTTTATCTACTGCTCTTGAAATAAAGAACTTGGATAAACTCGAAACTTTCAAATCTTGAAGTAATAATAACCGAAATAAAGGATTGCTAGGCATTCCAAGCATTTCAACCGAATGGATTTAATCCATAAGGACAAACGTGGAGAACTAAAAGCACTAGTCCAAAAGTATGCTACTTCATATATACTTACGATTTCAATCATTAAAGTGTATGTGTACTTTGTTGAAGTACAATTCTAAAACTATTGAAGTAATTCAATATACGTTTTGGAAATGAAGTAACTAAGTGCATTATGTCAAAAGCATTTTGATCTAATCAAACTTGCTGAAACATAAGCAATTAAATCCTCGATTATCTAAAAGGAGAATAGAATTCTCACGAACCAAATCAAAGAAGGAATCAAACTTTGTTGATAAAACTTGGTTCGATTCACGACTGTGATCTTGCTATATTCCTTTATTCACATTAGGGGATAGCCTCCCCTGACTCTTCAAAAATTACTTGGTCTAGTACTTTTCGAAGTGAGTTCTTACACCGCCATGTCATTTAAGACATAGCAAAATACCCTTATATGAGAAATTAGATGGTAGATCTAATTCATATAATGTCTGTGGGGTATCAGACGAAATCCATTGGATACCTGTTCTACGACATCGAGAAACGAAAGTATCTCGTAAGAAGCTTATTCCTCTGTTGACGAAACTCTTGTCAAAGGAAATAAGGAATGTCATAGAACTTGATGAAGTCCAAGAACTGGACCCATCCCCACAAACAGTGGGAGTAAACCCTGAAACCTGCCGAACCGATCCATGCACAAATAATTAGTAATCTAATCAAACTCGTAAGGAACTCAAAATTCCATTTTGCGAAATTGAGAAATTGGATTTTAATCCAAGATTACAAAGAGACTAAGGGATATGGCATGAAGCCATAAGATTCAAAGTGGAAAGTTTGACTCGCTTAATGGTGATAGGTCATTCTTCAAAAGTCCTTTTGGGACCAATGAAAATACCCTCTCCATTTGCAACGTCAAAATCCATTTCGAAACTATTAGCCATAGAAGGGTGGTTGTGACTACCAAAAAATGACTATTGGATATGAATCCTGCATCTCACAATTGAAAATTGATGAGAAGATCTCTATTCAAATCCAAAGGTCAATCCATGACTTTTTCCCGAACATGGAACATGCAACTTGATAAGTCAATCAAGAATGTTGAAGTTGTCAAAAGGCATATGGATTCCAATTGTGCAAAAGGATCAGTGGGAGCGTAGTTTAGTTCGTAACGCAACAAGATGATGTTCTGCACATCAAGTTCGATATAAGAATATCAGAATAGCACAGACAAAAGCGTGTTCTTCACACAATTCTCGATGATGAGATTTGGGAATTACATCTCACGTACTGGCAATACGTATTAATATAGATAAAAGCGAAGTAGATGTTACAATTCACCGAATCTAAGTACAAAGACTATATATTGATTAAATTCAATATGGAAGAATCCAAGAAAGGATTGTTTCCAAAGAGACAAAATTTCTCTTACTTATTTAATGAAACCTACATATAAATGAGTAAAGAAATTAATGTTTCAAGAAACCTTATGCTTTGGCATTTGAATTGCCTGTAGCATGCAAAGTCTTGTACAAGACCCGACTCATCAAAAGCTCTGACCTTTCACGAGCTACTGATAGTCGAACACCAGTAAAGGACACTGGACTACCCTAAATGCGATCCTCGAATGATGGTGGGTATTTTGGACTCCACCTTCTATTACTGATATACGATCGAAGAACCGGAATCTCAACTCCAAAGATGGGAACTCGAACTCGGGACGAAGCCAAGATAACTTGATCCATTTGGTGCAGCCCTTGATCAAATGTTACTGTTGGGCGGATCCTAGGCCCAAACCTATGGGCCGATCCTCATTCTCGGCTATAAATACCCCAAGCATTTATGACAACATACACGCTTTCCCAGCTGCACTCCGCTCGAAGTTGCTGCTCAGATTGGTTGATTCGGCCATTTTATATGTATTTCACCCTCTAGCTTGTACGGCATCCTATAATGCTCAAATAGGATCCTCAATACTTGTAATCTGTATCTCAACGTTCGGAATATACATATACATTGATCTTTCTTTTGTTTTATAGCGATTACAGTATTTATATTATTAATATCTATCATACCACAAATTTGCGTAAGATCAATTGGCGCCCACCGTGGGGCCTTATTTGGGTGTTAGATCGAAAAATGCCTACTACGAGGAGAAATACATATAACCGAGGACCATCCCATGCGACAGGGGTACAGAATTTGGTCAACAATGAGTCTGATAATATATCCAGGGCGGCTCAGCAACCAGAAGTTCCGCCGATCCTTCCGAAAGACAGTAGCCCTCGCCAATGTAAGGTCGAAATTAGGATCATACGATGCTCCAACTAGATTACAACCGTATAACGGAGCTACCGACGTCGGTAAAGATATCGACAATTTTTATCATTATAATCTTTATTCGAACATTCCAAAGGATTCCTACAGTAATATTATACATTGCCGTCAGGAAGATTGCTCTTGATAGATCGGGAAAACTGCTAACGAGCTCTACTTTATCTTCCCTTGAACTCATTTTAACAAGAAGCATGTTTCGGAAATGCGGTATAAGGGATAGACAAAACTACTCACCGATCTCTATTTTATCCACTATCTTATCGTCTCGTTCTGTCCTCGCTTATCTTATTATGTAAAAGGATTATCAATCTTATGGACGTCTTATTCACGGTTCGGAAGTGTGTTATTATAGACAATGAAAACTATACACAATTTTCCGGAATATCCGCCATCTTGTTATCTCGCCTTGTCTACGCTTATCCTATATTGCAAAGGATTATCTATCCAATGGAAGTCTTATTCGCCAGAAATATTATTTCTTCGTTATATTCGAGGAAATTATTATGGCCAATCTTTATGTCTATTGATCAAAACGACTAAGGGTGAAAGCCGTTGCTATGCCCCTTAGATCGAAGTAAATGAAAAGGGTGAATTATTGGAGTTACAGCCTATTAATACTCGGGATTTATTTTTCCGATTGTCAAATTTAGTAATCTCGGAATTATTGCACGAATCAATCACGATCGGAATTTATTTTTCCAAGCGTCGGGTTCGACAACTTCGGAATAATTATATAAATTATTTACTATCATCCCGGATTCATTCACGATCGATCACGTAATTTATGAATATTATTTATCTGATTATCAGATATTTTACTCGATCAGTTGGGACAAAATTGATTTCGTTTTCTTGGTTGATGGCTATTTCTAGTGGAGTAGATCCTGCAATTAATAAAATATCAGTAAAAGTCTGTTGGTACAATGGTAACAAATTATATAAATCCTCGAAGTTGCAACCTAATTTGGACTACCGTTCGACTACCGAGGAAAATTATGATTCCGAAGGAAAGGGTTTGATAACTTCAAGTTAACTACACAAAGTTGCAATCAATCAAGTTCCAACAAATCTCACTTATATTCGACCATGCAATCAATCAAGTTCCAACAAATCTCACTTATATTCGACCAAAGAAATCGAGAAGACACCAAAGAATAAACAATGAAATTCGAGCAGAAAACAAAGCTTTATTATTATTCTTCGAACAAGTTACAAGTGAAGCCTCGAGTACAATATTAAAATTCGGGCTCAAGAAGTACGGTACAATCGCTCCCACCTGATTTAACCTGATTTCGTCGGGTTAATTTTATCAGTGAATATGGGATATTGGGGATTCACAATATATATGATTTATAGGGCTCTGTTACTTTATTCAGGATGGATCAATCTCAAAGAAGAACAACTTTGAAGGAACAATCAGTAATTATGATCACCAACATAAAAATAAGACGAATATGAAGACAAAACTCTTTTCTTTATTGTTTAATATTGGGTTCTGCTGTTTATGCCGAATTCAATGGCGTATTTGCCGTGTATTCATAAAGTTGTTTCATACAATGATTAACTAGGTATTTATATCATACTAAACCTAGCATTTACAAGGAAATATAATCCTAATAGGACTCGGCCCAATTGTCCTTCTTGAGTCCAGAGTATAGTCTTCTCGTCGAAGAGAGTTGTATTCGGCCGGGTCGATAAGATGATCCCAAACTCACTTGTCTGGTCGAACCGATCTTCTATTCTTCAGTCAATCCGTACATTATAAGGGGTACGAAATAGCCCCCATCAGTACTCCCTCACTTCTTCGAGCGTATAAATAATAGAAGCTCGTAGAAGTAGACAATTTTTTACGACTGTTATCTTCTATGAATGGTGCCTCGTTAAAAACATTACTTAAGAAAAAACCCTGTGGGAAAAAATCTTAAGTAAGGAAAAGAGTGCTACGCATCATAGATAGTCGTTTTCTCTTTCCAATTATGAATCGCCACGCGTCCCTTCGGGGAGGCTTTTTATCTTCTTCCATTTTTGGCGGGAATGTGATTAGTTGTGACGAGTTTGAAACGTCTTTTCTCTTCTCAGTATAAATAGGTGACTATTAAGTTCGTCATTTCTTCTTTATACTTCCTTATAGTTCGTAGTCATTTTCTTGCTTAGTCGTTCATCATATACAGTTTTCCTTCTATCGACTTATATCCTCCGAAAATCCGAAAAACGTGGCCTCTTTAAGAAAATCTTCTTCTTCCTCTAGGGAAAATGTCGCTCCCCATAACGAGGAAGAGTTGCATTCTAATCCTCCGAGCGAGCAAACTGGAGTTTCTAAATTTGTTGTTCCTGTTGAAGATACCTTTAAGGTACAAATTCTTTACGATACAGATGTCGCTGCCCGAGCCAAGAAAGGCAAAGGTACTGCTCCTCAAATTTCTGAACCAATTGAGGACCTAGCTTGTGCTTACACGGTGGATACTTTCCCCGAGGTTGTGAACAACTATGCCAAATATTTCCCGGAGGGTTCTGAGATAGTTCTTCCTTCTCCTTCTGATAGGGTTACATCACCACCGGAAGGATGTCGAGCCTTTTACACGGCCCATTTTAATAGTGGTATGCGCCTTCCGTTGCCTCCCCTCTTTCTTGATATTCTAAAAATATTCAGTGTGTCCTTGACACAATTAGTTCCTAATTCTGTGGCCTTCGTAGTTTGTTTTTCTGTCCTAATGATCGCGAAAGGGTTCAAACCATCCTTTCGTAACTTTACACAACTTTTTCGGTTCAATATTTCCAGTTCCTCCAATCGCGGATATTTCTTTGCTAGTCAGAGGCCTAGTCGAGCGATCTTCGATTCCCCAGTTTCTAGCAACCCTTCTTGGAAATCTCATTTCTTCTTTGTTCGTCCCCCATCTCGTCTTCGTTTGGCGGATGGTTCGACCATGCCCTTCTCATGGGATCATGGCTCCAATTGGGTTCATGGAGGTCGCCTGCCGACTTGTGAACTCATTCCTGATGATGCTCAGTTTATTGGTGAAATCCCCGCTATGCGTGCCAACAAATATCAGAGTGCTCTTCTGATTGGGGAAGCTTTCCTTCGTAAAGCGGGATTGAGTGCTCATAATTTTCCAATCAGTTCATCATCTGAATCACTTGGTAAGCATTTCACGGAGAGGTTCCTAACAGCTCCGTTTCTTGCTCTCTTTCTTCCGCCCCGCTTGCGAGCTGACCCTTAAGGGGAGATGCAGCGGGGGCAATTGGTTAAGATTTTTTTGGATTCGTCAATGACACAATCTGTGTCACATGATTTTTCTGATTTTTTGTTTCATGATACAACTATTGTTAATGCCTCCTTTGAATAT
Organism: Penstemon barbatus; assembly: GCA_003313485.2. Lineage (NCBI taxonomy): Eukaryota > Viridiplantae > Streptophyta > Magnoliopsida > Lamiales > Plantaginaceae > Penstemon > Penstemon barbatus. Next base: position 31,630,308 of record CM064879.1, on the reverse strand, counting down.
GGCGGACCTTCTGGAGGTCGAACTGAGTCTAGGCCTGGTCGCCGGACCGTTATATCTGCTTCGGGTAAAGAAACCTCAGTTAGCCCCAACAAGAGAGAATCCCCTCATTTGTTAGATGATCGTTGTATCCTTGAGCAGGTTAAGGATATTTTGCGGTCAGCGACTCCCCGCCCTGACAATGTCCCTCTCCTTAGTGAACTGCCGGGCTCTGTTGAGCCCGATGCTTTGTCTTGGGATCTGGGTTTGAGCACTATTTTGCCCGGTGAGTTGAGGAAGCTTGAGAGTACTTCCAATGTACGCCTTGTTCAGTCGCTAGTGAAGTTGTGCGAGCAGGTAGATCTATTTTTCATAATTTTTCCCGCTTTCATTTTGATTGCCTTGTTACGTAAGGACTGTTTTCTTTTTCCAGGCTAAGTACTTTGCACTCCAGCTGGGTGTGCAAAATGACGATCTGTGGATAAGCAGAGATGCTTATCAACGTCGTTTGGAATCAGAGTCGGCCAAGGTCAGAGGGCAGAGCCTCCAACTGCAGCTTGCCAATGATGATCTGCAAAAGTTGCAAGAAGAAAAATCTGTCTGGGAGAGAGAGAAAAGTGACTTGGTTCAGGCTGCTGCTCTAGCAGAGGAGTCTCGACGGAGGTCCTATGAGGAAGGTTATGATGCCGGTTATCTCAAGCGTCAGGAGGAGTTGATGTTGTTTGCTGGTAACTTGACTCCTCCGAAGACTGTTTCTGCTAGTCGGCCCGTTAACAGCTCTTCTCAGTGATCTGTTCGACCTGGCAGGCCTTGGACTGTTTTTTTTTTTTTTATTTTTTTTGTTATTGCCCAACTTTTTTGTGTAGTTGCTTGGGCTGAATTTTTTGTATTGGGAGAACGATTCAATTTAAAAACCATGATCCCTTGCAGGGAAATCCTTACCTTGATCAAATTTATTCTGTAGATATATTTTGTTATGCACATTTTGCTATTATGCATAAATATAACATCATGAAATAATCAGCATAGATTAGCATACTTATCTGATATTGATCTTCGCGGAGAATATCCATAATAGAGAAAAAATGTAGCTTACTCTTGCTCAGTCAGTGTTTAAGTAACTGAAGGATATAATGTCTGTTCTGCAAATCAAACTTTTTGATGATCAACCCAGTATGGTCTCTTGGGTCATATACAAAGTCACATTTAGACGTTAAAATGTAGACAGTAGGCAACTCGTATCGATAATCGATTGAATAGCTGTTAAGGAACGCTCAGTATTTTGGTCGATGTTCAACCCATGCCTTGTAAATTTGTCTTTTTGTCATGTATATATTATATAAGGAGGCTATCATTCCCTCTTCTGCTTTCCTTTCATAAGACTAATTTTGAAGAGAAGATATCCCTCTAGGTATCTTCCTAACATTTATGTTTCTCTGTACTGGTTGTGAGTTATAGGTTCCTCAAACAGAACAACCAGTGTACTTTATATCATTTCTTTGATATGGGAGGAATTGGAAAACGTAGAATTATTAGTCAGATCTGGCCTGATAAGACCTCCTTCAGCAATTCTTTGGAAAATTAGGCAGTGACAACCTTGCAGTCTAGCATGGTGGTATTAGCCGTCCCAGTAACGACGTCAGATTTCTTGGACCCCAATGGAGTTCTAGTATGGCTAAGTTAATGGTTCCCCACATGACGTATAAGGCAGTGACGACCCTCGTATGGTGGAGGGTTTGGTCTTTTATCTCTAGGCGAGCAAGTATCCTTTTTACAACGGTTTAAACTTGTATCCTTCGTTGAGGATCCTAGGTTTTCAGGCGAGCGACTATCATATATGAGTGTGCAAACCTTTCTGGTCCGGAGCTCCTTTAGGTCTGCTTGGATTATTTCGCTGATCGCTTCGATCTAGGGCTTCTTTTGTTATCGATTGGTTGAGTTGATCAGATAGTGCCGTTCCAACTTACTTGCATTAATTATGGGAAGTCAAACGGTCGCATTTCCGTCCCTTGATCAAATATTTTTTCAGCCGTTGGATTGCTTAGGTCTATCCCTATAAATAGGGAAGTGATTTGCATACTTCATTTGCAATTTCTCAAAAAGGATGGAGATCTCAGTTTCCTTAAATTTTATTTTACCTTCAGATCCCATAATATTCAAAAAGTCACATTATCGTGATTCATACCATAATAGCTTAATGTTCTTCTGCCTTGTACTGACGGGTCCCATGGAAGCCCTACCTTGTACTAACGGGTCCCATGAGGCCTCAATCTTTGTTTTCACAGATTTGAGGTCCGTGGTTTCTGTTTGCACATGGAGAGTTCATATTTGCCAGGCATCCTCGTTCTTGGATGTTACCTCAGGAGTGGTCGTCCACTGTGGTGTGCTGGTAAATTTTTTCTTCTGCGACGGTCCTGAAGAGATGCTGCTCTAGGATAAAATATTAATTCCTAAAGTAGAAGCAGTATCTTGTTGTGGGTGAATGAGTATTGCCGGTCATCTAGCTGGTAATGATCATTTCCTCTGGAAGAACATTTGATCTTCAGAGCCTGGCCATCGAACTAAAGAAGTTGATCATCCTGAGCAGCATGCTTCTTAGGTGATCTATCCTAATCGACGAGGTACTAGGGAGGAGATTGGTGTTTCCGTGGACATTGTCGTGAAGATCCCAGATTCATAGGATAAGATCGTTTAATAGTTGTAACGATGTGTAAATCGTATATAGACTTTTGTAATCTAACCGAAGCTATTTGTATGTAATTTGTTACACGTTCACAGATGAATAAAACTTTATTTTATTCCTTGCATTCCTCTTGTCATTTGTATTGTTTTAGTCTTGTTTATGAGGAGCGTTTATCGAGCAAATTCATTTATACTCAACTCATTTCCAAGATTTAGGCGTTTTTACCAATTCTTATTGGTCGTTTTAAAACAGATCGAGGAGTGTTTATTGAGTGGATCAATTTATACTCAACTCTTCTTTGTCTAGACTTAGGTTTTTAACCCATAAGCCTTATTAATCGTTAAAAATAATCGAGGAGTGTTTATTGAGCGGATCAATGTATACTCAACTCTTTTTATTTTAGACTTAGGTTTTTAATACCAAAAGCCTATTTATCGTTGAAAAATTATCGAGGAGTTTTTATTGAGCGGATCAATGTATACTCAACTCGTTGTTTATTTAGACTTAGGTTTTTCTACCAAAAGCCTTTTAATCGTTAAAAATAATCGAGGAGTGTTTATTGAGCGGATCAATGTATACTCAACTCTTTTTTATTAGACTTAGGTTTTTAATACCAAAAGCCTATTTTGGTCGTTGAAAACGGCTCGAGGAGTGTTTATTGAGCGGATCAATGTATACTCAACTCGTTGTTTATTTAGACTTAGGTTTTTACACCAAAAGCCTATTTTGGTCATTGAAAACGGGTCGAGGAGTGTTTATTAAGCGGATCAATGTATACTCAACTCGTTGTTTATTTAGACTTAGGTTTTTATACCAAAAGCCTATTTTGGTCGTTGAAAACGGGTCGAGGAGTGTTTATTGAGCGGATCAATGTATACTCGACTCGTTGTTTATTTGGACTTAGGTTTTTAGTACCAGAAGTCTTTTAATCGTCATAAGTAGATCAAGGAGTGTTTATTGAGAGGATCAATGTATACTCGACTTGTTGTTTTTACACCAGGCGAAGATATCCACATTATTTCTGAGGAAGTTGATCAACATTACTTCCCCTTCCTTGCTCAACTCCGTTCCTATTCTTGTTGTTTTCGATGAGTCCCCCTGTACTAGTATGACATCCTTATGTTCTGGTGGTTTTAAGGCTAAATCCACCGGCTCCTTTCCCTTTTTATCTATTCGGTCAGTGCTAGGGATTTCAACCTCGTTTCTACTAACGTCGTCTTCGAGCTTCTTTTTGCTCGGGGTAATCGCTTTAGGGGGAATCTTCAAAGTTAGCGATGTGCTGTAGCAATCCCATGCCATACAATGGTCGTTCACTATTTCCCCGATACCGATGTCGGTCGGAAATTTAATTTTTTGATGGTAAGTTGAGACGACAGCTCGGAACAAGTTTAGGGCTGGTCGCCCTAAAATTGCATTGTAGGCGAACGGAGTTTCTACTACTAAAAAATTTACCAGCTTCATTGTTCGATATGGTTTCTTTCCGAGTGAAACACTCAAATTAATTGTTCCACAGGGGACAATTTCGGATCCTCTGAATCCTACCAATGGAGTAGCTACATTTTGGAATGTTATTTGCCCTAGGTTCATCTGGGCTAATACCTCTTTAGAGATAATATTTGCGGAGCTCCCATTATCGATTAGGATTCTCTTGACATTGTAATTTGTAATTTCTAGGGATACCACCATTGGGAAGTCGGGGCTATCCTCTTTTGTGTCCCAAACAAGGTTTTTGGGTACTTCTCCTTCGTTAAAACTAATCAGCTGGTGCGTCGTTGCATTGTTTTCAAAGGTCCATATTTCTTTCGGGTATTTTAGGCTTCCGATTATGGATCTAGCAGTCCTTCGACGAGCATTACGACTATCTCCCCCTGCGGGTCCCCCTGAGATCGTGTGTATGGTACCGTTGACCTGATCATTATTCAGTTCTTGAGGGGGACCTTCATTAGGGGACTTTCTTCGTGAACTTCTTCTTGGGTGGTTATACCGAGGACTCCCACTTCTTTCTCGCTTGCGGTTATCCCATTCCAAATAGTCATTTAGTTTTCCTTGTTCGATCAGCTTTTCGATTTCTCTTTTAAGATGAAAACAATCTTCCGTGCGGTGCCCGTGTGCCCGGTGATACTTGCAGTATAAGTCAGAGTTTCGTCCACCTGGTCTGGGCTGAGCGATTTTCTTTGCTTCTGGGATCCAATTATTCCTTTCTAGTACAGCCAAGATTTCGTCTATTGGAACGGTTAGTCTTAGGTGATCTACCTGATTGACTCTGTTTCGGAATGCCGGTTCGTTGGGTCTAGGTCCTTGATAGATGTTAGGTCGTCTATCCTGGTCGTTTTTATTATATTATAATCGTTGGAGGACGTTGCCTTTTCTAAAAGATTGTTCATAATCCTTGGATCTTTGGGCAGGAATTCTATCTTGCCGTTTGGGACCCGAAGCTGCAGCCTTGCTTTTGTTCTTATCTTTAAAAGAGTTCATCTCTTCCTAGGTCATATATTTAGACGACAGGCTCATTATTGTTGGGATTTCGTGGGTATAATTGTCAACTACAACGGTGCGGAATTTAAAATTTTTATATCCACATCCCAGGCATCTTATTAGTACATATGAATAAGGTTGAATTTATTTAAGCATACAAATACCAAAATAAATATAGTGGTAAAATTGCGATTTTACCTCACCACAGGCAAGGTGGTGGTTTCTTCGGTCTTCTTGTCGGATCACTAGAGCACCCCAAGTGCTGTGCCTCTAGAGAAAAGTCCACACCAGCTGGATCTGCAATCACTTTAATCCTCAGGCTCAGAACTAGGAGAAAAGTAGCTCAGATTCAAGAGTTGGATTTAGATCCAACTCTAGATGTAGATCGGAAGAAGGAGAGAGGTGGATCACGGCCGATCTACAACCACGGCGGCGGCGGCGGCTAGGTAGTAGGCGGCGGCGGCTAGGGCTACTGGGGAGAAGGGGGCGGCGGCTAGGAGAGGAGAGATTAGGGTTTAGAGTTTTTGCTTGTGTTAGGGTTTTGATTTTCCAAGACTCCTTTTTATAGGAGAGTTCAAACCCTATCCCTAATCTTATCTCTTAGCTAATGGGCCATCAGATAAGTCTGGCCCAACCCCTCTATTTAATTAGTCCTTTTAATTAAATAGCCCTAGTCATTTAATTAACCACTTTAATTAAATGGCCCATTTATTTAATTAATAATTTAATTAAATAATCCAATAAATCTATTTAAAGATTTAATTTAATTTAATTAGATAAATCTAATTAATTTTCTCTCTCCAGGAATTAACCCTTTAATTCCTTATCTTGATTTAACTTCTTTAAATCGTTTCGTTCTACAACTGAATATCACAGTTCCAGCTTTTGTGTGTGACCCTCTAGGTTCACCATCAATTGGCCGCAGGCTCACATTTCTGTGATTTAATTAATGAGCAATTAATTATTTAATTAATTGCTCCGATCAATTAAACTACTTTCAATTGACCACTCCAGAATTAATCTACCATCAATTCAGGAGTACATCATGGTCGATGTCTATCCACAAGCCCATGAGGCCAAACTTCAGGTGAGTTGATTTCAGTGAACCTTAAACCTCTTATAAGTACCATGTACATACGGTCCCTCTAACGACTAATTTCCCGATCGAGACCTAGGGTGTGTGAATTGGTCGGCACCTCTAATCATCTCGATTCTGTACTTTCTAATTCAGGATAATACTTCTAGTGTGACTGCTAAATCTGGAAACCCCTTTCCAAATCCGTCACTGACCATGGCCATGGATTTCTCGGAATGCATCATCTAAGAATGTACAGGAAATTCCCTCATCCATTACGATGAGTCGGTAGATCCTATATTGATGCTAACCATCCGCGCATATGACTATACGTACCCAACGTAGGCGCACAATGGACAAGCTATGTGCCCGGCTCCTAAATCAAAGTACGCACACCCGTATACCGAATTCGCCCTAGCATCTCAAGTCTAAGGACTAAATCGTACACTGTTATAAGTCTTGAGAGACATCCCACCACCGATATGCTTTCTACGCACTTCCACAATGGGTCTCTCTGTTCGGGTCGTTCGATGCGTCCGATCTCCTATCGAACCACCTAGTCATATGCACTGACATTAACAATGTCTTGTTCATGAAACAACAACAAATTCACTTTAAGTGAATCATGCATAATTGTACAAGTCTTGACGATTCATTCGATACCCCGTCTCGATATGAATCTATGACTTGGAACATTTTTGAGATCACGACCTTTGAGATTGTTTCTTGATTAATCGCACCCAATACTGAAGTGAATAGTCCCGTAGTCATGAGTGATCTCAAGGTTTCAACCAATCGCTTAAATGTATTCGCGAAAGATGAAGATGGCCATTTGTTTATATTATGAATTCTCAATAAAATAAACAGTTCGTATTAATTGATAAATCAAAGATTCTTTCAAGATAAAATAATGTTCCCTATTACAAGCTATTTTGTTGGCTTGCAGGGCACTATCCTATCAATTATGTCCGCGAACGTTCTTGGTTGTTTACGATTGAGGGCGTTTCCAAACTGCCTATTCTTTGTGAGATCGAAGAGAATCGAGATTATGTAGTCGATATTGGGGGAATCGATTTTGAGTAATTCGACATTAAATCTTGCCAACCAGTTCCTCAAAGATTCACCTTCTTGTTGATAAACGGTTCCTAAATAGCTCATTGGCAATTTTTGTCTTTTTTGACTGGCGAATTGCTGTGTTAGTTTGTTACATAATTCTCGAAAACTGAATATAGAGTTGGCTGGTTGTTTGGAGAGCCAGTCCAAAGCTAATTCTTCTAGCGTCATCACCATCAGCTTAGCGGTGAACTCCGCTGAGTGAGAATACAAGTTCATTATGTTCGTGAAACTGAATATGTAATCGTCCGGATCAGTGGTTCCGTCATATCTGGGTAGTCTACCCGGAACCTGTCCGATTGACTGTGCTTCTTTTATTTCTCTGCAGAAGGGAGAGCACGCATCTAGGCTCTCCTGGAGTTCTGTGGTTCTGGGCCAAGGGTTTGGAACTGATCGTAAGCGTTGCTCGAGTCGTTCTTTTACCATCTTTTCGATTTCTGTTTCCGAAAATCGCATAGTTCTTGGTCGATTCGGGACAGCCTCACCAATGTCATCCTCGATGGGGATTATGGTGTGTTCCTTTGATTCGTTGCGTTGTGGTCTCCTTCGATCAATTTTTCTTCGGATGTTGTCATCGGAGGGTTTAGAGTTACCCTGCTGCGGACTGTGTAGCAAGCGTCGCTCGCTTGCTGGGCTATCAGCTTGTTGAGAGATTTGATCGTTCTGTCCCGGCTTTCTTTGAGCGGGATTCGCTCTAGTAGTCCTAACGTTTTTGGGGACTTGTTCGAGTACAAGTAGTTCCTCTGGGGAGAGTGATTTTAGGAGCATAGCGATCTGTCGAAATTTTTCTTGAGCATCCGACAGGGGGACTGGGATCGTTGAAGTCACATGTTCTTCCGGTATTGTGCCAGTAGGGATCCCTTGTGGTTCCACCTGATTCTGATGATGCTCATTCTGTTGGTGGCTGTCGTTGGATACACGGGCGTTATTATCAGTATTGCCCTGTAGATCCTCAGACGCATCATGCTGGTTGGTCGTGTTACTTCTTGCTCCGTTACGAGCGCTCTTCCTTGGGCGAGCCATATGTCGTTCGAATAATTAACCTAGCCCCACGGTGGGCGCCAACTGATTTAACCTGATTTCGTCGGGTTAATTTTATCAGTGAATATGGGATATTGGGGATTCACAATATATATGATTTATAGGGCTCTGTTACTTTATTTAGGATGGATCAATCTCAAAGAATAACAACTTTGAAGGAACAATCAGTAATTATGATCACCAACATAAAAATAAGACGAATATGAAGAGAAAACTCTTTTCTTTATTGTTTAATATTGGGTTCTGCTGTTTATGCCGAATTCAATGGCGTATTTGCCGTGTATTCATAATGTTGTTTCATACAATGATTAACTAGGTATTTATATCATACTAAACCTAGCATTTACAAGGAAATATAATCCTAATAGGACTCGGCCCAATTGTCCTTCTTGAGTCCAGAGTATAGTCTTCTCGTCGAAGAGAGTTGTATTCGGCCGGGTCGATAAGATGATCCCGAACTCACTTGTCTGGTCGAATCGATCTTCTATTCTTCAGTCGATCCGTACATTATAAGGGGTACGAAATAGCCCCCATCACCACCCTACTACAAATACTACGAGTAAAAGATAGACATGATCGATCCACAATCCCGGGATCGCTCCAGATGCAAAACTCAGCAGGGATTCTTCATGACAGTCACTCACCACATTTCGCACATCTGTCTTTATAACGGGTAAAAAGCCGGATCGGAGCTCATTTCCAGGGCTTTTAACCGATCTTAGGTCTTCATCTGTAAATAATGATTGTTATACGCAATCGTTATCTACAACCTAATCCGATCCAGAGCAGTGGAGAGTTACCTCAGCGGAATTACTTCGAGCAATCTCGAAGGAACTATACTTCAAGAAAGCCCTCGAGGAAGCTGGTGCTCCAGATTTAAAGAACTCCTCTGAGGTTAACCAACTGCCCGACCAGACGCTGCTCCAGAAAACCGAAATTTTAACCCGTCTCAGATGGATTAGATCTAAGAAAGCAGGTTGCCTGCCGGTATTCGAGGCACAATTTCTTTTGCCTGTCGATATTCTAAGCAAAAAAGGCTACACCAAGGGGACCAGGATCGAAAAACAGGGTCCGAATTCTAATTTCAAACTCCTTTATCTCAGAGGTAATACGAATCATTTTTAACAAAGGTAAAACTCGAGCCATGATGATCGGACGAGGCATTAAGAGAGGAGTGAAGAATGTCACATAAACAAATTGGAACTATTTATAGCAGCAAAGGATTAGAACCAACGGCCCAGATAACAGATCACGGACAGTTATGATGCAAACAATAAATGAACTGACTGATACATTTCCCGAGAAATAGGGTCCTGTTTGGTTGGGAGAAGAAATAATCTTGTGGGCACATAAAGGAGGGTTTTGTCCAAAAGAATCGTTCAAGAATTCCTTATCTGTTAATCAATTTAATGTGCAAGTGATGAGGGGTAAATTGGGCTCAAACCTTATTAGCAGCATAGTGAGGTCGGAACACATCTTTTTCGATCTCTGGAATATGTATTCGAGCCGGGGGCACTAACCTTATCCAGCTCAACTTTACTGCAGAAGTTAGGGTCCAAAATCACTGTTGGGCCGACCTCAGGCCCAGGCCTGTGGGCTGAGTAATACACACATGCGGGTGGTTCATCTGGTCCCGGATCTCAACTATAAATACCACAGGCATTTATTACGACGACACAACTTCCCAGGTGCTCCTCCTTTTAGGCTGCTGCTCGGACTCACTTGGAAATAATAGCATAGGCTAGCTCGTGTATATTTCGCCCTCTAGCTTGTACGGCATCCAATAATGCTCGGATAGGACCCCCAATTAATGTAATCTGTACTCGATCACATAGAATACAATATTATTGATCTTTTATATCCATTTACTTACGTTGCATAGCATTTTTACATCACTCTTATCAAACTAACGAAATTGCGTAAGATCAATTGGCGCCCACCATGGGGCTCGAACCCATGACTACAAGGTTATTATCGACTAAGGGTTAAAGTCGTTGCCATGCCCCTTAGATCGAAATTATTAAATGGGTGAAAGCCGTTGCTACGACCCTCGAGCTAAAAATGCTCTGGAACGACTAAGGGTGAAAGTCGTTGCTATGCCCCTTAGATCGAAATTGTCAAATGGGTGAAAGCCATTGCTACGACCCTCGAGCTAAAAATGCTCTGGAACGACTAAGGGTGAAAGTCGTTGCTATGCCCCTTAGATCGAAATTGTCAAATGGGTGAAAGCCGTTGCTACGACCCTCGAGCTAAAAATGCTCTGGAACGACTAAGGGTGAAAGCCGTTGCTATGCCCCTTAGATCGAAATTATCAAATGGGTGAAAGCCGTTGCTACGACCCTCGAGCTAAAAATGCTTTGAAACGACTAAGGGTGAAAGCCGTTGCTATGCCCCTTAGATCGAAATTATTAAATGGTTGAAAGTCTATCACATTTCTCCTACGTAACCGTTAAGATGAACGTCAAGAATATTATTCGAGCAAAAAGAAATATCTCTCCTAGCTTAGGGAACCCCCGAGAATTCATTTGGAAGGCGTTTTAGGAAGCAACAAGATAATGGATCATTAAACAACGAGAATAAAAGTTCATTTCTGTTAAACATTTTCGATTTGCATATGTTAACGAGATAATGGAACGACGAAGTTGCAGGAGGTAAAAATCACTATCCGTTGAGATAGAAAAAGAGAATTACAAAGATAGACAATTGCATTTATAAGTTGTTTGAATAATTACAAATAATTCATCGAGATACAGAGATAAAATTACAATAAAAGAGGATTCGAATTCGAAGACATTACATTCATTCCTCTCCTACTACAAAAACTACAAATACTAAATCCGAGATCTCTGGCGAGAAAACAGTTTTCCAGCATTCTGGCTACCAAATCCCGAAAGCTCTCCAAGAATATTAACCGGTCAAGGAAAGATGGATGCGTATCTAGTCCACTAACCGACCGGATGAAACGACAGGGTATCGGAATTCTAACCCGTCACAGAAGGGATGAATCCAAAGAAGCAGGTCGCCTGCCGGTACCCTAGTCGCAATCCTTTTCGCCTGTCGATACCCTAGTCGAAAATGTTTCCTATGTAAGGATGCTAGAGAGGTCAAGAAAGAAAGTTCGAATTCGAAATTCGAACACCTTAATTGCAGAAATCATATGCAACACGAAGTCGATCGAGGGAAGTAAAGAGACAACCATGCCGATCGGACAAAAACATTTACAGACAAGTAAAAATATGAAGGTAATTTTGGAACTATATATAGGGGGGAATTCAGCATCAACGGCGTAAATCTGGTGGGACGAACGGACACGATACGAGCATTAAACGCTCTGCCCATCCCACTTCCCCAAAAAAAAAAAAGGAGGGGGAAGGAGGATAAAGAAAGAACAACAAGTTCAACAGTATTACAACAAGCAACAAGTTCGACAATATTACAACAATCTTAATACAGCTAAACGAAATTATTCTCGAATAAAAATTTTCGAACTTCGACACTGCGATCAGCATAACCACGAGCATAAGCTTCCCTTTCCCGAAGCTCGAAGCTTTTCTTCTCACAAGCGTAGATATCTTTAAGCCTATCAAATTCCGAGCTCAACTCACTCCGAGACAGTTTCTCCTCAAGAAATCTATTAGTCTCCAATGCATGATTCAGCTCAGCCTTCTTCCTGGCCAGCTTGAGAGTAATAACAGCTCGTTGTTCGACCTCATGCCTTGCCAACGCATAGAGGCCAGAGAACTCTTCGCCAGCCTAAACTTATGAGAAAACGTATCAAGGCTATAAATAAAGAAACTAGAAAATTAGGATAAGGAAGTTAGCAAGAATTACCCGGGTAAGAAAATCCGACCCAGACTGAAACAGGAACGAAGAATATTCTATCTTTGACGAAGTTGCCTCGGAGATAGAGATATTGCCCCGAAGAAGCCTCAGAGCGGATTTCTCATGCGGAACATTATGAGTTATATCCCCCTTTAAGGGAGAAACGCCAGAAGGAAACAATAAATCCAAAGACTCAGCAGTTTTCGAAGGCACAGACAGAACGGGAAAAGACGCGTGCTCAGATACATCCTCCCCAAAAGAAACCTTTTTAATTTTCTTGTACGAGCCTTGGGTCCTCAAGCACGAAGAAAGAGCGACAGTCAAAGATTTGCCTTTTCCATGGAAGGTCTGTTCGTCGACACTAATGGACTTAACCGGAGCTTGTCTCTTTTTCATTATGTTTCTATTATCGTTGGGTTTGGGAAAAGACACGGAAGGAATTACAGGAACGTTAATATTTTTATCCATCTCTTGGTCTTTCGAATAGTTATTCGACCGTAAAAATGTCCTAAAGCTCCGATCACTGTGTATGATGTTATCGTAAAGACCAGCTAAAATGGCCTTAGTATTTATAAGAGATAAGGCGTCATGCGATTTACAATGATTGGTAAGTCACCACTCCCCAAAAAGATTCGATGACGCAACTAAGTATGTAAGAATGACGTTATAAAAGCGCAACAAAATGGTCAGGCAAGCGATGAATTAAGTTCAGCACTAAAGAAAAATTGTGAATTCGAGCATCCACCCGATAAGAAAAAAGCAGGAGACTATAAAAACAAGTTTGGAATTACAATATTTCACTAAGTAAATCCTATTACATGATAATTATTAACGGCTAGATTCCTTTACACCAGAACCGTGATCCGATCTCTCTTGTTCCCTCCCTTCACTAGAATCGCTTTCCGAGCTATCAGAATCATCGCTACTCGAGCTGCTCCCTTCTTCACCACTACTTTGCGCATCAGCCCTAGATTTACTCGAATTGGAATTTGTAGTACATTGCTCTCCTTGTTCACGAGAATCCCCTTCAATATCCACATCTGCATCCTCAAATTGAGCTTCGAGGGCGTCAGGATTTGGCATTGGCACTCCAAATTCTTCAAGAAATGGAGCGAACTCGTGATCGGCTAAATCTTCGGGCTTGGGAGGAAGAGAAGAAGCTTTGTAATCTTTCCCAAAAATGTTCTTGTAAGGATCCATGTATGGAAAATAATCGTCAAAAACGCCTTGAATCCTTCCAGCTGAGAGAAGATGATGAATTCCTTTATAGTAGAAAGCTTGATTAATTTCACCCGACCGCAAGCGAACTAAGGCATCGAGAAAAGGTGACTCTAAGAATTCTCTTATGGCAGGAAGTTTGCCCTCTTCTCGACCTCGGGCATAGGCCTGTTCGGATAGGGCCTTAGCTTGCTCAAGATCCGACTTCAACTTGGCTACCTCTTCTTCGAGGGCCCTTTTTCCGTCAAGTCTTTTCTTGACTTCCTCGAGCTCCTTTTCAGCCTCAGAAAACTTGGTCGTAATATCCCTCAACTGATCAGCCTTGGTGGCCTCAGTCGTAAGGACGTTATGAAGGGCACTCTGAGCCATCTGGGATTCCTCGTTTAAGGTGGCCTGTCGATAAGCTTGATGACTGTACAAGTCACCGACCTAGAAAAGAAATTAAACATTAAAGGAGAAGCAAAATTATGAGGATAAATTAATATTCGTAAAAAAAACTTGTATACCTTTTGAAGGGCATAGGCAAAATCACCCGCGAGCTCGAAGTCGCTTTTAAGGAATAGCGCAGTATTGTCATCCTTAAATCTCCCGGCCGTGAACATCCGAAGAGATTTATCCACTGTATGTTCCCCGTTTGGGCCCAAATCGGACTCAATGGTCCCATCCTCTGGGAATCCGGCCGCCCTCGGCCCTTGGAAATGATCCTCTATGAAATCAACCAGGTCTGGCTCAGAATGACCGGCCCGGCATCTGATCGGTCCCGGTCCTCGACCAAAAGGCTTCACCCTTCTGGAAGACTCAGGGATTTCACTGCTTCTCTTGCGAGCCATTCTCGTTTCTAGTATCTTTTGAGCTCGGACCTCTTGTAGAGCATAATGGCTGAGTCCTTCCTCATTCAGGTTAGAGGGGTCGGTCGGAAAAACGGACCGGAGATCGAGAGCTTGAGAGTGAGAAGTCCCCTCGGCCGCGGAATGAGAAGTTCCCGCGACGGCAGTCTGGGAAAAAGTCACCACTGCATTCGGAGCCACTGCAGTATCGACCCCGGAGGTGGACATTATTGCCTTACTGGAAACCTTCGATGTTTGGCGACGAGGCCGACCTTGGATACCCTTCGAGAAAGAAGCGACGATCGGACCGGCTATCGAGGTTCGAAATTTATCAACAATCCCAGCTGAAAAATAAAAGGAAATTAGGTATAAGCGTAAAGAGATAAATCGAAATAATTCAACACACCTAATGTGGAGGGAGCATTGGCCGGATCGATTGTAGCTTTCCCATATTCGATCGGAAGGGCAGGAAAAGAACACTCGCTGAGCTCTGCCAATCGCAAAACCCCCTCCTGGGTCATTAAAGGAGTCTGATAAGGATCGACTCGGAGGGATTGCAAAAATTCGTCAGAAATCTCATGAATCATATCTCCCTTAAGACGTCGTTTGCCATAGATCCATGATTTAGCTCCGGGCCATTCATGCGGAGTGGGTTCGGGATTATCCTCGGAAGGTGGACAATCCGGACCACGAACAAAAAAGAATTCGTGCTTCCAACCTTTCAAGTTGCTGCTAGCGTTGGAGGACAAGACCGACGTTTTCGGTCTCTGAGAAAAGTATACGTAACCAGCGTTCGAAGCCGTGGAGGTACTCATTTGAAAAATCCTCCAGAAATTTTGGAAGGCAGCCTTCTTTCCTTTGGCCTTCATCAGCACGCAAAAGGTAATTATAAGCCCGACTGAGTTCGGCAGAATTTGAGAAGGGGTTAACTGAAAAGCTTCCAAAATACTGCAGATCAAAGGAGGGAGAGGAATACGTAGGCCGTAGTGGAAATGCTTAGTATAAAAAGCCTGACATCCCTCAGGAGGGTCGGTAACTCGTTGTTCGGGGCTCGGAATGACGATTGAATACCCGGTGCCAATATATTGACCAAAATCCCTCTCCAATTGCTCCCGATCTTTTTCTGTAAAGGAACAGATTATCTCATCTGCCCTATCCTCAGTCATATTCAATCCCGCGCTGGTCGATGGCTCCACCCAGTTGAAGATCGTAATCACAACTCTTCCACCTATGATATATTTCATTTGTTCGTTCTTCCCTAAAGGGAGATTACCGTCCCCTTCGACCTCCCCGTCAGAAACGGTAGCCTCGCCAGAAGTATTATCTT
The DNA here is from genome assembly GCA_003313485.2 of Penstemon barbatus. Taxonomy (NCBI): domain Eukaryota; kingdom Viridiplantae; phylum Streptophyta; class Magnoliopsida; order Lamiales; family Plantaginaceae; genus Penstemon; species Penstemon barbatus. The sequence continues at coordinate 31,614,751 of CM064879.1, read as the reverse complement.
CGGAATCTTTTGAATCAGGATCCGATCCTTCCTCCTCCCTGTCGGATTCGGAACTGGGAGTTGGGTCACCATTGTTCTCCAACACGGGTGCTCGAATATCCTCAGCTCGTCCTTCATCAGGATTATTTTCTCGATCCTCCATTACCAAGGATTTGCCTTTCCGATCTATATGACTAGACATGTTAATTACGCGAAGATGGATCGAAAGAGACTGTTGAAATTCACTTATCGATCTGTTTGCTCCGATCTAGGGTTTTTCGCTCAAAATTTGTGCTGAACAGCGGCCCCCTATCGAGATGCATATATATATAAGGACAAAATGGGAAATTGCAAACCGGTCCCCGAGTAACCGCGACGGTTAAACTCCTCAAGGGTGAATTTGAAGTCATACTTCCGATAATTGCACTTATAACCCCGATATGTTCTAAAAATACAAAATTGAAGACTAATGTGGAAAAATGTGTATTTATGGGAGCGTCGGTTCCGCATTCTGCCGCCAATCTACCCTATCAAAATCAAGGGAATATAGAGATATTGTTAAAGATCGGCTAAAAACGTCACAATAGACAACTGTAAGAAGATCCCAACATAAAGTCCTATATCAACACTAGACGACAAGGCTAATATCATGATGACATTGTTAGATAGTTTCCAAGATATGCACTCTTTTTCCCTAGTTCGGTTTTTGTCCCAAAGGGTTTTTCCGAATTAGGTTTTTAATGAGGCATATCCGAAACTTATCCGAGAAAAACAACTCGTCTCATTCCGGCTTTCTATTTATACTTCTCCGAGTTTACGCTTCTCTTTACACTCGAGAAGTGGGGGAGTATTGATGAGGGGTAAATTGGGCTCAAACCTTATTAGCAGCATAGTGAGGTCGGAACACATCTTTTTCGATCTCTGGAATATGTATTCGAGCCGGGGGCACTAACCATATCCAGCTCAACTTTACTGCAGAAGTTAGGGTCCAAAATCACTGTTGGGCCGACCTCAGGCCCAGGCCTGTGTGCTGAGTAATACACACATGCGGGTGGTTCATCTGGTCCCGGATCTCAACTATAAATACCACCGGCATTTATTACGACGACACAACTTCCCAGGTGCTCCTCCTTTTAGGCTGCTGCTCGGACTCACTTGGGAATAATAGCATAGGCTAGCTCGTGTATATTTCGCCCTCTAGCTTGTACGGCATCCAATAATGCTCTGATAGGACCCCCAATTAATGTAATCTGTACTCGATCACATAGAATACAATATTATTGATCTTTTATATCCATTTACTTACGTTGCATAGCATTTTTACATCACTCTTATCGAACTAACGAAAACGCGTAAGATCAGCAAGACTGGAATCATAGATGAGTGTCTAAAAATTCGATTTTTGGCACGTGATATTCAAAATATGAAACCGGGTTGGAAAACTCACAGCATTATTATCGGGGAATCGCGATTCGAACACCAGCTCAGTTTTCAACTATTTACGATCAACTAGTGATGTTCGAATTAAAAAATAAAAATAAAGGGGGAATAACTATGATCGGTCTACTCGAAAGCCAGTCCCTCGATCACAAAGAGCTGGATGTCAGAAACGATTCAAAGGTTATTATTTGTTTAAATAACGATTCTCGGATAGATAGTAATCCGAACGAGTAATATAATTATTATTATCGAGGATTTATGATCGGTTAAAGATTCTCGAATTGAAGAGCTCGACCAACTTTGGAAATTTGACACTGCTAAGGATCAGTTGAATGCTCATACTTAGAAATTTTCAAAGGAAGATTAATTACTTGATTACCAGAGTACTTGTTCGTTGCTCACTCAAAAGGGGTGTTCGACTATTCTCATATTAATTTTAAATATTCAAGGTCGGATTATTGAAGATAAGAATTTATCTGATTATAGTTTGCTCAATCAACAAGGAAGGGAAAAAAGGCGTTTATAAATATTATTGCAGAGATACAAGAATTCAAAGGCACAAAATATTGGAGATACATTTCGAGCATAATACAAGCTAATATGTTGCATAAAAATCCTATTACATTCTACAATCCTATGAAATTTTCGGTCTCCTCTCCTATCGGTTGTTCGGAATAACTCAGCTTCGAGCATGGAATCTCCTTTGGACCCGCAGGCTTTTAACTTTATTTGCGGTCCTCCGAAGACGAAGGGGCGAACGCACAGTTTGTCGGGTAACTGTATGTTTCGACGTTCCCTCCCCCACTACGTTTTCCTAAATGCATTGTGGCAACAGGCCCCGGATCGGAGACCTACGCGGTAACTGGCGGACTCCATGGATTCGGCTTATTGGCCTTCCAGATGGAGAATATATTTGCCTGGCGATATTCTAAGGGAGCTAAAAGTAGTTTTTCTTCCGCTCGAAGAATGTTCGAAGTCTTAGCTCAAAAAGTTGAATTAATTGAATAATGATCTTGATCACCATGATCAGACAAATAAAGAGCCTCTAAAGTGAGAGAGGTAGTTTAAAAAATATGCCACCGTCCTTTATAGCAAGGATTGATAGGAATCCAATGGCGGATAGTCCGTGAAACGAATGGATAAGATTTAACAACCGTTGCGATTCCCGAAAAATGAGGAACCGTTTGGGGGGTCATTCAAACTTATCAAAGTCCGTAACACATACGCAACTGCAAAATAAAGAACATTAGATCAAACAAAGCAAGAATCTCATGAAGAATCTTTGAATAAGTAAAAACTACTTTTCGACCCTATTACGGGCTATAAGGAAAAAGTCTCGATCTTATTACAACTACAAGAAGAAGATTTCGTTCCTATTACAACTTACAAGAAGAAAACTTCGATCTTATTACAAGCTACGAGTCCTGTTATTGACTAGGCCTAATCCAGCTGGTCCAACTTTCCTACCTAGGAGATCGAATAGGCTCTTCTTTAGGCTTGACAAGTGGGAGCCACTGGGCTCTTTAATCAAATAGTCATTGTTAAAGATAAAAGGAGAAATTTGTGGTATAAGTCTAAATGATGATAATGCCCTTACTCGAAAGATTTACAAGGACAGCGAATATTGGGTGTTGGTTGATAATGGGAAGGGAAAATGGAAGGGCTAGTTCAATGCTTATGATCGAATAACTCAATCCGAACGCCACTCCATTCATTGGTTCCGCACCATCCCACACCCTCAGCGGACATTGTGGCGACAGGTTCCCCATTATGAGAACCGTGCCGGAGAAATAATGGCTCACTCTTCGAGGGGCCGACGGGGTTGTTAGGGCCGTGGATGGTCAGCAATGCACCATGTTGGCCTTCAAGGTCGAATATTTCTTCGTCTACGGATATCCTAATCGATGATAAAATACTCAATACTTTATGATTCGCAAAATACGTTCTAACTCGAATTTCAGAGTGATGGGATGCAAAAGAATATTCCTTGATCAACATGATCGAAGAGAACCCTACTAAAAGGAGGAAGATCCGTCTAAGAAAAGGAGAGGGCCCATTTATAGGAGCAATTTAATGCAATCCAACGGATGAGATGTAGAAATGTATGCGGTCCGGATTTAATAACCGTTCAACTTCCCGAGGAATAAGGTAATTTTTAATAATAATAATAAAAAAATTATTATCATGCAAACCACTATGAAAGAAATTCGGAAAATCAGCTCATTATACGATCGGAAATTCGGAAATCGACTTGATTAGCAATATGTTCGAACATATATTTGTTTATCAGAATACAACAAGGCCCAGAAGCAGAAGAGTGAAAAACACTTTTGATCAGAGTTACGTTACAACGGAATAAATCAGATTACACCTGCTGAAGTTTATGCTCGGAGGAAATCTTTTGAAGACCGATATTACGGTCATTGTACCCGCGAACATAGGTTTTCCGCTCACGATGTTCGAAGGACCCCTTTTTCTTTCGAGAAATTCCGATCTCAAAAGCGTTTAAATCAGATGAGGAGGCAGGAATTGAATCGAAGGGTTTTTCGACCTTAGACTATTCTATTTGCATAAGGAAACTCGCATCTCCTAAAATTGCCTTGGTATTTATAGCAAAGAGAGCATCCAGTTAGCAGTATAATAAACGATCATCGCCTAAAGAAAAGAATTCGGTATAAGGCAACATAAGCTCTCGTCAAGATAACAATTTAAACTATTCTATTTGCATAAGGAAACTCGCATCTCCTAAAATGGCCTTGGTATTTATAGCAAAGAGAGCATCCAGTTAGCATTATAATAAACGATCATCGCCTAAAGAAAAGAATTCGGTATAAGGCAACAGAAGCTCTCGTCAAGATAACAATTTGATTTAAGAAGCGCAAGGGCAAAATGTACATACAATTGAAAAAACGAAAAGTACACGGATCTACAATCTACAAATTAAGGGTTAATAAAGTCCTATTATATTCAGTGATAAGACTTTTAGGCACTAGAATCACAACCTTTCTCCGTCTGTTCGCCCTCTTCCTCGGAATCGCTTTCCGAACTGTCGTCAGTAGTACTACTCGAGCTATCGTCCCCTTCGCCGCTGCTTTGATCCTCAGAGCTGGAGCTATTTGTCCGAGGAGAATTGATATTTTCTCTGACCCGATCATCAGTTTCGCCCTCGATGTCCATATCCTCATCCTTTTCCTCCGAGTTCTCCGTTTCTAGCATATCAGGATTGGGCATAGGAACACCAAATTCAGCAAGGAGCGGAGCAAACTCATGATCATCTAGACCCTCAATTTTGGGAGGAAGAGAGGAAGCTTTATAATCTTCCCCAAGAATATTTTTATAAGGGTTCATATAGGGAAGATATTCTTCAATAGTGCCTTGAACCCTTCCGGCCACAAGGAGTTGCTGAACCCCTTTATAAAAGAAGGCCTGATTGATTTCGCCCATTCGTGACCGAACCAAGGCATCAAGAAAGGGCGACTTTAAAAACTCCCTTATAGCTGGTAGCTTGCCTTCTTCTCGAACTCGAGCGTATGCTTGATCGGACGATGCCTTAGCCTGTTCGAGATCCGACTTTAATTTTGCTACCTCTTCCTCGAGGGCCCTCTTTTCTTCGAGTTCTTTTCTAGCATCCTCGAGCTCCTTCTCAACCTCAGAAAGTTTGGAAGAGGTATCTCTCAACTGACCGGCCTTAACAGCTTCTTCTTTCAGAACGTTAACAAGAGCGTTATGAGATTGTCGAGACTCCTTTTCCAAAATGGCTAGTCGGTAAGATTGGTCAGTAAATAAATCTCCATCCTACAAAGAAAACAGACTTCAGTAATAAGACGAGATCATGGAAAAAAGGATAATACAGCCGAAGAAAAAGCGTACCCTTTGATGTGCATGAGCGTAATCACCCATGATTTGAAAATCATCCCTGTGGAAGAGCTCGGTGTTATCATCTTTAAATCTCCCGGCCATTAGGAGTCTGAAGGACTTATCCACAGTATGTTCGCCGACGGGACCAAAGTCAGACTCGATGGTCCCATCCTCCAGAAACCCTGCGGCCCTCGGACCACGAAGATGATCTTCTATAAAGTCTACTAAATCTGGCTCGGTGCGGCCAGGTCGACATTGAATCGGCCCTGAATTTCGACCAAATGGCCTTACCCTTCTGGAGGACTCGGGATCCCCACTATTCCTCTTTCGGGCCATCCGAGCTTCTACGATTTCTTCAGATCGGATCCCCTGTAGCGTATAATAGCTACATCCAGCCGCATTCGGGTCAGACATGCTGGTCGGGAAAACTGATTGTAGAAGCCCAGTATCTTGGGCTTGTGAAGTTCCCTCAGCAGCAATTCGAAGAAAACCTGTAGCTGCGTTCGGAGCTGCGGAATTGTCAGTTCTGGCATTGGCTCCTTCAATCATCAAAGTAGCCCTTGATTTCTTCTGTTTACGAGGCAAGCCTTGAGACTCTGTAGAAAATGAAGCAACGACCGAACCGGGTACGGAGGTTCGAAACTTCTCAACAATCTCAGCTGTAAAATTAAGAGTGGATTAAATTTGGAGCCGAGAAAAATCAACTGAATTATAGAAAAAGAAATAGTATACCTAAGGTCGGGGGAACAGTTGCAGCAGGATCCTCCCCATCAGCTCGAGCAACTTGGTTAGCTGGAGCATCAGAAGGTCTGATCGAAGATTCTCCAAAATTAATAGGAGGGGTAGGATAAGTACACTCGCTGAGCTCTGCCATCCTCAAGACCCTCTCTTGGGTAAGCAAAGCGGTTTGGTAAAGATCGGAATAGAGGGTCTGCAAAAATGCATCTGGGAGCTCGTGATTCATCCGTCCTACGAGTTTCCGCCTACCATAAATCCAAGACCTCTCTCCAGGCCACTCATAAGGGGTCGGTTCGGGTGTCTCTGCGGAAGGTGGAGTATCAGGGCCTCGGACGAAAAAAAATTCCTTTTTCCAACCTTTCAGGTTGCTCGAAACGTTGCCCAACAATCTCGACTGATTCGACCTCTGCGAGAAATATACATACCCAGCATTCGAAGATGTTGAGGAACTCACTTGGAAAACCAGCCAGAAATTTTGGAAAGCTGCTTTCTTCCCCTTGGCCTTCATTAGCACACTGAAAGCGACGATATATCCAATAGAATTTGGGATGGAGAGAGGCGAAAAGCCTCTAGAACGCTACGAATTAAAGGAATAAAGGGGATCCGTAGGCCGTAAAAGAATTGCCTAGTGTAAAAGGCTTGACACCCCATGGGAGGATCAGTAACACGCTCTTCGGGAGATGGGACGACGAATGAAAATCCATCACCCAAGTACTTACCAAAGTTGGTCTCCAAATATTCCCGATGTTCTTCAGTATAGCGGCAAACAATTTGATCAGCTCTCTCCTCGGTTTTGTTAAGTCGTGCGCTAGTCACAGGTTCCGTCCACTCGAAAATCGTAACAACAACACCTCTACCTATTCTGAATTTGACTTGCTCATTATTCCCTAAGGGAAGATCATCATCCTCCGTGACCTCTTCGTCGATGGCCTCGCTCGAAGAATCACTTTCATCACCCTCGGAACTAGGACTTGATTCCTTTCCTTTATCAGAGCTAGAATTAGGGCTCGGGACACTAATATTTTCCGCCTCCGAAGAACGGACACCCACGATCTGCGTCTCACCAAGACCACTCTCTTGCCCTTCTACTACCTTGGCCCTGCCCTTGGAATCTATTGCACTAGACATTATGTGTTTAGAATGATCGGACAAGTGTTGGGGTATTCTTATCGATCTATGCGCTCCGATCTAGAGTTACTTGAGAATGTTTGGCGAAATAAACATCCAACGATCAACCTATATATATAAGGTTAAAACGGTAAATTGCAAACCGGTCCCCGAGAAGTCGCGATGGTTGAACTCCCTCAAAACGATTTCAAAAACCTACTTTCCATTTAATTGTTGGGATATAGCTCGATTTGTCAGACAACAAAGTGCGGAATTTAAAATTTTTCGAGGTATCCAATGGTCCCACAAAAGATGTCTCCATATTATGTATACAAAAGCAAGAACAAAAACGCACACAATGAATTAACAAAGGGGGTTTTTGCGATATACCTCACCACAGGCAAGGTGGTGGAAACCTCCGGTCTTCGATTCTGATTCTGATCCGGTTCACAGGAGTGATCCAATTGTCTCACCTCCAGGGATAGTCCACACCAATTGGATTCTGGCAACACCTCAAGATCTTAGGCTCAGAACTCGATGCAGGAGATTTGTTATTGAAGGATTGTATGAGATCTCTTGACAAATCAAGATCTAATACAATGGAGGAGGAGATCTCGGCGGCGGCGGCACCAAGGAGCTCACGGCAGCACAGTGGCGGCGGCTAGTGGTGGCGGCGGCGGCTAGGGTTTGCTTGGAGAGGGGGCGGCGCTTTTAGGGTAGAGGGAGTCTAGGGTTTTCTTGTTCAGGGTATTCGCTAATGAGCTCAAGTAGTTCCCCTTTTATAGACTCCTTCTGACCTAGGGTTTGCAAGACTCCTTATGGGCTTTAATTAATAGAAGCCCATGTCTTGCAATCCTCCATTTAATTAAACTACTTTAATTAAATGCCCAGTCCATTTAAATCAATATTTCTTTTAATTAATTAGCAACTCAATTATTAATTAAGTCAGCCAATTAATTAATCTCCCACTTGAATTAAATACTTTTAATTCATTTAATTGATTTAATTACCTTTAAATCAATTAATTCCTTTTATGTCCTTTTATAACAGTCACCGTCCAATTGTATTGTGTGTGACCCTCTGGGTTCACCATCAACTGGCAGCAGGCCCACGAATCCCTCGTGATTTAATTTATGAACAATAAATTGTTCCGGTTAATTAAACAACCTTTAATTAACCACTCCTAGAATTAAATCCTCTATTAATTCAGGAGTACCCACACTTCATGGTCGATGTCTAGCCACAAGCCCATGAAGCCCAATTTCAGGTGAATTGATATTTGTGAACCTCGTCTCATATAACTGCCATGTACATACGGTCCTTCTATCGACTAATATTCCCGATCAAGACTTAGGGTGTGTGAATTGATCGGCACCTCTAAATTTGTCTCGATAACTATACTTTCTAATTCAGGATAATATACCTTTGTGACCTTCTAAATTTGGAAACCCCTTTCCAAATCCGTCACCGACTGCGGCCGCAGAATCCTTGGATATATTATCTAAGAATCGTATAGGAAATTCTCTCACCCATTACAGCGAGTCAATAGATTCCATATTGGTACTAACCACTCGCGTACATGTTCATACGCACCCAACCTAGGCATGTTATGACCAAGCTACGTGGCCTATACCTAGATCTAAGTATGCACTTTCATGCACCGAATTCGCCCTAGCACCTCAAGTCAAAGGACTAAATCGTACACTATTATATTCCTTGAGAAACATCCCATCACCGATATGCGTCATGCGCTTCCACAATGGGTTTCTCTGTTCGGGTCGTTCGATGCGTTCAATCCTCCATTGAACCACCTACTCGTATGCACTGGACTCAAATTCCTTGCTCATGAAACACTACAAATTCACTCCATGTGAATCATGCATACTCGTACAAGTCTTGGCGATTCCTACGATACCCCGTCTCGTTTCGGAATCTATGACTTGGAACATTTTTTTTTTTTAAGATTACGACCTTTGAGACTGTTTCATGATTGCACTCAGTACTGAAGTGAATCGTCCCATAGTCAAATGTAATCTAAGGGTTTCAACCAATCGCTTAAATGTATTCGCGAAAGATGAAGTTGGCCATTGTTTATCCTTATACTTATATAAATAAACATGCGTATTATTATAAAATCAAAGATCGTTTCATACAGGATAGATCTATTACAAGCTAACAGAACTGGCTTGCAGGGCACTATCCTATCAATCTCCCACTTGCCCTAAAGCCATTCACCTATGGTTCTAAGTCCCATCTTCTCTAGATGACTATCGAACGCCTTTTGTGAAAGTGGCTTAGTTAGTGGGTCAGCTACGTTGTCTTCCGATTTGACATACTCCATGTGCATGTCACCTCTACCCATGATCTCCCTGATCACGTGGTATTTCCTCTGTACGTGTTTGGATTGATGGTGTGATCTCGGCTCCTTCGCTTGAGCTATCGCCCCGTTGTTGTCACAGAAGACGACTACAGGTTCAGCAATGCTAGGAACAACATCCAATTCTTGAATGAAGTTTTTCATCCATACACTTTCTTTCGCTGCATCTGATGCTGCGATATATTCTGCTTCTGTGGTTGAGTCGGCAGTGGTAGACTGTTTACAGCTTTTCCAACTGACTGCTCCTCCATTGATGCGGAATATGTATCCAGAGTTGGATTTAAAGTCATCCACGTCAGACTGGAAACTTGCATCAGTGAATCCTTCAAGTTTCAGTTCTCCACTACCACCGTAGACCAAAAACATATCCTTAGTCCTTCGCAGGTACTTTAGGATTGCTTTTACGGCAGTCCAGTGCTCTTCGCCTGGATTTGACTGATAGCGGCTCGTTACACTTAGAGCGTGTGCTATGTCTGGTCGAGTACATAACATCGCATACATTATACTCCCTATAGCAGAGGCATAAGGTATGAGAGACATTCTCGTCTTTTCTTCGTCAGTTGTAGGGCACATAGACTTAGAAAGAGAGATACCATGTCTCATTGGAAGCAATCCTCTCTTGGATTCTTCCATCTTGAATCTTTTCAAGATTGTGTTAATGTACTGAGATTGGGAGAGTCCTATCATCTTCTTCGATCTATCCCTATAGATACGGATTCCCAATACGTAAGATGCGTCTCCCATATCTTTCATAGAGAACTGCGCGGATAACCACGCTTTAGTCTGCGCTAACATCTTGATATCGTCTCCGATTAACAAAATGTCATCGACGTACAAAACAATGAATTGTACTGCGCTCCCACTATTCTTCTTGTACACACAAGGTTCATATACATTTTTGATGAAGCCAAATGCCTTGACTGTCTCATCAAATCGTATGTTCCAGGTTCGGGATGCCTGTTTGAGGCCATATATTGACCTTTGAAGTTTACACAATTTGTGCTCATTTCCTTTGGACGCAAAACCTTCAGGTTGTTGCATAAAGATCTCCTTGTCAATGTCTCCATTGAGGAAGGCGGTCTTTACGTCCATTTGCCATATCTCATAGTCATGCCATGCGGCAATGGCAAGTAATATCCGAATGGATTTGGACATCGCTACGGGAGAGAAGGTTTCCTCATAGTCTATTCCAGGCCTCTGAGAATACCCCTTCGCCACTAAGCGTGCCTTGTGAGTTAAAACCTCTCCATTCATTCCAAGCTTACGCTTGAAGATCCATTTGCATCCTACAGGGATAGTTCCCTCAGGTGGATCAACCAAGGTCCAAACCTTGTTGGAATGCATGGAATCCATTTCGGATTGCATGGCTTCGAGCCACGCACCCGAGTCTATGTCTGACATCGCTTCTTGATAGGTCCTTGGATCATTATCACTTCTTTCATTTTCGTGAATGAAGCCAAATCGCTCTGGCTCCTTACGAATTCGATCAGACCTTCGAAGAGTAGGTGTACTAGTAGGTTCAGTAAATTCTGGTTCAGCTCCCACTGTTTGTGAGGATGGGTCCGATTCCTGGACTTCATCAAGTTCTACGATTGTCCCATTTCGGTTGGAGAGGAAATCCTCTTCCAAGAAGTGGGCGTTCCTAGATACGAACGTATTACGTTCTTTAGGATCGAAGAACAGGTATCCAATGGATTCCTTTGGATACCCCACAAATTTGCACAAACTAGATCTACTATCTAGTTTATCTCCCTTCTTGTTCTTTACATACGCAGGAGATCCCCATACTCGTAAGTACGAATACACGGGTGCCTTACCATACCATACTTGGTGCGGTGTCGTCGGCACTGACTTCGAAGGTACTATGTTTAGTATCTTCGATGCAGTTAATAGGGCCAAGCCCCAAAACGAAAAGAGAAGGTCAGCAAAGCTCATCATGGAACGAACCATGTCTAACAAAGTTCGGTTCCTCCGCTCGGACACTCCATTGAGTTGGGGCGTCCTAGGGGGAGTTCGCTGGGCGAGAATTCCATTCTCTTTTAGATAATCAAGGAATTCTTGGCTTAAGTACTCACCACCTCTATCAGAACGAAGTGCTTTAATACTATGTCCAAGTTGATTCTCAACTTCCATTCGAAACTCTTTGAATTTCTCAAAAGTTTCGGATTTGTGTTTCATAAGATACACATATCCATAACGACTAAAATCATCGGTGAATGTTACGAAGTAAGAGAATCCTCCTCTCGCATTGACACTCAATGGTCCACAAACGTCAGTATGGATTAAATCCAATGTTTGCTTGGTTCGCTCGGGATTCCCTGTGAAGGGTGATTTGGTCATCTTTCCTTTGAGACAAGATTCGAAAGTTGGGAGTTCATCCAAGTTCTTTATTTCAAGAGCCTTAGAGGAAACCAACTTTTGAATCCTACTCTTGGAAATATGTCCAAGTCTAGCGTGCCAAAGTTGTGGAGTTTGATTATCATATTTTCTTTTTCTAGATTGAATGTGCATGACGTCGGATTTAACAGGTTCTAGGGAATAAAGACCATCTATCAAAGTACCACAAGCATACATTAAACCACCTTTAAATATGCTAAAAGCTCCATTTTCAATGGAAAAATTAAAACCATCAATGTCTAGCATTGGAATAGAAATGATGTTCTTAATTATTGTTGGTACGTACAGACAATCCCTTAAAACTAAAGTAAAATTTCCTAAAACCAATTCGACGTCCCCAATAGCCTCAGCGGCGATCCTAGCTCCGTTTCCAAAACGCAGGATTCTATCCCCGGGCTTCAGGTATCTTACTGCTCCCATCACCTGCAAATCATTGCAGATATGAGAACCTGCTGCGGTGTCTAACACCCACGATGCACAGTTAATAGAAATATTAACTTCAACCAAGAAAATACCTTTGGCTACCAGTTTCATCTTTAGGTAGTCTGGGCAGTTCCTTTTCCAGTGCCCTGCTTTCTTGCAGTGGAAACATTCGTCTTCTGGGCCTTTGCGCTTCTTTTCAACCACCTTGGTGACTGCCTTCGAAGAAACTACCTTCTTCTTCTTCTTACCTCTCTTGGGCTTTGCAGCCTTCGATTGGTGTGCAATCATTACCGGCTTCTCCTTTTTGAGAGTCGATTCTGCCGTTACCAACAAATTGGTCAGTTCGTGAAGAGCGAGGGTTCTATCCTCCATGTTGAAGTTCAACACGAACTGGTCAAAAGAACGGGGCAGCGTATGGAGAAGGAGGTCAGTGCTAAGATCAGCGTGCAAGTCTACTTCCAATCGCCCTAGTTTTTCAACCAGGTTGATGAAACGCAGACAGTGATCCTTGACACTGCTTCCCTCAGCCATCTTGAGATGAAACAACTCCTTAGTGGTCGCGAACCTTTCGGTGCGAGACCTCTCTCCAAACATCTGCTGGAGGTGGAGAAGTATCTCTCTAGCAAGCGGCATAGCAGCATGCTGTTTCTGCAGT
>CM064879.1:31517428-31578585 GCA_003313485.2 Penstemon barbatus | reverse complement strand
TCCTTGTTGTTTCGAATAAGGAGGACTATTCTCCTGATTTCTACGTCAGATATCTTGGATTCCAGAGGAGTTCCTGTATGGCTTAGTCAATGGTCATCCATATGATGTATGAGGCAGTGACGTCCCTCGTATGGTGAAGGGTTTGGTTTTTTATCTTTTATCGAGCAACTGTCCTTTTCGCTGCGATTTTAAAGCTTGTATGACTTCGTTTGTGGATTCTAGGTTTTTAAGCCATCGACCATGAAGTATGATCGTGCCGGTATGTCTGATCCAAAGCTTTTTTAGGTTTGATCATTTCGATCTACAACCTCTTTTGTTATCGACTAGTTGAGGCGATTAGATAGTGCCGTTCCAACTTACTTGCATTTATTGCGGGGAGTCAAGGGGTCGCATCCGTGTCCGTTGATCAAATGCTTTTTCAGCCGTTGGATTGTTTTAGTCTATCCCTATAAATAGGGTGGTGGTTTGCATTCTTCCTTTGCAATTTCCCAAAGAGAATGGAGATCTCAGCTTCTTTAGATTTTATTCTGCCTTCAGATCCCATAATATTCAAAAAGTCACATTATCGTGATTCATATTGTAATAGCTTGATGTTCTTCTACCTTGTACTGACGGGTCCTATGTCAGCCCTTCCTTGTACTAACGGGTCCCATGAGGCTTCAGTTTTTGTCTTCATCAATTAGAGGTCCGTGGTTTCCGTTTGCACATGGAGGGTTCATACTTGCCAGTCACCCCTGCTCTTGGATGTTACCTCAGGGGTGATAGACCCCCGGGGTGGCTGGTAAACTTACCGTTTCATGACGGTCCCGAAGAGATGCTGCTCTAGAGTAAAATGTTTTATAGATAATTTAAAAGCAATATCTTCTTGTGGGTGAATGAGTATTGCCAGTTATCTGGCTGGTAATGCTCATTTCGTCTGGGAGAACACTTGATCTTCAGAGCCTGGCCATCGAACCAAAGAAGTCGACCATCCTGAGCAGCACGCTTCTTAGGTGGTTTATCGTAATTGATGAGGTACTAGGGAGGAGATTGGTGTTTTCGTGGACATTGTCGTGAAGATCGCCGATCTTATAGGATCATCTTATTTAAATCATTGTATTGATCTTTAAGTAGCAAGCAGATCTTTGTAACGTAGGATTTTTTGTATGTAACTGATTTGATGAATAAAATATTACTTTTATCCCTCGCATCTTCCTTGTCGTTAATTCTGTCATAATTTTTATTTATGAGTAGCATTTTCCGAGCAGACAGTTTCGTACTCAGTTTATCTTCAAAACTTCAGGAGTATTAGCAGATCATCTAGATCGTTAGGAACAGATCAAGGAGTGTTTTTTGAGCGGATCAATGTTTACTCAACTTGTTATAATTTAGACTTAGGTTTTTACCCCAAAAGTCTCTTTGTCGTAAATATATCGAGGAGTTTTTATTGAGCGGATCAATGTTTACTCGACTCGTTTTGTTTAGACTTAGGTTTTTAGTCCAAAAGTCTCTTTGTCGTAAATATATCGAGGAGTTTTTATTGAGCGGATCAATGTTTACTTAACTCTTTTTGTTTAGACTTAGGTTTTTAGTACCTGAAAGTCTTTTTGTCGTAAATATATCGAGGAGTTTTTATTGAGCGAATCAATGTTTACTCAACTCTTTTTGATTAGACTTAGGTTTTTAACCCAAAAGTCTTTTTCGATCGTTGAATATATATCGAGGAGTGTTTATTGAGCGGATCAATGTGATGAGGGGTAATTCGGATCCCCTGTTTTTAGCCTCAACGCGGTTCGAATAGCACCGAACCCTGTCGCCAGGGACCAAAAGTCGAACCAAAGCATGAAGATGATTGTTCCGAGCACATTAGAGAACCATAGATCGAAGGACACTGTTGGGCCGAGCCCAGGCCCAAGCCCTCCAATTTGGCTATAAATACTCCATGCATTTATTACACTGGGGACGACTCCCTAGGCACACCAACCTTGAGACTGCTGCTCGGGTTTTCTGGAGAATATTAGTGTAGGCTTTCTCATACATGTTTCACCCTCTAGCTTGTACGGCATCCAATAATGCTCGAATAGGACCTTTGAATACTTTGTATTTGTACTCATTCAATTCGAATACAATTACTTTGGTCTTTGCTTTACTTTATTGTTGTTATTATTGTATTGCATTCCACCATTGATCGAACTAACGAAACCACGTAAGATCAATTGGCGCCCACCGTGGGGCCTTATTCGAGTATTAGATCGAAATATGCCTACTACGAGGAGGAATATGTATGCCAGCTGGAGGTTTTACTAATCCGAAACTCCATTATTCACTGTCCGAGGCGAATCCTTCGACCCTTGGGGGGTTCATCATTTCAGGGATGAAGAAAGAAGGCCTATATGATAGTTTTCTAAGCTTAAGGATAATGGTCAAGCCTTTGGTCGCACAGCTCATTTATTTCTTCAACGAATTTATTTTTAGGAGCGAATAAGAAGTTCAGCAGGTATCGTCGAAGGCTTAGAAGATCTATGAAGTTGCAGCTTGTTATTGACGATCGGAATTTATTTTTCCGATCTCCGTGTTTATTAACTTCAATGACGAATTTTCCGATTCGACTATTTAAAAGATCATTTGCGAAATCTCTATATACTATTTATCGACTGTTGGTATTTTTCTCAAAGTTGTTCGGGATAAGTTGATTGATTAAATTTCTGCAACCGATTAGATAAATTCTCGAGCTAATGGACGGAATATTGGCTATCATTTCGACCAATAACGGAATTCAAGTAACAAAATTCGATTAGAAGTGAAATTTTATCATTAAAATTCTTCAAACAAGTTACAAAGTAAAGCTTCAAATATAATTTGGGCTCGAGGAACGCAGTACAATAATTCCTACCCTATTACAAAATTCTATGAGGTAATTCTATCTTGTTACGTGCTCGATCTTCATTCCCTAGGAGCGCCCCAGATGCAGAACTCAGCAGTGATCTGTCTTGCCAATCACTAGCAACGTGTCGCACGTCCGCCCTCGAGCTGGGTAAAAGCCGGATTGGAGATCCTCACCAGGGAAGCAGACCGACCATAGATCATCATCTGTAAACAATGATTGAAATGCTCAATCATTATTTATAGGTTAATTCGAACCGGAGCAGCAAAGGGTTATCCCAACAGAAGCACTCCAAGGGAACTCGAGGAAACTATCTCGTAAGAAAGCCCTCGAGGAAGCTGATGCCTCAGATTTAAAGAACTCTTCTCGGAGTAACCAGCTGCCCGGTCAGGTACTGCGCCAGAATACCAGAATTCTAACCCGCACCAGACAAGATATGTCTGGGAAAACAGGTTGCCTGCCGGTATTCTAGGCGCAATTTCTTTTGCCTGTCAATATTCTAAGCGAAAAGCTTATACAAAAGGAAACAAGATCGGAAAACAAAGTTCGAACTCTGATCTTAAACTCTTTTATCTGGGAGAAAATACGAATCAAATCTAAAACTCGACCCATGGTGATCGGAGGGAGCATAAGGAAAAAAGCAAGAAGTGTTGTATACACGAAGGGACCTATTTATAGTGGTAAAGGATTTAAAATCAACGGCCCAGATAACATATCACGAGCCGGATGTCCGCATTAAATGGAAGGACCGTTACATTTCCCGAGAAATAGGGCCATGTTTGGTAACGAAGGACACGCGATCCAATGGGGAGTATAGAAGAATTACAACATTCTAAATATCGAACAGTTACGACGTTTTCATAACATTTTTATTGAAGAATGGCATGTCAGATTCATATCCGGTTTATTCAGTTGTTTTTATACTCAAGTATTTATTATTATGCTTTTACGCTACCAACTGAGAAGAAATATAATCGGTTCAGTCGAACAGAATTCTCGACCTGGAAGTTATGCAATTATGGAAATTCAGCAGTGACAAAGATTTATGGCATCGTTTCCCTTATCAATTTCAGGTCTGCTAAAATATTTATATATTATCCACTCACGCAAGTGGTATTCGATTATTTCTTGATCGATATTAGAAGGTCAAGATAGAATTATGAAAGATAAACTTTTACCTAGTAATATTTGATATTATCAACAAAATGGAGAGAAAATGTATTTATATTATCTCGAAAAATTACAAGAAATGGGAAAATACATATCGAGTATAGCATAAGCCTTTACATTACATCAGTACATTATTACAATCCTATGAAATTTTCGGTCTCCCGTCCCATCGTTTACTCGGGATAATTTAGCACCGACCATGGAATCTCCTTCGGACCCGCAGGCTCTTAACTTTATTTACGATTCTCCAAAGATGAAGGCTCGAGGGTGCCATTCATCGAGTAAATGAATTCTGCAGAACTCTCACCCCTGTACGTCTTCCTAAATGCATTGTGGCAATAGGTCCCTAATCGAAAACCTATGCCATAACTTACAAGCTCCATAGGCCTGGCATATTGGCCTTCAAGATGGAGATTATATTTGCCTGCCGATACTCTAAGCGAAGGTTGAAATAATATTCTCTCTGCTCGAATATTCCTCCACTTAAAAATCGTTCGAAATCTGACCTCGAATAAGCGAATTATTGAAATAATAATCTTAGTCTCCATGAGGGGACGGATGAAATGCCAACACAATGAATGAAATGGCTTTAAAGGAATGACAGCCTTTTATAGAGAAAAGTAAAAGGAATCTAACGGCAGAAATTTCACGTAATAAAGGAACAAGATCTAAGAACTGTTGCGTTTCCCGATAAAAGAGGGACCGTTTGGAAAAGATCAACGCTTATTAAAAAATCGGAAACATTCGAAATAGCAAAGGGTATTAGTTCGAACGAGTTCGCGAGGAACATTTTCTATTAAAACGGAAGGATTATTCATTAAGTCTTGGACCTATTCGTTATCTATCGTTCATCTACTTGTTTTCCATCTATTATCTCAACCGCGGGAGACTATCATTTCCTTAGGAGTATTTCGATCGAAATTATGTTTAATGGAAATTCATTTCCTAAGTATGCCCACCTGCTCGTCGGGTGCTAGTAAGGTCAATTTCTACTTAGCTGTTATGCTGGTATTCGGGATCTGCATTTATCCACTATCGGCTTCTATTACTTACATTCATTATTAAAAGGGTGAAAGCCTCTGCTATGACCCTCGAGCTAAAAAACGCTCTAAAAACGACTAAGGGTGAAAGCCTCTGCTATTCCCCTTAGATCGAAATTATTAATGGGTGAAAGCCTCTGCTATGACCCTCGAGCTAAAAAACGCTCTAAAAACGACTAAGGGTGAAAGCCTCTGCTATGCCCCTTAGATCGAAATTATTAATGGGTGAAAGCCTCTGCTATGACCCTCGAACTAAAAAACGCTCTAAAAACGACTAAGGGTGAAAGCCTCTGCTATGCCCCTTAGATCGAAATTATTAATGGGTGAAAGCCTCTGCTATGACCCTCGAGCTAAAAAACGCTCTAAAAACGACTAAGGGTGAAAGCCTCTGCTATGCCCCTTAGATTATTAATGGGTGAAAGCCTCTGCTATGACCCTCGAGCTAAAAAACGCTCTAAAAACGACTAAGGGTGAAAGCCTCTTCTATGCCCCTTAGATCGAAATTATTAATGGGTGAAAGCCTCTGCTATGACCCTCGAGCTAAAAAACGCTCTAAAAACGACTAAGGGTGAAAGCCTCTGCTATGCCCCTTAGATCGAAATTATTAATGGGTGAAAGCCTCTGCTATGACCCTCGAGCTAAAAAACGCTCTAAAAACGACTAAGGGTGAAAGCCTCTGCTATGCCCCTTAGATCGAAATTATTAATGGGTGAAAGCCTCTGCTATGACCCTAGGGCTAAAAATGCTCTAAATACGAATAAGGGTGAAAGCCTCTGCTACGCCCCTTAGATCGAAATTATTATCCTCGATCAACCGAGATCAACCAACATTCTATTCTATTATTTCTCCATAATTATTCGTTCGTCTAAGGCTAACAGCCATCTTCACAACACTTAGGTCAAAGCTATTATTCAAAGATCAATCGAGAGCCTATTTCGATTATTACTTCACGATTATTTGTCCAACCTGGGAATTTAGCCCCTCAGATTAAAATAGTTACTCAAAGGTCATTTCGGATTCTTCTGTTTGATGTCTTAATTATTATGAATTCGACGATGGAATAAGAATCTCCTACAGGTTATATCCAAATCTAGGAATGACGATTATCATCTAAATATTTATCAAAGTTGCTAAAGAATGGCGCTTGTTCATATTTTTGAAGCAGAGAAATTGACGCTCGATAACAGTATACAAAAGCAATTATACAGGATAACAAGTACGGATGATAAGAAAAATAAATATCTCATTCATGACATTACTAACAGTTACAAGAGAGTTCGAGATTACAATAACAAGGAAAATCGAACAAATTCAAGACTTTACATGTAATGTAACCCTATTACAAATCAACCCTACGCTAGAATTCTTCCGTGATTAAAGGAGGAAGGCGAGGCAGGGCTAACACTTCCACCCTTCATCCTTCACTTCCTCAGTACTTGCTCCACGCCGGGCCAGATCCAGAAAAAGCGAGGCAACCCCTAGAGAAATTATTCCGCGCAATCTCGAAGGCAGTTTTCTTCAAGAAATATCTTGAAGAAGTAGAGATCGAGTGCAGGAAAACTCCTCCAGCAGTTGACCCACTATCCCGACTGGATAGAGATCAGAGTACAGGAGGTCGAGCCCGTCTCAAAGACTTGGAATCAGAGAGAGCTGGTCGCCTGCCGGTACCCCAGTCGCAATTATTTTCGCCTGCAGATACCCTAGTCGAGATTGAAGTATAAATTTTACCATGATACGCAGGATAACTCCTAACCCGGTATTCGAGATATTGAGTCGAGCAACAAATTCTCCTATTCAGCATAATCGAAGGAGTCTGTTTTCGAAAAATATTATAAGAATGCAAAACGAAGAGTCCCATTTATAGATACTATTCGTAAAAATCCAACGGCTTTCAGAGAACAAAAGAAACGGTCAAGATCAAAAGATTGTTGCGACTCCCGAGAATTTCACCGGGAAAAGAAAGTGAAATTATTTTCGGAAATTAAGCGGAATTACTACGCCAAGATCGAAATATCAAGAAAGCAAACTAAAGAATGATCAAAGAAAGAACACATAAGAGGAACATACGATTCGAGAAGAAAGTAAATTATTACAAGCCATAGAAAATAAAATGCCTGAAAATTATTCTTGATCGCACAAGAGAAAGCATACTACAAATCCGGATAAATAAAAAACAACATCTAAACAAGCTTATTGTCAGAGAGAATCTTTCGAAGCTCAGCGTTACGAGCCTCACATCCTGCTTCAAATCCACGATCATAAGCCTCCTTTTCTCGACGTGTGAAATCTTGTTTCTCCTGCTCGTGGAGGATCTTCAGTTTTTCGAGTTTCTCATTCAGCTGCTTATGGATCTCCTCTCCATGCTCGTTAGCCGTCTTCTCCCTCTCTAAAGCAAGCTTCTCTGCGAGGACACGGTCGAACTCGACTTTCTTCTCCTCCAGCTCGAGAGAAATAGCAGCGCGCTGGTTGGTCTCCCGCTCAGCAAATGTTTTAAGCTCAATGAAGTCTTGTCCGGCCTGTTAAAAGGATCAACAGCGCTAAAAAAAAAAAAAAAAAATAATAAATATATATATATATATATATATGGGGAAAAGGAAGAATAAATAAATGTACACCTGAAAAAGGAAGTGCTGCCCAGACTCGAACAACTCTTCTATGTTTCTCTCTTTGGACATGTTTCTTTCCTTGGGTATGTCAGTCTCTGAAGAAGTAAAGGTAGCTTGCAACAAGTTACCCATGGGATCAACCTTAGAAGGAGATCCATCATTCAACTCCTCGTGCAGGGAAGAAGCAACTTTTTGAGGAGAGGAATCGACAAAAGGTCGGGGAGGATTATCAATTCCTAAAGCTTCAGCAGAGGCCCCCCCACCAGTCTCTAACTTGGATTTTTTGCTGGGATTCCCTGAGGGAGGAACGATCGAAGTATCGGAGGATGACTTGCTACCAATAGCAAGATTTTGCAAAGCCTCAATGGGTGTAACCCCATCGGAATAAGGCCTCTTATTCGAAGAAGGAACAGAAGTCTTTTCTTGGACACGATCTTCACTCTTAGAATCAATCACTTTCGGGGAGGAACCTCCGAGCTCAGCCTCGAGCTCTTCGTCCAAAATGGACTTGCTGGAGCTACCCTTGTTTGGTTTCGAGGAGGCGCTTTTCTCTTTCTTATCTTCTCCCCCTTTAGGAGCTTTCGGGGAAGACACAGAGGTCTTAGAAGAAGATTTGGAGGGTTTGGCCTCCTTATCAGCCTTTTGCTCTTTGTTCGATTTCTTATTCTTCGAACCACCAAATAGCGACCTGGGATCGATGGCTTTGCCTAATACGTCCTCCATGGTAAGCGAATTCGGATCGACAAGCTAAGTTCTTTACTTTTTAAGGAATTCAGAAAATGCAGAAAATATGGGGAGAGCTCCGATCTCGATAAGGAAGGATGTCGTGTGAGTAATGAGAAGAGATCCTAATATTTATAGACGCTACGCACTACGATTGTGATAGTGAATCGACGCGACCATGGAGAAAAATCCCACTCGGATAAACAAAGTTCGAGCAGAAAGTGTGAAAAATTATCGATATTTATAAAGTTAGAATTCACAAGTTACACGAATCAGATCAAGAGATATAAAGTTAACTCGTTTACAAAATTGGGTTACATGAGTATATACAATTGATTCCTAACTAGAGAACCTTGAATCGCCCCCTCCGGCTTACTCAACCCCAGTAACTCGCTAAACTGAAGATCAGACGATATATATATATTTGAAGCTGGATAATTACCCAGCTTGGTCGAAAGATCGACCGTCTCCCTTATCCAGGGCATTGCCTATATTGACATCTTAATCTTCCTCCCCGGACACATTAGAAGGATCGTCGCAGGAGTACTCGAGCGAATCAGGGTTAGGCATCGGAATGCCATACTCCTCGACTAAGGGGGCAAAGCGATGTTCCTGCCAGTTAGTATTCGCCTTGGGTAGAGAGGAAGCTTTATAATCCTTCCCTTCAGCGTTCTTGAAAGGGTCCATATACTTGAAATATTCCTCCATGTCATCCGGAATTTTCTCGGCCGCGACTAATTGTTGAACCCCTTTATAAAAAATCGTCTGAAGGATTTCTCCCGTTTTCCTTTGAACTAAAGGATCTAAGACAGGGGATTCCAAGAATTCTCGTATGGCTGGAATCTCGGCTTCTTCCCGGCCCTGGGCATATGCACGCTCGGAGTCTTGCTTTGCCAATTCGAGTTCTATCTTTACTTTCTTCAGCTCTTCCTCGAGGGCACTCCTCTCTTTGACGGACGCAAGCAAGTCCTCTTCTACTGAGGAAGAATGTTTCGTATTCGCTTTCTCAAGCTACTTCTTTACTTGGGACAATTCTCGCTGACTCTCCGCCAGCTGAGATCGAAGGGCCTGATTATCAGCAAAAATCTGGGCATACGCATCATGAGCGTCCTGCGATTCCTGCTCTAGTAACGCCAAACGATAGGATTGAAGGGCGAATAAATCTCCTACATACAATACATTTTCGAGTATCAGTAAAGCTAGGAATTCTAAAGAAAGAACACAGTCAAAAGACGAATATTTACCTCGTGATACGTTCTGGAGAAATCACTCAAAACTTCAAAATCCCCTTTGATGGAATGAAGCAGGATATCCCGTTTAAACCGACTAGCCATAAAGATTCTAGTGGCTTTGTCGAATTCATTCTCCCCTTTCATATCCAGATCGGTCATAATGGTACCATCCTCAGGATATCCAGCAGTTCTGCTACTACGAAAATGCTCGTCCATAAAGTCTGCCACATCAGGCTCCGACTTACCTTCTCGACAAGGGACAGAAGCAGAACTCATGCCAAAGGGTTTTGTCCTCCTCGAAGGCCCTGGGTGTTCAGCATTTCTTTTCTGGCCCAGGAGCTTCTCGTATTCCTGAATACCCTGAATCCGATTCCAGGAATGTTGACTATAGCCGACTGACGAAAGAGCGGAAGTATCAGGGGAGAATAACGTTCGGAGAGGTCCGGACGTGGCAGAATTCAAAGAACTCATAGTGCCAACCCCTCTTAAGTCAGGAATCAAAGACGGTATGACAACTGGATTCCCACCAAAGTTACTTGCATCTGTTCTTCTTTCGGAAGCATAAGGTAACGGGTCGAAATAAAATTGTTTATCTCTGACCAAGTCGGCAGGGGATACCCGAAATTTCTCAACAATTCGACCTGCGAGGATAATACAAATCGGGCACGAGTTCAAACAAGGAAAATTGTTTAATAAAACATAAAAGTAAGTTAAAGATAAGAAACACACTCAAAGAAAGAAGAACAGTGTTCGAAGCATTGGAGGTTGGCAGGACATCGGTTCGCATGAGGGGCCCTTCGGAGGACTGGCTAGGGTATCTAATCGCCGGAGCTAGGTAATTACAGTGGCTCAACCCAGCCAATCGCAAAACGCCTTCTTGAATCAAGTATCTAGTTTGGTAAGGATTAGACTGCAATCGCCCCAGGAGTTCATCAGAAAGACGATGGCTAAGTTTTTCTTTAATTCTGCGAGAACCGTATGTCCAAGTATTTACGCCATCCCATCGATAAGATCTTGTTTTCGAACTACCTTCTGAAATAGGAACGTCAGGGCCCTTCACGAAAAAGAATCTCCTCTTCCAACCTAAAGTCTTCTCTGTGGTTATTTTTGTAAGAAAAGGCCGTTTAGACCTCAGACGAATGGACACAAAGCCTATGTTCGAACCCTTGCAGGGATCCATTCGGAATATCTGCCAAAAGTTGCTAAAGGAAGCTTCTTCTCCTTTTGCCTCCATAAGAGTGCAAAACGCTAGTATATATGCAACGGAGTGCGGGAGAAGTTGAGCCGGGGAAAGCGAAAAGAAATTCAGGACATTTCTGATAAGAGGAACGAACGGGATACGCAAGCCACAGAAAAATTGTCCCTCGTAAAAGGCTTGACATCCAGCGGGGGGCTCAGTGGCACGTTCGGTGTAAGAAGGAACGACAATCGAAAAACCTTTCGGAAGGAATTTCCCAAAATCCGCCTCGAGGTGAGCGCGATCCTTTTTCGAAAAACAACAGGAAGTTTCACTAGCGGGAAGCTCTGACTTACCCGAGATTACGGCTTGTGAGGCTTGCGTATGTTTAAAGATCCTGACGAAAGCACCTTCGCCGATACTACGTTTGTCGACCTCATTCTCTTCGAGATCCTCGCTCGGATTGTCATCTTCGCCGTCTTGATGAAATTCCCCATCTTCGAAGTCATCTACAAGCTTAAACAAGGGATCAGATTCTTGACTCTCTTCGACCTTATTCTTGCCCTTTGAACTTCTAGAACTTGACATTATGAATTCGGAGATGAATGTACTAAAGTAACTACCTCTTCGATTAAAACACTTCGAGCTCAAGAGAAAATATAGCATGGAAGTAATTTTTCAACGGGTCAACATATATATACGGGGTTAAAAAGGTGAAATTGCAAAGAGGTCCCCGAGTAACCGCGACGGTTGAACTTACCAAGGGTAAAAACTTTGGGTTTTTCCTCTCAAAATAGCCCTTTTGATCCTTCTTTTTTCAGAACTGCGGAATTTGTCCTTGCGTTTTATTCCTAAGGATCTCGGAGACCCTCCTTGTTATAACCGGAAATTCTGAAAAGCATCCATCTAGGGATCGAACAACGCATCTTGGAACCCGAAAGGATATTATTACTTCAACATCCTCCAACAAGGGTAACTTAAGAACACGCCGAAATATGTCTTCTTATATATGCACTCTTTTTCCCTAGCTCGGTTTTTATCCCAATGGGTTTTTCCGAGTCAGGTTTTTAATGAGGCATATCCAAAAGACATTCTGAACGGCTCGTCTCATTGTAGCATGGAACATATTTTGTACTTCTTCGAGCGCTTGCTTCGCTTCACACTCGAGAAGTGGGGGAGTATTGATGAGGGGTAATTCGGATCCCCTGTTTTTAGCCTCAACGCGGTTCGAATAGCACCGAACCCTATCGCCAGGGACCAAAAGTCGAACCAAAGCATGAAGATGATTGTTCCGAGCACATTAGAGAACCATAGATCGAAGGACACTGTTGGGCCGAGCCCAGGCCCAAGCCCTCCAATTTGGCTATAAATACTCCATGCATTTATTACACTCGGGACGACTCCCTAGGCACACCAACCTTGAGACTGCTGCTCGGGTTTTCTGGAGAATATTAGTGTAGGCTTTCACATACATGTTTCACCCTCTAGCTTGTACGGCATCCAATAATGCTCGAATAGGACCTTTGAATACTTTGTATTTGTACTCATTCAATTCGAATACAATTACTTTGGTCTTTGCTTTACTTTATTGTTGTTATTATTGTATTGCATTCCACCCTTGATCGAACTAACGAAACCACGTAAGATCACAATGTATACTCGACTCGTTTTTAATTAGACTTAGGTTTTTAACCCAAAAGCCTATTTTGATCTTCATGAATAACGGACGAGGAGTTTTTATTGAGCGGATCAATGTATACTCGACTCATTATGTTTTAGACTTAGGTTTATCACCAAAAAGTCCTTTTTGTTGTTGATATAAATCGAGGAGTGTTTATTGAGCGGATCAATGTATACTCGACTCGTTTTTATGGTCGGAATGAGGAGTGTTTATTGAGCGGATCAATGTATACTCGACTCATTATGTTTTAGACTTAGGTTTAGCACCAAAAAGTCCTTTTTGTCGTTGATATAAATCGAGGAGTGTTTATTGAGCGGATCAATGTATACTCGACTCGTTTCGTTCTAATTTCCATCAATATGATGGTGTAATCCCAAGGAGTGTTAACCGAAATAATCGATGTATAGAAAATGCTAAAAATCTTCAATAATTGAACTGTAGGCTAAGGCCTTGTTACAAGGATTAAAACTTGATAAAGTAAAATAAAACAATGCAGTATAATCTGCTAAAATTTATTTACCATAGTATTTTCTAAGGTTGACCGCATTCCAGGTTCTTGGTAAGGCTGTTCCATCCAAGTGCGCAATTTTGTATGAACCTTTCTTTCCTACGCCAATGACGATGTAAGGTCCATCCCAATTTTGTTGTAACTTTCCCACATGCTTGGATACTTCTACCTTTTTCAAGACCAAGTCTCCTTCTTTGAAGGTTCGGACGCGTACTTTTTGATTGTATTCTTTCTCCATATTTGCTTTAGTGGCTTGTAGGCGTACAGCAGCTTTATCTCTTAAAGCTTCTGTTAAATCGATGTCATTTTCTCTCGCCTTTTCATTTTCTTGATCATCGAACATTTCTATTCTTGGCGTTGGGATTAAGGTTTCAACAGGGATAACAGCTTCCGACCCATATACCAAGCTAAATGGGGTTTCCCCGGTTGAGCTCCTTACCGTGGTTCGATTAGCCCATAGTACTCCTGGGAGTTCATCAAGCCATTTTCCTTTGGCAGCTCCTAATCTTTTTTCCAAAGATTTTATTATTTCTCGGTTTGCTACTTCAGTTTGTCCATTCGCTCTAGGATGTCCTACCGAGGTAAAATTTTGTTGAATTCCAAGTTTTGTGCACCATTCTATTATTTGTTTTCCCGCGAATTGAGTTCCATTATCGGAGATAAGGATCCTTGGGATGCCGAATCGACAAACTATGAATTTCCATAGGAAGTTGATAACTTGGAATTGGGTTATTCGCGCGAGGGCGACGCATTCTATCCATTTACTGAAGTATTCTACCGCGACCAGGACATAGGATTTCTTAGATCTAGCTGCTGGGAATGGTCCCACAATGTCCATTCCCCATTGGTCGAATGGCCAACATATTGGAATTGGGTGCATGTTTTCTGCTGGTCGATGACATATGTTAGCATGGATCTGGCAGTGATGACATTCTTGGACATATTGAGCGGCATCTCTATTGATGGTAGGCCAATAGTAACCTGTCCTGAGACATTTTAAGGCCAATGCCCTTGATCCGCTGTGATTTCCTGCATCTCCTTCATGTATTTCTCTTAGTATATCGATGGTTTGTGATTCAGAGACGCATTTCAGAAGAATTCCTGATACTGATCTTCGGTAGAGTTTTCCTTCTAGAATTGTATACTTTGGAGCTCGATATCTTATTTTCCGAGCTTCATTTTGGTCAGGTGGTAGTTTTCCTTCTCGAAGATAGTCTATCATCGGGGTCATCCAGTTTTCTTCGGCTTCTTCGATTTCCATTATATCGACTATCGGTGTTTCATCGATATCGATTGCCGGCGTATTAGAGATCAACCAATTGATCACTCGTTCAGTCTTTCCGTCATGGGATCCTGTGAACTTGGATAGCTGATCGGCCCATTTATTTTCCGAACGCGGGATGTTCTGAATACCGAATCTTTCAAATTTCTCGGCTAGTATTTTCACTTTGGCGAGGTATTTGACCATATTGAATTCTTTAGCCTCGTATAGGCCTTCAATTTGTCTTTGCACTAACTCTGAATCAGTTAATACTTTAAGACTTTTTATGTTGGCTTTGATTGCCATTTCCATTCCCGCAATCAATGCTTCATAATCTGCTTCATTGTTTGTTACGACGAAGTCCAATGTTATCGCGTAATTCAAATCTTCTTTATTTGGTCCGGTGAAGTTGATTCCGGCGCCTCCTCCTTCTCGGCATGAAGTACCGTCGACATGCATTAACCAAGTTTGATCTTCTATGATCAAGACATCGTCGTTGAGGCTGCTCGAAGATTCGGTTGCCTGTGTCGGTGTTTCTAATATAAAATCAGCCAACACTTGGGCCTTAATTGCGATTCTTGGTTTGTAATCGATTTCGAACTAGCCTAGTTCGATCGCCCATTTAATTAGTCTTGTTGAATTGTGCTGTTGTAAGCAGTGTTTAATCATGTATTCTTGAGTTCAGGGATTTCGTAGTTGTCTAATACAATGATACACTAGGTATTTATATCATGTTAAACCTAGCGTTACAAGGAAACATAGTCCTAATAGGACTCGGCCCAAATATCCCTTTTGGGTCCGGAGTATTGTCTTTTGATCGAAGAGAGCTGTATTCGGCCGGGTCGATGAGACGATCTTGAACAGCCTGATTTGGTCGAACCGATCTCAAGTTCTTTAGTCGATCGTACAGTACGTGGGGTGCGAAATAGCCCCCATCAGTACTCCCTCACTTCTTCGAGCGTATAGATAATAGAAGCTCGTAGAAGTAGATAAATCTTCGCGACTGTTTGTTTTCTATGAATGGAGCCTCGTTAAAAACCTTTCTTAAGAAAAAACCCTGTGGGAAAAAATCTTAAGTAAGGAAAAGAGTGCTACATATCATAGATAGTCGTTTTCTCTGTCGATTACGAATCGCCACGCGTCTATTCAGGAGGCTTTTTATATCCTACCGTTTCGGGAATATGATTAGTTGCGATGAGTTCGAAACGTCTTTTCTCATCTCATTATAAATAGGTGACTTTTGAGTTCGCCATGTTTCCTTTATACGTCCTTATAATTCGTAGTCATTTTCCTGCTTAGTCGTTCATCACGTAAAATTTTTCCTTTTATCGACCTTCATCTTCCGAGAACCAGAATATATAGCTTCTGTAAGAAGATCTTCTTCTAGAGAGATCGTCGCCCCCGATAACGAGGAGGAGTTGCATCCAAATCTTTTGGGCGAACAAACTACAGTATCTGACTTCGTCATCCCTGTAGAAGATACTTTCAAGGTACGAATCCTTTCTGATGCGGATGTAGCTGCCCGAGCCAAAAAGGGCAAAGGTACTGTTCCTCAGATTTCTGAACCAATTGAGGACGTAGCTTGTGCTTATACGGTGGAAACATTTCCGGAGGTTGTGAATAATTATACCAAATATTTTCCAGAAGGTTCCGAGATAATTCTTCCTTCCCCTTCTGATAGGGTCACATCTCCACCGGAGGGATGTCGAGCTTTTTATACGGCTCACTTCAATAGCGGACTGCGTTTCCTTTGTCTCCCCTCTTTCTCGAAGTTTTGAAAACTTTCAGCGTGTGCTTGACACAGCTGGTTCCAAATTCCGTCGCTTTTGTGGTTTGTTTTTCCGTTTTGATGATCGCAAAGGGGTTTAAACCTTCTTTTCGTAATTTTACGCAACTTTTCCGCTTCAATATATCTAGTTCTTCAAATCGTGGATATTTCTTCGCTAGTCAGCGGCCTAGTCGAGCAATCTTTGACGCCCCTGTTTCTAGTAATCCTTCATGGAAATCTCATTTCTTCTTTGTTCGTCCTCCGTCTAATCTTTGTTTGGCGGATGGTTCGACCATGCCTTTTTCATGGGATCACGGTTCCAGTTGGATTCCTGGAGGTCGTTTACCGACTGGCGAACTTGTTCCTGACGATGCACAGTTTATCGCTGAGATCCCCGAAATGCGTGCAGACAAATATCAAAGCGCTCTTCTGATCGGGGAAGCTTTCCTTCGTAAGGCGGGGTTAAGTGTTCATAACTTTCCCATCAGTTCATCATCTGAACCTCTTGCTTAGTACTTTATTTCATCTTAGTGTTGTGACGATACCTTTTATACGGAGAAACTAACTTTTTATTTTGTTTCTTTTTTAGCCCATATGGTAGAAAACTCTCGACATTCTTCGAAGGGAAAAATGGTGCTGTCGAAATCTTCCAAATCCGTAGAGAACGCCCCTATCGAGCAGAGAGTGTCACGAAAAAGGAAGCTGGAGTTGGGTCATGAATCTGAGGAGAATACAGAGGAATCTCCAGACTCTTCTCATGAGTCCCCTATTCGTCAGGGCACGGGATCTGGTTATCCTCCTCTTCAGCTTAGAACATCTTTGGGTATTCGAGGATGTCGCACCTGGTCGATGCCTCATCCTACCAATAATCCAGTTGATAGAAAGAGGAGCTACTACGGACGCTCCGGTAATGATCTTTCTTTACTCGGAGATAACCCTCCAAAATCTACTCTTGTCGAAATGATCGAGGATCATTTAGAGGGAAGGAGGGCCGCTGGTTATTCCGAGAAGGATTCTCTTGTTCATGATGATAATGAGAACGCGGTCGATAAGGCAACCCGTGTTCTCTTGTCTGGTATTTTTACTCGTGATCTGAATAAGCTTCTTCATAAGGATCCTCTGGAGAAATTCCAGCGAGCTTCTCTTTATGCTGAAAAGGTGATATCTTTTTCCTTTGATCATATTAACAGATAATTTTACGGGTCTTCCTTAATTTACCAATCCATCTCTTTTTCTTGCTTTCTTTGTTCTTCCAGACTAAAACTTGTCTCGCGTCATACGCCTATGAAAATGCACTTTGGAAACAACAGTGCGAGTTCCTGGAAGAGAAGTATAAAGCTTTACTTCATAAATCCTCCGGTTCAGAGGTTGGTCCCTCAACATCTTCTTCCGTTCCCGTCGTAGAGACTCGTGTTACCGGGACTGAAGATCAAAAAATGATAAACAGGGTGATGGAGGTTTCTCGTGCTCAAGAGCAGGCCAATCAAATGGCTAGAAAGTTAGAGGAATTCCAGTTACAGAGCACGGCTCGAATTAGTGAGCTTGAATCTCAAGTATCAAGCCTTGAAACTTCTTTAGAGGAGTACGAAAAGGATGTTCCACTTAGTGGACTTAGGGATCGATACGGTAGGAATCCTGACGAAAGAGTTGTTCGTGAATTCCTTAATTCTCCTGTTCATACGGCGTTGGTGTATCGGATGGTCGGTCCTCTTCTTGAAAATACTTTTAAGAAGGCGATTCATCAGCTGGTCGCCTTAGAGATGATCGACGACCGTCGAAAGGAGTATTTTAAGGCTGCGCACATTCGGTTGAATCGCTATGGTGAAATTTATTCTTCTTCCGAGGTTCCAGATGTCGTATATCAAGGTTTTCCTTTGGCTCACCTTGTCGAAGAATTTGGAAATCCATTGCCGATTCCTCCTTCTGATGTTAACAAGGAGCTCAATAATACTTTTATCGATCCCGAAGACGAAGAAGAAGAGGAAGACGATATTGGCATGAGTGAGGACGTCGGTAGTGATCAGAGAATTCCGGATAGCGAACATGCTTCTTAAAATAGTGATTTTTTGAAATAATCATTGTAACTATTTACTCGTAGGTTTTAATTGTAATTTTACCCTTTCTTCTCTTTGTACCCTAAACGTTTCGTATTATGTCAGTCGTGTCTTTTCACATTCGCCGTAATAATTCAGACAAGTCATTAAATTTGCCGTAATCATTATGTGTGTGTCTTTTCAAATTCTAGCGTTTGCTCCAAGGTCAGTTTTTCTGTTTCGAGCCCTTTCTTTAGGTCTGTCGCGTTCTTTCGTGTAGTATAAATACGAAAGGTAAAAACTTGACTTGTTTTTTACCGCTATACTCCTCTCTTAACAGAATACTCTTTCTTTGGCTAGTCGATAAACTTTCTCGATATTAATTTGTATTTTTCCATAATCCGATCATGAGTAACCTTTTTGGTAATACTTCGAAGCGACCTTCTCGTGAGGGCGCTAGAGATAATAGATCCAAAAAACTTCGAAGAGATGGGCCGTCGATGGAGCCTCCTCGTTCATCCCCAATAATTAGGTCGGAGATTGATACTCGCGTTATTGCCTCCGAACCTTTTTCTGTAGTAAACTCGTCGTTTTCAGAACCAATCTTTTCTTCTTCCACTCAAATAGGGAGAATGCCTTCCCCTGGTCGGATAGCTTTTGGCGATATGTCCAACGAGGAACCGAACTATACTATACCTGTTACTTCAAGTGCTTCTTCCTTCGAGCATGTTTTTCATGGAGAGGATTTTGCTGTTTCCCTTCCTTTATCTGCTTCTATTGCTCCAATCGCCAGCGGAGGGCAAGCTGGTGATGGCTTTTTTGTCAATCCTTCCACGACACAATCTATTGTGCAGGATTGTCCTGATTATTTGTTTAACGATACTACTGTGATGACTACTTCCTTCGAATCGGGAGGACCTTCCGGAGGTTGGACCGGTTCCAGGTCTGGTCGTCGAACGGTTATTTCTGCTTCGGGCAAGGAGACCTCCGTTAGCCCCGACGAGAGAGAATCTCCTCGTCTGTTAGATGATCGATGTATCTTTGAGCAAGTCAAGGATATTATGTTGTCAGAGACTCCTCGTTCTGATGGTGTCCCTTCCAATAGTGAATTGCCTGGCTCAGTTGAGCCTGATGCTTTGTCTTGGGATCTGGGTTTAAGCACTATTTTGCCTGGTGAGCTGAAGAAGCTTGAGGGTGCCTCCAACGTACGCCTTGTTCAATCGCTGGTGAAGATATGTGAACAGGTGGACGAATCCTTTCACTACTTTATTTGTTTTAATTTTTGACTTCCTTCTTACATAAGGATTGTTTTCTTTTTCCAGGCTAAGTACTTTGCACTCCAGCTGGGTGTGCAAAAAATGATCTGTGGAGAAATAGAAGTGCTTATCAACGTCAGTTGGAGTCAGAGAAAGCTAAGGCTGCGGGGCTGACGTTGCAACTTCAGCTTGCCAGAGATGATCTCCAAAGATTGGAGGCTGATAAAGTTGTTCTTAAAAAAGAGAAAGATGATTTAGTTCAGGCTGCTGTCTCGGCGGAGGAGTCTCGTCGGCTGGCCTACGAAGAAGGTTATGATGCAGGCTATCTCAAGCGTCAGGAGGAGTTGATGGCGTTTGCTGGCAACTTGACTCCTTGGAGGACTGTTTCTAGTAGTCGACCTGCTGACCGTTCTTCTCAGTGATCTTTGTTCGCCTTTGGCAGGCTTTAGACTGTCTCTTCTTTTTTTTTTTTTTTTTTTTTTTTTTTTAATTTCTGGCCCAACTTTTGTGCATTTGTTCGGGCTGAAGTTTTTGTAATCGGAGAAGCTCTAAATTGGAAATCATGATCTTTTTGTAGGCAGATTCTTGCCTTGATCAATTTTCTTTTGTAGATATACTTTGTTATGCTCGTTCTTCCTTTGTGCATAAATATAATCATCATGAAATAATCAGTATAGATTAGCATACTTATCTGAAATTGATCATTTCGAAGAATTTTCAGGATAGAGAAAAGGTAGCTTGTCCTTGCTTAGTCACTGTTTGAGTAACTGAATTGTATAATGCTTGCTTCTGCAAATCAAGTCTTTTGTTGATCAAACCCAGTATACTCCTTTTGGATTATATGCACCAGCATGTTTTACGTCACAATTTAGACAATAGGTTATTCATATCGACAATAGTCGTTAAGGAACGCTCATCATCTTGGTCGATGTTCAATCTATGCCTTGTACTTTTGTCTTTTTGTGATCTAAATCTTATATAAGGAGGCTATTGTCCCTTTTGTTGAACTCCGTGTTTCTTTACATCAAACTAAGGAAAAATATCCCTTTCAGTCTCTTCCAAACATTTATGTTTCCAAGCATTAATGTTGAACTATATGTTCCTTGGCTAGTGTACTATTATATCACTTTCTTGATATGGGAGGAATTTGAAAATGTAGGGGTCATAGCCAGATCTACCCTGTTCAGACCTCCTTAAGCAATTCTTTGGTATGTCAGGCAGTTACGTCCTTGTTGTTTCGAATAAGGAGGACTATTCTCCTGATTTCTACGTCAGATATCTTGGATTCCAGAGGAGTTCCTGTATGGCTTAGTCAATGGTCATCCATATGATGTATGAGGCAGTGACGTCCCTCGTATGGTGAAGGGTTTAGTTTTTTATCTTTTATCGAGCAACTGTCCTTTTCGCTGCGATTTTAAAGCTTGTATGACTTCGTTTGTGGATTCTAGGTTTTTAAGCCATCGACCATGAAGTATGATCGTGCCGGTATGTCTAATCCAAAGCTTTTTTAGGTTTGATCATTTCGATCTACAACCTCTTTTGTTATCGACTAGTTGAGGCGATTAGATAGTGCCGTTCCAACTTACTTGCATTTATTGCGGGGAGTCAAGGGGTCGCATCCGTGTCCGTTGATCAAATGCTTTTTCAGCCGTTGGATTGTTTTAGTCTATCCCTATAAATAGGGTGGTGGTTTGCATTCTTCCTTTGCAATTTCCCAAAGAGAATGGAGATCTCAGCTTCTTTAGATTTTATTCTGCCTTCAGATCCCATAATATTCAAAAAGTCACATTATCGTGATTCATATTGTAATAGCTTGATGTTCTTCTACCTTGTACTAACGGGTCCCATGTCAGCCCTTCCTTGTACTAACGGGTCCCATGAGGCCTCAGTTTTTGTCTTCATCAATTAGAGGTCCGTGGTTTTTGTTTGCACATGGGGGGTTCATACTTGCCAGCCCCCCTTGCTCTTCGATGTCACCTCCGGAGTGATAGACCACCGGGGTGGCTGGTAAATTTACGGTTTCACGACGGCCCCGAAGAGATGCTGCTATAGAGTAAAATGTTTTATAGATAATGTAAAAGCAGTATCTTCTTGTGGGTGAATGAGTATTGCCAGGTATCTGGCTGGTAATGCTCATTTCGTCTGGAAGAACATTTGATCTTCAGAGCCTGGCCATCGAACCAAAGAAGTCGACCATCCTGAGCAGCATGCTTCTTAGGTGGTTAATCATAATCGTCGAGGTGCTAGGGAGGAGATTGGTGTTCCCGTGGACATTGTCGTGAAGATAGCCGATCTTATAGGATCATCTTACCTAAATCAATGTAATGATCTTCAAGTAGTATGTAGACCTATGTAACGTAGGACTTTTGTATGTAACTGATTTGATGAATAAAATATTACTTTTATCCCTTGCATCTTTCTTGTCGCTAATTTTGTCATAATTTTTGTTTATGAGTAGCGTTTTCCGAGCGGACGGTTTCTCACTCAGTTTATCTTCAAAACTTCAGGAGTATTAGCAGATCATTTAGATCGTTAGGAACAGATCAAGGAGTGTTTATTGAGCGGATCAATGTTTACTCCACTTGTTATAATTTAGACTTAGGTTTTTATCACCTAAAATTTTTCTGATTGTTATACAATATATCGAGGAGTGTTTATTGAGCGGATCAATGTTTACTCGACTCGTTTATAATTAGACTTAGGATTTTATCCTAAAGGCTTTTCAAAAAAATGTATCGAGGAGTTTTTATCGAGCGGATCGATGTTTACTTAACTCGTTTTGTTTAGACTTAGGTTTTTACCCCAAAAGTCTCTTTGTCGTAAATATATCGAGGAGTTTTTATTGAGCGGATCAATGTTTACTCAACTCTTTCTGATTAGACTTAGGTTTTTAACCCAAAAGTCTTTTTCTATCGTTGAATATATATCGAGGAGTGTTTATTGAGCGGATCAATGTATACTCGACTCGTTTTTAATTAGACTTAGGTTTTTATCCCTAAAGCCTTTTAGTCGTTGAAAATATATCGAGGAGTGTTTATTGAGCGGATCAATGTATACTCGACTCGTTTTTAATTAGACTTAGGTTTTTAACCCAAAAGTCTTTTTTGATCGTTGAATATATATATCGAGGAGTGTTTATTGAGCGGATCAATGTATACTCGACTCGTTTTTAATTAGACTTAGGTTTTTAACCCAAAAGTCTTTTTTGATCGTTGAATATATATATCGAGGAGTGTTTATTGAGCGGATCAATGTATACTCGACTCGTTTTTAATTAGACTTAGGTTTTTACCCAAAAGTCTTTTTTGATCGTTGAATATATATCGAGGAGTGTTTATTGAGCGGATCAATGTATACTCGACTCGTTTTTAATTAGACTTAGGTTTTTAACCCAAAAGTCTTTTTTGATCGTTGAATATAAATCGAGGAGTGTTTATTGAGCGGATCAATGTATACTCGACTCGTTTTTAATTAGACTTTAGGTTTTTAACCCAAAAGTCTTTTTTGATCGTTGAATATATATCGAGGAGTGTTTATTGAGCGGATCAATGTATACTCGACTCGTTTTTAATTAGACTTAGGTTTTTAACCCAAAAGTCTTTTTTGATCGTTGAATATATATCGAGGAGTGTTTATTGAGCGGATCAATGTATACTCTACTCGTTTTTAATTAGACTTTAGGTTTTTAACCCAAAAGTCTTTTTTGATCGTTGAATATATATCGAGGAGTGTTTATTGAGCGGATCAATGTATACTCGACTCGTTTTTAATTAGACTTAGGTTTTTAACCCAAAAGTCTTTTTTGATCGTTGAATATATATCGAGGAGTGTTTATTGAGCGGATCAATGTATACTCGACTCGTTTTTAATTAGACTTTAGGTTTTTAACCCAAAAGCCTTTTTTTTTTTATCTTCGTGAATAACGGACGAGGAGTTTTTATTGAGCGGATCAATGTATACTCGACTCGTTTTTATGGTCGGAATGAGGAGTTTTTATTGAGCGGATCAATGTATACTCGACTCATTATGTTTTAGACTTAGGTTTATCACCAAAAAGTCCTTTTTGTCGTTGATATAAATCGAGGAGTGTTTATTGAGCGGATCAATGTATACTCGACTCGTTTCTTTCTAATTTCCATCAATATGATATTGTAATTCCAAGGAGTGTTAACCGAAATAATCGATGTATAGAAAATGCTAGAAATCTTTAATAATTGAACTGTATGCTAAGGCCTTTGTTACAAGGATTAAAACTTGATAAAGTAGAATAAAACAATGCAATATAATCTGCTAAAATTTGTTTACCATAGTATTTCCTAAGGTTGACCGCATTCCAGGTTCTTGGTAAGGCTGTTCCATCCAAGTGTGCAATTTTGTATGAACCTTTCTTTCCTACGCCAATGACGATGTAAGGTCCATCCCAATTTTGTTGTAACTTTCCCACATGCTTGGATACTTCTACATTTTTCAAGACCAAGTCTCCTTCTTTGAAGGTTCGGACGCGTACTTTTTGATTGTATGCTTTCTCCATATTTGCTTTAGTGGCTTGTAGGCGTACAACAGCTTTATCTCTCAAAGCTTCTGTTAAATTGATGTCATTTTCTCTCTCCTTTTCATTTTCTAGATCATCGAACATCTCTATCCTTGGCGTTGGGATTAAGGTTTCAACAGGAATAACAGCTTCCGACCCATACACCAAGCTAAATGGGGTTTCCCCGGTTGAGCTCCTTACTGTGGTTCGATTAGCCCATAGTACTCCTGGGAGTTCATCCAGCCATTTTCCTTTGGCAGCTCCTAATCTTTTTTCCAAAGATTTTATTATTTCACGGTTTCCTACTTCGGTTTGTCCATTCGCTCTAGGATGTCCTACCGAGGTAAAATTTTGTTGAATTCCAAGTTTTGTGCACCATTCTATTATTTGTTTTCCCGCGAATTGAGTTCCATTATCGGAGATAAGGATCCTTGGGATGCCGAATCGACAAACTATGAATTTCCATAGGAAGTTGATAACTTGGAATTGGGTTATTCGCGCGAGGGCGACGCATTCTATCCATTTGCTGAAGTATTCTACAGCGACCAGGACATAGGATTTCTTGGATCTAGCTGCTGGGAATGGTCCCACAATGTCCATACCCCATTGGTCGAATGGCCAACATACTGGAATTGGGTGCTTGTTTTCTGCTGGTCGATGACATATGTTAGCATGGATCTGGCAGTGATGACATTTTTGTACATATTGAGCGGCATCTTTAATGATGGTAGGCCAATAGTAACCTGTCCTGAGACATTTTATGGCCAATGCCCTTGATCCGCTGTGATTTCCTGCATCTCCTTCATGTATTTTTGGTAGTATATCGATGGTTTGTGATTCAGAGACGCATTTCAGAAGAATTCCTGATACTGATCTTCGGTAGAGTTTTCCTTCTACAAGCGTATACTTTGGAGCTCGATATCTTATTTTCCGAGCTTCATTTTGGTCAGGTGGTAGTTTTCCTTCTCGAAGATAGTCTATCATCGGTGTCATCCAGTTTTCTTCGGCTTCTTCGATTTCCATTATATCGACTATCGGTGTTTCATCGATATCGATTGCCGGCGTATTAGAGATCAACCAATTGATCACTCGTTCAGTCTTTCCGTCATGGGATCCTGTGAACTTGGATAGCTGATCGGCCCATTTATTTTCCGAACGCGGGATGTTCTGAATACCGAATCTTTCAAATTTCTCAGCTAGTGTTTTCACTTTGGCGAGGTATTTGACCATATTGAATTCTTTAGCCTCGTATAGGCCTTCAATTTGTCTTTGCACTAACTCTGAATCAGTTAATACTTTAAGACTTTTTATGTTGGCTTTGATCGCCATTTCCATTCCCGCAATCAATGCTTCGTATTCTGCTTCATTGTTTGTTACGACGAAGTCCAATGTTATCGCGTAATTCAAATCTTCTTTATTTGGTCCGGTGAAGTTGATTCCGGCGCCTCCTCCTTCTCGGCATGAAGCACCGTCGACATGCATTAACCAAGTTTGATCTTCTATGATCAAGACATCGTCGTTGAGGCTGCTCGAAGATTCGGTTGCCTGTGTCGGTGTTTCTAATATAAAATCAGCCAACACTTAGGCCTTAATTGCGATTCTTGGTTTGTAATCGATTTCGAACTGGCCTAGTTCGATCGCCCATTTAATTAGTCTTCCTGAGGCTTCTGGTTTTGCTAAGATTTGTCTTAGCGGTTGATTTGTCAAAACCACTATTTTGTAAGTTAAAAAGTAAGGTCGAAGTTTTCGCGCAGCTACCACTAAGGCCAGCGTGAATTTTTCAATTTCCAAATAATTCTTCTCAGCCCCCTGCAGTAATTTGCTTAGATAATAGACCGGCTTATGTTCTGAGCCTTCGACTTTAATTAGTACTGAACTAATAGCTACATCGGAGATGGAGATGTACATATACAATGGTTCTCCTTCTGTTGGTTTTGCCAACATCGGTGGTGTTGTCAAATATTCTTTGAGTTGCTCGAAGGCTTGATCGCATTCTTCGGTCCAAACAAAGTTTTTTGCCTTTCGGAGAGTTTGGAAAAAGGGGAGGCTTCTGTCTGCTGATTTTGATATGAATCTGTTTAATGCTACGATCTTCCCAACTAAGCTTTGTACTTGGGAGATGGTTTTGGGAGGTTTCATTTCAGTTATGGCTCGAATTTTTTCTGGGTTTGTTTCTATTCCGCGTTGGTGAACTAGATATCCCAAGAATTTTCCTGATTTGACACCAAAGGTGCATTTCGCGGGGTTTAACTTCATACGATATTTCCTTAAGATCTGAAAACATCGATCAAGATGTTTTACGTGATCCGCTTCGTTCATATTTTTTACCAGCATGTCGTCGACGTAGACTTCCATTAATTCTCCGATTAACTTTTTGAACATTAGGTTTATTAACCTTTGGTAAGTAGCTCCGGCATTTCTTAAGCCGAATGGCATTACTATGAAGCAATATACTCCCTGCTCGGTTACGAATGCAGTCTTTTCTTGGTCCCGCTCATCCATGTATATTTGATAAAACCCTTGAAAGGCGTCCATCATGCTGAATATCGCGAAGCCAGCGGTCGAATCGACCAATAGGTCGATCCTTGGGAGGGGATATGGGTCGCGCGGGCATAACTTGTTGAGATCAGTAAAATCATTACACATTCTCCATTTGTTGTCCTCTTTATTCCCTTTTGCCACTAGAACAACATTGCATAGCCATTCCGAGAAATGTATTTCTCGGATTTGTTTTGCTTCAAGCAGTCTTTCTACTTCGGCTTTGATAATCTTATCTTTTACCGGTCCATGATTTCTCTTCTTCTGTCTGGCGGGTTTCGCCAAAGGATCAATTTTTAAGGAATGCTTGATTATTCGAGGATCAATTCCTTCGATGTCGTTTGCGCTCCAGGCGAAGACGTCGGCATTGTCTCTGAGGAAATCGATTACATTATTTCCCCTTCTTTGCTCAGTTCTGTACCTATTCTTGTTGTTTTGGACGAGTCCCCTTGTACCAGAATTATATCCTTATGTTCTGGAGGTTTCAATGATAAATCTATCGGTTCTTTTCCCTTTTTATCCATTCGATCAGTACTCGGGATTTCAATTTTATTTCTAATAGGATCGTCTTCGATCTTTCTTTTACTTGGAGCAATTGATTTTGGGTGTTCTTTCATAGTTAACGAGGTGCTGTAGCAGTCCCAGGCCATGCAATGATCGTTTGTTATTTCTCCGATGCCTCTATCGGTCGGAAACTTTATCTTCTGATGATAAGTAGAGACAACAGCTCGGAATAAGTTGAGAGCTGGTCGTCCCAATATTGCGTTATAAGCGAAAGGGGTTTCTACCACTAGAAATTTTACTAGCTTCACTGTCCGGTGGGGTATTTTTCCGAGTGATACGCTTAAGGTTATTGTTCCGCTGGGGATGATTTCGGACCCTCCGAATCCTATTAACGGCGTAGCTACTTTCTGCAGGTTCATCTGTCCCAAGTTCATTTGGGCTAAAACTTCTCGGGAGATGATATTGGCTGAGCTCCCATTATCGATCAGGATCCTCTTGACATTGTAGTTTGCTATTTCTAGCGAGATTACCATCGGGAAGTCGGGGTTATCCTCTTTGGTGTCCCAGACGATATTTTTAGGTACTTCACCTTCGTTAAAGCTGATCGGCTGATCGTTTAATGGCCTGCTTTCCAGGGTCCAAATTTCTTTTGGGTATTTTGAGTTTCCAATTATGGATCGGGCTGTTCTTCGTCGGGCGTTACGACTATCTCCACCCGCGGGCCCCCCGGATATCGTATGGATAGTCCCATTGATCTGGTCGTGATTCAACTCCTGAGTAGGTCGACGTTCAGGTGACTTTCGATGAGAACTTCTCCTTTGATTACCGTTCCGAGGGCTTCTACTTCTTTCCCTTTTGTGATTATCTCGCTCTACGTATTCGTCTAGTTTTCCTTGTTCGACCAGTTTTTCAACTTCTCTCTTAAGGTGAAAACAATTTTCCGTTCGATGTCCATGTGCCCTATGGTACTTACAGTATTGATCGTAGTTTCGAGACCCTGGTCTTGGCTGAGCGATTTTCCTCGCCTCGGGAATCCAGTTATTTCTTTCTAGAACTTCCAATATTTCTTCCATTGGAGCATTTAACCTTGGGTGTTCCACTTGATTCACCCTGCTTCTGATTGGTTGTTCAGGGTTTCTTGGTCTTTGGTAGTAATTAGGTTGTCTTTCTTGGTCGGCTTTGCTGTATTCCAATCGCTGGAAAACGTTACCTCTCCTGGAAGATCGCTCGTAATCCAAGGATCTTTGGGCAGGAATCCTGTCATGCCTTTTGGAGCCTGAAGCTGTGGCTTTGTTTTTGTTTTTATCCTTAAAGGAATTCATCTCTTCTTGGGTCATATACTTAGACGCCAAGCTCATGATGTCGGCAAACGTTCTCGTTGTTTTCGACTGAGGGCGTTTCCGAACTGCCTGTTTTTAGTGAGGTCGAAGAGGATAGAAATTATGTAATCGATATTTGGAGAATCGATTTTGAGTAGTTCTACGTTAAATCTGGCCAACCAGTTCCTTAGGGATTCTCCTTCTTGTTGATGTATGGTTCCTAGGTAGCTCATTGGGAGTTTTTGTCTTTTCTGACTGGCAAACTGCTGCGTCAGTTTATTGCATAATTCCCGGAAACTGAATATAGAGTTGGCCGGCTGTTTGGCAAACCAATCTAGCGCGAGTCCTGCGAATGTGGTCACCATTAACTTGGCGGTGAATTCAGCAGAGTGGGCATATAAATTCATTATGTTCGTAAAGCTAAAAATATAATCAT
This sequence comes from Penstemon barbatus, assembly GCA_003313485.2. NCBI lineage: Eukaryota > Viridiplantae > Streptophyta > Magnoliopsida > Lamiales > Plantaginaceae > Penstemon > Penstemon barbatus. Next base: position 31,549,939 of record CM064879.1, on the reverse strand, counting down.
CCGGGTCGGTTGTTCCATCATATCGGGGTAATCTTCCTGGGACCTGTCCCATGGATTGTGCCTCTTTCCTGGAGTTCCGCAGTTCGGGCCCATGGGTTTTGAACAGATCGTAGGCGTTGTTCGAGTCGCTCCTGTACCATCCTCTCGATTTCCCTTTCCGTGAATCGAGTCGCTCGTGGTCGATCTGGGATTACATCATCTATGTCATCCTCGATAGGGATTATTGTTCGTTCCTTCGATCCGCTGCGACCCGCCTGTGGCTTTCTTCGACCTGGTTTTCTTCGGGGATGGTTATCGGAGGGCTTAGAATTGCCCTGCTGTGGGCTGTGTAGCGAGCGTCACTCACTTACTGGGCTGTCAGCTTGTTGAGAGGTTTGTTCGTTTGGCCTTGGCACTCCTGGTGCAGGAGTTGTCCTGGCAGCCGTGACGTTTCGAGGAATTTGATCTAGTACAAGTAATTCTTCTGGAGAAAGTGATTTGAAGAGCATTGCTATTTGTCGCAGTTTCTCCTGAGCGTCCGGGAGAGGAACGAGGATTTCGGGGCCTTCTGGTTCTTCCCGTATGGCACCGGGAAGGCCTCCTTGGGGTCCCTGCTGTCGGGGGTGGGTATCTTGGACATTCTCGTCGGTATTGGGAACGTTATTATCGTTGTTGTCCTGTATGTCTTCCGATGTGTTATGGCCGGTGGTTGTATTGCTTCTCGCTCCAATACGAGCGCTTTTCCTTGGGCGAGCCATGTGTCAATCGAATAATTAACCTAGCCCCACGGTGGGCGCCAACTGATTTAACCGGATTTCGTCTGGTTAATTGAATATCAGTGAATTTGTGATATCGGGGGGTTTTCGATATTTATATATATATTATATAGGGCTCTGTTACTTTATTCCGGATGGATCGATTACAAAGAAAAGCAATATTTAAGAACAAGAAGTAAAACCACAAACAAAGCTAAGAACACACCGATATGAAGCCTCAGGAAGACTAAACTGATTTAACCGGATTTCGTCTGGTTAATTGAATATCAGTGAATTTGTGATATCGGGGGGTTTTCGATATTTATATATATATATTATATAGGGCTCTGTTACTTTATTCCGGATGGATCGATTACAAAGAAAAGCAATATTTAAGAACAAGAAGTAAAACCACAAACAAAGCTAAGAACACACCGATATGAAGCTAAAAAGCTCTGTAATAATATTATTGAATATTGTTGAATTGTGCTGTTGTAAGCAGTGTTTAATCATGTATTCTTGAGTTCAGGGATTTCGTAGTTGTCTAATACAATGATACACTAGGTATTTATATCATGTTAAACCTAGCGTTACAAGGAAACATAGTCCTAATAGGACTCGGCCCAAATATCCCTCTTGGGTCCGGAGTATTGTCTTTTGATCGAAGAGAGCTGTATTCGGCCGAGTCGATGAGACGATCTTGAACAGCCTGATTTGGTCGAACCGATCTCAAGTTCTTTAGTCGATCGTACAGTACGTGGGGTGCGAAATAGCCCCCATCAGAGTTAGCGCAGACGAAGGCAAATTTCGAGCTTTCATATGCTCAGGGTTGAGATGAAGCCAAACTTCCGGCGATAAGGGAATTTTTGAGGTCCCTATTTTTAGATGCCCTCGTTCGAGAACGATCAGGTCCGATTAATCAATCGTTCTTCTTCAAAAGCGTGCATCAACTGATTTCTGCCGGGAGGATTCCAGGGCAACTTGCAGACTATATTCCATACATGGATCCTCATAAAAACATTTTTGGGAAGGAGTATAAGCCTTCGTCCCTTCCTGTGGATCTCGGGGACTTACGGAATCATGAGTTTACAACCCTTCTATATGAGTTCGGATTCCCCATGCCTAATCCTGATATGCTAGAAGCTTCTACTTTTTCGGATTTGGAGAGCAAAGGCGAAGAGGAGGTTGAAGTCGATATTGAAAATGATCTCGATGATCCGGAGGGAAGTCTTCCATTTGCTACTGAAATTGATGATGAGGTTAATGGAAATGGTAGCGGAGATACCAATAATTCGAGCAGCGACGAAGATGACTCTGATGACAACGATTCCAATGACGAGGATAAAATAGTAGAATAACCTCGGAGATACGCCAAGTCTTTGTATTTTAGTTCTTCAACCATGACTTAGTATTTTGTACTTATCCAATTATTTTTCCTCTATTGTAGTACCACATGATTTTACTTATTTTGAATGAAAATATTTGTCTATTCACTTCTTCGTGTATCCTTGTGCGGGCTCTCTCAAGATTTGTAACTGTTCAATTTAAAATAAAACGACTCGTCACTATTGCTATAAATATATGGGCTTTTTCACCTATTCTTTAATCAAGCTAATTTATCGCGATCAGAGCTTTTAGGTCGGCCAATAGAATTCGGAAGAGCTAATTTTGTAAAAAACCAGAACCATGGATAAAATACTTGGTCCCTCAATCGATCCTTCCTTGCTTCTGGGAGGTGTTAAAGCTAAGAGTTCCTCGTCCAAAAACTCCAAATCGAACAAAGAGAAGAAAGTCGCGAAGAATTCTGCCAAGTCCCCCAAAACCTCTAAGGGTGGGGACATCGTGAGAGAAAGGCATACATCCTCCCAGTCGACTCGAAATCTGTCGATCAAGTATGTTTTGTCGAAGGAAGACTCCGAGCCTGAACCTAACGGTTCCCCCGTCAGACCCTTGGATAATTCCAAGCGGGCCCGAATCAGGTTGAAGTCATCTGAGTCTTCGGGTAAGAGATCGTTGTCTGATACAATCATTCCGACTGAAACCCTCGCAAAACTTTTGAATGAAAAAAAACCTCTTACTGACGCTACGGCGAATAATCCTGAGGGCAAAGGGCCGAGCAAGAAGGCCAAAACTATTGTCAGTGAAAAAGATGCACTGAAGGTAGATATTTTTCCGGGTCAGGATGCTACAGAGGTTGAGAACCCCCCAGATCATCCCACTGTTTCGAAGGATAAGCCTCCTTCTCCAGGAGGTTCAAAGGAAGAGCCTCGTTCTGAGGAAAAACTTAACGACGTCCTTCCAAGCCTTCTGCAGGCTCAAATTTCAATTTCTGATGCAGGTTCTTCTGGTGAGAAAAATCCCCTGCAATTGTTCCAGTCGGGGTCGAACTTTCTTGCCCAAGTTCAAAATATAATTGTTTTTGAAATTTCGATTCCAAGAAAACAGGGCTAAGATAGTAGAACTCAGTTATAAGCAAAATATCTGGATAACTTTTCCTCGATCATTTATATAACTCTGATGGCTTAATTGGATAAATAACGGGAGTAATTGATAATTCTGGAAAGAACATCGACATTTATCTTATCTTCGAGGTTGTTTGATTCAATTGTTGATGTTCTTTTTTGGCGAATTCGATCTATGGGTCATAGCAACAGCTTTCACCCCTTTTCATTTTGATTGATCAATACAAGAGCTTTCACCTGAGGGTCGTAGCAACGACTTTCACCCTTTTCATTTTAATCGGTCATAGAAATAGCTTTCACCTGAGCGTCGTAGCAACAACTTTCACCCTTTTCATTTTAATCGGTCGTAGCAATAGCTTTCACCTGAGGGTCGTAGCAACAACTTTCACCCTTTTCATTTTAATCGGTCATAGCAATAACTTTCACCTGAGGGTCGTAGCAACAGCTTTCACCCATTTCATTTTGATCGGTCGTAGCAATAGCTTTCACCTAAGGATCGTAGCAACAACTTTTACCCTTTTCATTTTGATCGGTCGTAGCAATAGCTTTCACCTGAGGGTCGTGGCAACAACTTTCACCCTTTTCATTTTGATCGGTCATAGCAATAGCTTTCACCTGAGGGTCGTAGCAACAACTTTCACCCTTTTAATTTTAATCGGTCGTAGCAATAGTTTTCACCTTTATATCGATTTAAGAAGAGAGGCCGAGTGTCTATTCTGAAGTTAATATATAGCTTGTAGAGATGCATAGAATAGACGAGAGAATTTCGAAAACAGAAGTACCTTGTTGATTTTCTTAATAATAGGAGATATAAGATCCGTACCATGAATTTTGATCGATAGATAACTCGAGAAGCCAAATACATGATCTTCATTTTCTCTAATACTTCCTAATTTTGAGTGCATTCCATGTTCGGGGAAAGATTTCCCCATTTTTATAAGTAACTTAACGCGAGCCTTCCTCCTCAATTTCGATTACAACATAGAGACTAGCAAAATCGAGTTGCAATTTTCCCTCCATGTTTTGAAATATGTATCTTACTCAAGAGTAAGTTATCGACTATAAAGGTTCAGATCCCGACTTTCTATTCGTACATTTTCCTTCATATTACCTTGAATCAGAATATCGCCCCGGGTATGGTTGGAATAGTTTCTAGCTGTTGAGCCATTCAATATGGATTAGTCGAAATCGTTGTAGACTAAATTCTGCACTCCTGCTACCTGAGAAGACTTTCCTCGAATGTACGTATCTCGCCTCGTAGTAGACATTTTTTGATCTAACACCCGAATAAGGCCCCTCGGTGGGCGCCAATTGATCTTACGTGTTTTCGTAGGAGATCAGAGTATGATATAATCGAGCCAAAATGCAATATATAAAGGAGAAGATCAATAATATGTATACTCCGATCGTGAGTGTACAAATTACAAGGGTCCTATTCGAGCGCTATAGGATGTCGTGCAATTTCCGAAAGTATAGGGGCCGAACTGTAATTTTCAAAAGTTGAAAAATCAGAATCTGTATTTAAGGCAGAAAACTTGTTTTATTTACCCGAGAATTTATTTGTCAGAATTAGTAGTGACTAAAAAGCAAGAATCATAGGAAGTTGGTTTTAAAAGGTAGTTTTAAAATTAAGAAAGAAATACGTAAAAGTTGTTTGCATGTTTCTTGCTCTACGTGAACTGCTTACGTGGTTTTCGATCGTGCCGAGCCTTGACCTTAGGTTAGATGTGTTGGTTTAATTTAATGCATGATTTTTATTGGGCCTGCGAGCCTGTTATTATTTTTGGGCCACTTTGAGCATTTGTAATAGAATAGGGCTTTACTGCTTTCGTAGTCTAGGATGGAGGCCCATTTACAAGCAAGGTGGGAGCCCAAGAAGAATTGAAGGCCATGTATGCATGGTACATTGTGTAATAGCATATGTTCTTTGAGAACCCTTTAGATTGACCAATTGGGCCAACATCTTTAGCTCGATGATGGCCTGCATAGGAGGCTCCCGATCGAAAACATATTGTGGTAGTATGCATGCTAGGCTTGTATGGCTTTTATTTATTAGTCGATTTATGATTGCTTGTGTGTTTGTGCGCTAGAATCTAGATCATAAATAAAAAATAAAGCATAATTGAAGCGGTGAGATCTCGAGGAGAGTTTCTTTAAACTTTCAAAACCAAAAATTCCCCTCTCGAATAAATATTAAGTCATATTGGGTTAAATATAAAATGAGGTTTTATAAATCCAAGCCTTCCATTAATAGGAACTAGTGTATGTTGTCTACTTATCGATAGAGGTGATCCAGAGTCTGGCACCCGAGTCGAAGATAGGGGCAATACACGAAATTCCTTGATTCTAGTTTTTCTAAAACTCGACAAGGGTAGGGACTGCTCGGGACGTGAAGATCGACCGATAACTAGTTACGGAGAATTAATGACCGGGCCCGTTTCTTATCATGATTAATGGGTTAGACTTAACGCGTAGTAACATTTATGATGTAGCAGTGCTAGATAAATGCGAAAAACGAGGCAAAATATCTTGAAGGTTGGGTAGTAGACACAATTGGTAAAATGTATACCTATCTAGGGAATTAATTGTATGGCCACGAGTCGTGGGTGCAACTAATTGCTGCTGGGACGTCAAGACCTACTAGGAAATAGATTTTTCCCGAAACTAGAAGGGGTTATTGTTTCGATAAAATAGTGGGAGAACTTTTTTGATAAAAAGTCAAAATTTCGTTAATTATAAGTATTAATATTAAACTTGTCTGCTTATTGTTGTCTGTTTTATTGTTAGCCATTCACCATCCACTGTCCCGTTCAAACAATGCTTAGTGCTTGCTAGAACCGAACCAACTTTGGGGTCCATTATGTGCAATTACCTTCACGAGACGAGCATGGCTAAGTTTAACAATGTTAGAGAATATTGTTCTTACTTAACCAAGATGTTCAAACGAATCAAAAAGTTTGGAGCTCGATTGTCTTTAGAAGATGAGATAGAAATTACTCTCAATGGCTTGTCTGACACCTTCGCTCATTTTATGCAACATTGTGATATTCCCCCTGATGGAATTAAAATAAAACACTTGCATGAGTTGTTAGACAAATATGAGGAAGCTCATCTGCAAGGATGGGGTCTGTATGAATGGAATTGCCACATGTGTAAGTACGAAAAGAAATTAAAGAGGCTTGCAGAAAAGAAGTTCCTGAACAGACTTAACAACGGTATGACTTAATGTTATACTCCTGTTAATTTTTTTTTAATGTAAGACATCTGATAAAACTTTCATGTCTGTAAAAGAGTTTACAGCGGATGACACTATTCCCTCTCCACCTAAAAGGAGGAAATTCCTTGAAAGGAAAATGCAAGCAGTGCAGAGAGAGTTGAGGGAAAACGAATTCAGGGACTGGGTCAAGGAAGAACTGAACCTAGACATTCCTTTTAGCAAAATAAGTTTTACTTAGTTTTTCGTATTAGCATGAGTTTTAGTTTTAGTTTATTTTGAGTATTATTTCAAATTTTTTGTACAAGACATAAATGCTTTACCATTGAGAATGGAATTTATTTAATTAAAGCTATTTAACTTTGTACAAATATTGATGTTTTGAAACATAGAAATAAAACAATGATAAACAAATCAAAACTTCGAAAACTGCCTGCTGAATCGAAAATGAGTAAGACAAACTAGATGATCGTCCGCACTAGAAATGTTCATTTTGGACATTCTTCCTAAAGATTCGAAAGGAAAGTTTTTATCTACTGCTCTTGAAATAAAGAACTTGGATAAACTCGAAACTTTCAAATCTTGAAGTAATAATAACCGAAATAAAGGATTGCTAGGCATTCCAAGCATTTCAACCGAATGGATTTAATCCATAAGTACAAACGTGGAGAACTAATAGCACTAGTTCAAAAGTATGCTACTTCATATATACTTACGATTTCAATCATTAAAGTGTATGTGTACTTTGTTGAAGTACAATTCTAAAACTATTGAAGTAATTCAATATACGTTTTTGATTTAACCGGATTTCGCCGGGTTAATTGTATATCAGTGAATTTGTAATATCGGTGGGGTTTACGATATTGGGGTATATATTTAGTAGGGCACTGTTACTTTATTCCGGATGGATCAATCACAAAGAAAAGCAATGATTAAGAACAAGAAGTAAAACCACAAATAAAGCTTAATAACACATCAATATGGAGATCAGAATACTATGAATCTTATTCAGTTATAATGCCTTAGGCTGTGAATATTGTATATTCTTGAAGTAAAAGGAATTTCATAGTTGTCAAAATACAATGATTAACTAGGTATTTATACAATGTTAAACCTAGCGTTACAAGGAAACATAGTCCTAATAGGACTCGGCCCAAATATCCTTCATGGGTCCGGAGTATTATCTTAAGATCGAAGAGAGCTGTGCTTGGCCGGGTCTGTTAGACGATCCCGATCTGCTTGGATTGGTCGAATCGATCTTAACTTCTTCGTTCGATTCGAGTAATATGTAGGGTGTGAAATAGCCCCCATCAGTACTCCCTCACTTCTTCGAGCGTATAGATAATAGAAGCTCGTAGAAGTAAATAGATCTTTACGACTGTTTCTTTTCTATGAATGGAGCCTCGTTAAAAACCTTACTTAAGAAAAAACCCTGTGGGAAAAAATCTTAAATAAGGAAAAGAGTGCTACATATCGTAGATAGTCGTTTTCTCTGTCTAGTTACGGATCGCCACGCGTCTATTCTGGAAGCTTTTCATATCCTTCCGTTTTTGGCGGGAATATGAGTAGCTGCAATAAGTTCGAAACGTCTTTTCTCATTTTGTTATAAATAGGTGACTCTATAGTTCGCCATTTCTCTTTTATACTTCCTTATAACTCGTAATCATTTTCCCGATTAGTCGTTCATCACGCTAAATTTTTCCTTTTATCGACCTTCGTTTTCCGAGGATCAGAATATATGGCTTCTGTAAGAAGATCTTCTTCTAGAGAGGTCGTCGCCCCCGACAATGAGGATGAGTTGCAATCTAGTGTAACTGACTTCGTCATCCCTGTAGAGGATACTTTCAAGGTACGGATCCTTACTGATGCGGATGTGGCTGCCCGAGCCAAAAAGGGCAAAGGTACTGTTCCTCAGATTTCCGAACCAATTGAGGACGTCGCTTGCGCTTATACAGCGGAAACATTTCCGGAGGTTGTGAATAATTATACCAAATATTTCCCGGAAGGTTCTGAGATAATTTTTCCTTCCCCTACTGATAGGGTCACATCTCCCCCGGAGGGATGTCGAGCTTTTTATACGGCTCACTTCAACAGCGGACTTCGTCTTCCTTTGTCTCCTCTCTTCCTCGAAGTTTTGAAAACTTTTAGTGTGTGCTTGACACAGCTGGTTCCAAATTCCGTCGCTTTTGTGGTTTGCTTTTCAGTTCTGATGATCGCCAAGGGGTTTAAACCTTCTTTCCGTAATTTTACACAACTCTTCCGCTTTAATATTTCTAGTTCTTCAAATCGTGGATATTTCTTCGCTAGTCAGCGGCCTAGCCGAGCAATCTTTGATGCCCCCGTTTCTAGTAATCCTTCATGGAGATCTCATTTTTTCTTTGTTCGTCCTCCGTCTAATCTTTGTTTGGCTGATGGTTCGACCATGCCTTTTTCGTGGGATCATAGCTCCAGTTGGATTCCTGGAGGTCGCTCTCCGACTGGTGAACTTGTTCCTGACGATGCACAGTTTATCACTGAGATTCCCGAAATGCGTGCGAACAAGTACCAAAGCGCTCTTCTGATTGGGGAAGCTTTCCTTCGTAAGGCGGGCTTAAGTATTCATAACTTTCCCATCAATTCACCATCTGAACCTCTTGGTTAGTAATTTATTTGATCTTAGTGTTGTGATGATATCGTTTATTGGGAAGGTACATAATTTATGATTGATTTCTTTTTCAGCTGATATGGTAGAAAATTCTCGACACTCTTCGAAGGGAAAGATGGTGCTGTCGAAATCTTCTAAATCCGTGGATAACGCGCCTATTGAGCAGAGAGAGTCGCGGAAAAGGAAGTTGGAGTTGCGTCATGACTCCGAAGAGGACAGAGAGGAATCATCAGAATCTCCTCATGAGCCCCCTATTCGTCAGGGCACGGGATCTGGTTATCCTCCTCTTTATCTTAGAACAACTTTAGGTGTTCGAGGATGTCGCACCTGGTCGATGCCTCATACTACCAATAGTCCGGTCGATAGAAAGAGGAGTTATTATGGACGCTCGGGCCAGGATCTTTCTTTAGTCGGAGAAAAACATCCAAAACCTACCCTTGTCGAAATGATCGAGGACCATTTGGAGGGAAAGAGGGCCGCTTGTTATTCTGAGAAGGACTCCCTTATCCACGACGATAATGAGAATGCGATCGATAAGGCAACCCGTGTTCTTTTGTCTGGTGTTTTTACTCGTGATCTAAATAAGCTTCTTCATAAGGATCCTCTGGAGAAATTCCAGCGAGCTTCTCTTTATGCTGAAAAGGTGATATCTTTTTTCCTTTAATCATGTTAACAAATAATTTTAAGGGTCTTTTACTAATCCATCTCTTTTTCTTGCTCTCTTTGTTTATTCAGACCAAGACGTGTCTTGCGTCATACGCCTATGAGAATGCACTTTGGAAACAACAGTGCGAGTTCTTGGAGGAGAAGAATAAAGCTTTGCTTCGTAAATCCTCCGGTTCAGAGGTTGGTCCCTCAACATCTTCTTCGGTTCCCACCGTAGAGACTTGTGCTACTGGGACTGAAGACCAAGAAATGATAAACAAGGTGATGGAGATTTCTCGTGCTCAAGAGCAGGCCAACCAAATGGCTAGAAAGTTAGAGGAATTTCAGTTACAGAGCACGGCTCGAATTAGTGAGCTGGAATCTCAAGTGTCGCGCCTTGAAGCTTCTTTAGAGGAGTACGAAAATGATGTCCCTCTTAGGCAAAGAGATCGATATGTTAGGAAATCTGACGAAAGAGTTGTTCGCGAATTCCTCAACTCTCCTGTTCATACGGCGTTGGTATATCGGATGGTCGGTCCTCTTCTTGAAAATACTTTTAAGAAATCGATTCATCAGTTGGTCGCTTTGGAGATGACCGACGACCGTCGGAAGGAGTATTTTAAGGCAGCTCATATTCGGTTGAATCGTTATGGCGAGCTTTATTCTTCTTCTGAGGTTCCAGATGTCGTATATCAAGGTTTTCCTCTGGCTCATCTTGTGGAAGAATTTGGAAATCCATTGCCAATTCCTCCTTCTGATGTTAATGACGAGCTCGATAATACCTTTATCGATCCAAAAGACGAACAAGAAGAAATAAGCGATATAGGTATGACTGAGGTCGTCGATAGTGAGCAGAAGATTTCGGATAGCGACCAGGCTTCTTAAAACAGTGATTTTTTGAATAATCCTTGTAATTACTTATTCGTAGGTATTAATTGTAATTTTACCCTTTCTTCTCTTTGTACGCTAAACGTTTCGTATTCTGTCAGTCGTGTCTTTTCACATTCGCCGTAATAATTCAGACAAGTCATTAAATTTGTCGTAATCATTATGCGCGTGTCTTTTCATATTCTAGCGTTTGCTCCCAGGTCAGTTTTCCTGTTTCGCGCCCTTTCTCTAGGTCTGTCGTGTCCTTTCGTGTAGTATAAATACGAAAGGTAAAAACTTGACCTGCTTTTACTGCTATACTCTTCTCTTAACGGAATACTCTTTCTTTATTAAGTCGATAAACTTCCTCGATATTAATTTGTATTTTTTTATAATCCGACCATGAGTAACCTTTTTGGTAATACTTCGAAGCGACCTTCCCGTGAGGGCGCTCGGGATAACAGATCCAAAAAGCATCGAAGAGACGGTCCGTCGATGGAGCCTCCTCGTTCGTCCCAAATAATTAGGTCGGAAATCGATACTGGTGTTATTGCCTCTGAGCCTCTCTCCGTGGTAAACTCGTCGTTTTCTGAACCAATCCATTCTGCTTCCACTCAAGTAGGAAGGATGCCTTCTCATGGTCGGTTTGCCTTTGGCGATATGTCTAACGAGGAACCAGCTTATAACATAGCTGTTAGCTCAAATGCTCCTTCCTTTGAGCATGTTTTTCATGGGGGGAATTTTACTGTTTCCCTTCCTTTGTCAGTTTCTACTGCCCCAATCACCAGCGGAGGGCAAACTGGTGATGGCTTTTTTGTCAATCCTTCTATGACACAATCCATTGTGCAGGATTGTCCTGATTACTTGTTTAGCGATACTACTGTGATGACTACTTCCTTTGAATCGGGAGGACCTTTCGGAGGTCGAACCGGTTCCAGGTCTGGCCGCCGAACCGTAATTTCTGCATCGGGCAAGGAGACCTCTGTTAGTCCCGACGGGAGAGAATCTCCTCGTCAATTAGACGATCGATGCATCTTTCAGCAAGTTAATGACATTCTTTTGTCGGAGACTCCACGTTCTGATGGTGTCCCTTTGACCAGCGAACTGCCTGGTTCTGTTGAACCTGATGCTTTGTCATGGGACCTAGGCATGAGTACTATTTTGCCTGGCGAGTTGAGGAAGCTCGAAGGTACCTCCAATGTTCGCCTTGTTCAATCTTTGGTGAAGATATGTGAGCAGGTAAACATATTTAGAATATTTTTCCTGTTCTTCGTTTAGAATTCCTTGTTGTAAGGCGGTTTCTCTTATTCTTTCTGTTCTTAGGGCAAGTATTTTGCACTCCAGCTGGGTGTGCAAAACGACGAACTGTGGAGTTGTCGGAGAGTTCTTCAGGGTCAGTTGGAGTCCGAGAAAGCTAAAAGCAGGGGTTTGGAGTTGCAGCTGCAACTTGATAAAGATGATCTTCAAAAATTGGAGGCCGAAAAAGTTGTCCTTGAAAAGGAGAGAAATAATTTAGCTCAGGCAGCTGTTCTGGCGGAAGAATCTCGTCGGCAGGCCTATGACGCCGGTTATCTAAAGCGTCAAGAAGAATTGATGGCTTTTGCTGGGAGTCTGACTCCTCGGAAGGCTGTTTCTGGTAGTCGGCCTGCTGACCGTTCTTCTTAGTGACCTTTGCTCAACCTGGCAGGCCTTGGACTGTCTCTTTTTTTTTTTTTTTTTTTTTTTTTTTTGTTGTTTTGCCCGACTTTTGTGCATTTATTTGGGCTGAAATTCTTGTAATGGGAGAAGCTGTAAATTGGAAATCATTACCTTTGTAGGCAGATTCTTGCCTTGATCAATCTTCTTCAGTAGACATATTTTGTTATTCTCGTTCTTCCTTTGTGCATATATATAATGTTAGTTTCAGCAAATCAAATCTTTATACAATGTTTGCTTCTGCAAGTCGAGTCTTTTGTTGATCAAATCCAGTATATTCCTTTGTTTTATACGCACTAGCATGTTTTACGTCGTAATTTAGACGATAAGTTATTCATATCGATAATGCTCATCATCTTGGTCGATGCTCCATCTAAGCCTTGTACTTTTGTCTTTTTGCGATCTAAATCTTATATAAAGAGGCTATTGTCCCTTTGTTGAACTTCGTTTTTCTTTACGTCAACCTAAGGATAAAAAAAAAAAATCCCTTTCAATCACTTCCAAGCTCTTATGTTTCCCAGCATTAATGTTGAACAATATGTTCCTTGGCCAGTGTATTATTATATCACTTTCTTGATATGGGAGAAATTGGAAAATGTAGCGTTCATGGCCAGATCTATCCTGTTCAGACCTCCTTAAGCAATTCTTTGGTATGTGAGGCAGTTACGTCCTTGCTGTTTCGGACAAGGAGGACTATTCTCCTGATTTCTATGTCAGATATCTTGGACTCCATAGGAGTTTCTGTATAGCTTAGTCAATGGTCATCCATATGATGTATGAGGCAGTGACGTCCCCCGTATGGTGAAGGGTTTGGTGTTTTATCTTTTATCTTTTATCGAGCAACTGTTCTTTTCGCTGTGATTTCAAAGCTTGTATGACTTTGTTTGTGGATTCCAGGTTTTTGAACCATCGACCATGAAATATGACCGTTCCAGTATGACCGATCTGGAGTTCTTTAAGGTTTGCTTGTGTTATTTGGGTGATCGCTTCGATCCACGAGCTCTTTTGTTGTCGACCGGTTGAGGCGATTAGATAGTGCCGTTCCAACTTATTTGCATTTATTACGGGGAGTCAAAGGGTCGTATCCATGTCAGTTGATCAAATACTTTTTCAGCCGTTGGATCCCTTAGATCTGCCTCTATAAATAGGGGGTGGCTTATATTCTTCATTTGCAATCTCCCAAAAAGGATGGAGATCTCCAATTCCTTAGATTTTATTCTGCCCTCTGATCCCATTGTCTTCAAAAAATCACATTACTATGAATTATTTGTTCAAAATAGTGAAGTCGTTCCCAGTCTTGTATTGACGGGTCCCATGTCAACCCTACCTTGTATCGACGGGTCCCATGAGATCTCTGCATTGGTCTTCATCATATTAGAGGTCCGTGGTTTCCGTTTGCACATGGTGGGTTCATACTTGCCAGCCACCTCCGCTCTTCGATGTTACCTCCGGAGTGATAGACCATCGGGGTGACTGGTAAACTTACCGTTTCACGACGGTCCCGAAGAGATGCTGCTCTAGAGTAAAATGTTTTATAGATAAGTAAAAGCAGTATCTTCTTGCGGGTGAGTGAGCATTGCTAGCTATCTGGCTGGTAATGTTCATTTCCTCTGGAAGAACATTTGATCTTCAGAGCCTGGCCGTCGAACCAAAGAAGTCGACCATCCTGAGCAGCATGCTTCTTAGGTGGTTTATCATAATCGACGAGGTACTAGGGAGGAGATTGGTGTTTCCGTGGACATTGTCGTGAAGATCGCCGATAACAGAGGATCATCTTATTTAAATCATTGTAATGATCTTTAAGTAGTATGTAGACCTTTGTAACGTATTATTTTGTATGTAACTGATTTGATGAATAAAATAGATTTTATCCCTCGTATCTTCCTTGTCGTTAATTCTGTCATAATTTACTTATGAGTAGCATTTTCCGAGCAGACGGTTTTATACTTAGTCTATCTTCAAAACTTCAGGAGTGTTAGCAGATCATTTAGATCGTTAGGAACAGTTCAAGGAGTTTTCATTGAGCGTATCAATGTTTACTCGACTTGTCATAATTTAGAACTTAGGTTTTTATTGTTGAATATTTAACGAGGAGTTTGTATCGAGCGGATCGATGTTTACTCGACTCTTTTTTATTAGACTTAGGTTCTTAACCCAAAAAGTCTTTTTGATATATCGAGGAGTTTTTATTGAGCGGATCAATGTTTACTCGACTCGTTTTTGATTGTACACTTAGGTTTTTAACCAAAAAGTTTTTAGATCGATAAGTTTGAGCGAGGAGTTTTTATTGAGCGGATCAATGTATACTCGACTCGTTTTTTATTAGACTTAGGTTTTTAACCCAAAAAGTCTTTAGATCGATAAGTTTGAGCGAGGAGTTTTTATTGAGCGGATCAATGTATACTCGACTCGTTTTTTATTAGACTTAGGTTTTTAACCCAAAAAGTCTTTTTGATTGTTGTAAATAGATCGAGGAGTGTTTATCGAGCGGATCGATGTTTACTCGACTCTTTTTTTTTTTTTTTTTTTTTTAGACTTAGGTTTTTAACCCAAAAAGTCTTTTTGACATATCGAGGAGTTTTTATTGAGCGGATCAATGTTTACTCGACTCGTTTTTGATTGTAGACTTAGGTTTTTAACCAAAAAGTTTTTTTTGATATATCGAGGAGTTTTTATTGAGCGGATCAATGTTTACTCGACTCGTTTTTGATTGTAGACTTGGGTTTTTAACCAAAAAGTCTTTTTGATATATCGAGGAGTTTTTATTGATCGGATCAATGTTTACTCGACTCGTTTTTGATTGTAGACTTGGGTTTTTAACCAAAAAGTCTTTTTGATATATCGAGGAGTTTTTATTGAGCGGATCAATGTTTACTCGACTCGTTTTTGATTGTAGACTTGGGTTTTTAACCAAAAAGTCTTTTTGATATATTGATCTTACGTGGTTTCGTTGATTCGATCAAAGGTGGGACGTACGATTACAATAACAATAAATAAAGTGAAGTAATGATTAAATGTAATTGCATTCGAATTGAATGTGTACAAGTACAAGAATTCAAAGGTCCTATTCGAGCATTATTGGATGCCGTACAAGCTAGAGGGCGAAATACGTATTATGGAACTAGACCACTAATCCGAGCTGTTTAAGACTGTAGCTTCGAGGAGAGAGAGAGCACCTGGGAAGTTGTGTCCAGCATCATAAATGCATGGGGTATTTATAGCTGAAAATGAGGTTCATGTGGTCTACCCGCAGACAAGAAATTCTTCGGCCCATTATCTTGGATTGGAGCTTGGCCCAACAGTAGCTTTGGATCCTGGGCTGCCTTGCACGGATAATATTCTCGCATCAGGGTCGAACTCGACTTCCGAGATAAGCACCGCTTCGATCTCCTGTATTAAAGAAAAGCAGAACCCAAGATTTCCCTCATCAATACTCCCCCACTTCTCGAGCGTAAAGTGGAGCTTAAGCTCGGAGAAGTAACTATATCCGAGGGCAAAGAAGGGAGACGAATCATCCTCAGCTTATTGTTTTGGGTATGCCTCATTAAAAACCTGGCTCGGAAAAACCCTTCTGGGATAAAAACCGGGTCAGGGAAAAAGAGTGCATACTTAAAAAGTTTCTTGATAGCGCAGTCTTTACATCGTCCTTGTTGTTTGTGACGTGGATCTTTAATTTAGGAATTTTAGAAAGTTTTAGGGGTCGTAGATGCAATTTCTGAGAGTATGTCTTCAAGTTTTCCTTCAAGAGAGTCCAATCGTCGCGGTTACTCGGGGACTAATTTGCAATTTCCCATTTTGTCCCTCTATATATATAGTTATACCGAGGGTCGCTGTTCCTTTAAAATTCTAAGAAGAGAGCTATAGATCGGAGCAAACAGGTCGATAAGTGAATTTGTTAGCCGTTTTCTAACAGTCATCTGATATTTATTATGTCGAGTTCGGTAGATTCAAAAGGGAAATCTCCCTTGGAGGAGAATAAGGTCGATAACTGCAAGGGAAAAGAGGCTCTAGAGAATCGATCATCTGGAAATGAGAATCCGCAAAACTCGGGTTCCGCCTCGAATAGCGGAGAGGAGCGGGAGTCAAGTTCTGACACTGGGAATAGCGAAGACGAAAATTCCGAAGAGGCAACAGTCTCTGAAAGGGAAGATACAGAAGATGGGCAGCTTCCTTTGGGTAACAATGAGCAGCATAAATTTAGACTAAATCGTAATGTGGTGATTACGATTTACGATTGGGAAGAGCCCTCGACCAGCGCAGCTCTAAACATGACTGAGGAGAGGGCAGATGAGATCGTCTGTTCCTATAAGGAGACGGACTTGGCGGAGTTGCAAAAAGAATTCGGTCAATATCTAGGCGCTGGTTTTTCAATAGTGCTTCCCTCCCCCGATCAACGAGTTACCAACCCTCCCGCCGGTTGCCAAGCCTTTTATTCCAAACACTTTCACTACGGCTTACGCATTCCCTTCCCTCCTCTAGTAGAAAACCTACTGGATGCTTTTAAGTTGGCTCCCTGTCAGATTTTACCGAATTCGATCTGTCTAATCATAGCTTTTTGCGTATTGATGAAAGCTAAGGGGAAAAGGGCAGCTTTTCAGAATTTTTGGAGGATATTTCAAATTAGTTCTTCCACTTCTTCAAACGCAGGTTACGTTTACTTTTCTCAGAGGCCGAAGATTTCGGTCTTATCGACTAATGTGAGTAGTAACCTGAAGGGATGGAAACGTGAGTTCTTCTTTGTCCGAGGGCCAGAGTCCCCTCCTTCCGAAGAAAATTCCGAGCCAACTCCCTTCGAGTGGCCTGGAGTAAAGGAGTGGATATATGGGAGACGCCGGCTCGTGGGGAATATGAAAAATGAGATAACAGATAATTTTCTGCAATCTCTTCGTGCCGATCCTCATCAGACTGCTCTAATGACTCAAGAGGCAGTTTTGCGATTGGCCGAGCTCAGTAATTGCACTTTTCCTGCCGATCCGATCGTCTTTGGGAAAGCTCAGATCGATCCTGCTAACCCCCCTTCCACGTTAGCTGATGTTGTTGACAAATTCCGTACCTCGATATCTGGCCCTCACGTTGCTTCCTTTTCGAAAGGTAACAAAGGTCGACCTCGTCCTCAAACATCAAAGAATCTTCGGAAAACGAAAAAATCTAAGGCCCCCATCGGGATCGCGTCGACCTCAAATGCTTTAATGATTGTTCCCCCGATTACCCAGGCAGGAACCTCCCGGTCTAGGGCCGAGGTGGAGGGGTCCTCCGAATTCCAGGGTCCTGAAATCCTTCGATCAGTTTTTTCGAACATCTCCTCCAACCCGAACGACGAGGGGTTCAGTAATTATACTCTCCTGGAGGATCGTGCCAGAGAGATTTTGCAGGCCAGGGCGAATCGCAAAAGAAATAGCAATGTCTCTGAGTCCTCTAGGAGAGTCAAGCCTTTTGCTCGAGGGCCGAACCCTATACCATGTCGGGTTGGTCATTCCGAGCCAGATTTGGTGGATTTTATTGAGGATCATCTGCAAGGACCGAGGGCGGCCGGATACCCGGATTATGGGACCATCGAATCTGATTTGGGTTCCGAGGGTGAGCACACGGTGGATAAGTCTCTCCGGATGTTTTTGGCCGGGAGATTCAGGGATGATACTATTCAATCTTTTGTTAAAAAAGATTTTGAGATATTTGGCGACTATGCCCACGCTCATCAGATGGTACTTTCTAATTCCGAAAGTTTCTAGCTTTTCCTTATAATCCTTATCTCGAGCTCTTACGTATCTTTTCCTTTACAGGCTGGAGACCTATTTACTCAAACTGCTCTTCGACTGTCCTTATTGAGTGAAGAGTCTCAGGCAGTACAGAAGGCCTTGTGCAATGTTCTGAAGGATGAAGCTGCGAAGACCAGTCAGCTAGAGGATATCAAGATCAAGTTGTCTGAGGTCGAGATTGAGCTCGAGAGAACTAGGAAAGAGTTGGAACGCGCGCTGGAAGCTAATAGATTTTTTAAGGAGAGATTGTCTCAGGATAAGTTGAGTTCGGAAATAGAGAGACTCAAAGATATTTATGAACGCGAGAAGAGATACTCCGAGCTCCGTGAGAGAGAAGCTTATATTCGCGGGTATGCTGATCGTAGTGCTGAAGTTCGAAAAATCCTTTCCGAAAATAATTTTGTTTAGTAATACTGTGGTTCTTCTTTGTATAACGAGTTAAGATTTCTCTTTGTAACACCATCCTTGTTGTAACGGTTTTTCTTTCTTGTTGTAGTATAACCCTTGTTGTAATGATATAATATTTGCTTGCTCGGAATAATATTCTCCGTCTCTCTTTTCCCCTTTCTTTTTTTTTTTTTTTTTTTTTTTTTTTTTTTTTTTTTTTGTAACGCCGTCCGCGGTTTTCATTTTTGAATAGAATGCTTGTTTTAACCTAAGGGGTATAGCAGAGGTTTTCACCCTTAGTCGTTTTTAGAGCATTTTTAGCCCTTGGGTCATACCAGAGGCTTTCACCCATTTAATATTTTCGATCTAAGGGGCATAGCAGAGGCTTTCACCCTTAGTCGTTTTTAGAGCATTTTTAGCCCTTGGGTCATAGCAGAGGCTTTCACCCATTTAATATTTTCGATCTAAGGGGCATAGCAGAGGCTTTCACCCTTAGTCGTTTTTAGAGCATTTTTAGCCCTTGGGTCATAGCAGAGACTTTCACCCATTTAATATTTGATAGAGAAAAGTAGAGATCGGCAATATAGATTGAGAATATCAGTAATACGACGAATAAGTAAGAATGTAGGCGAAATATGCTTTCATTGAATAAATAGTCTGAACAAACATTCTCCAAATAATCCAATTCTTCATTAAACACATATAGTTCGCCGAATAGTAACAGTCAAAAGAAAACGGAATAAGATAGCTAAAAAGTAGAAGCCTCTATTGTTTCTATCTTCCATAATATCTTCTTAAATTGACCGCATTCCAAGCTCGAGGCAGTATTTCTCCGCTAGGGCGTGCAATCTTATAAGACCCTTTCTTTCCAACCTCTACGATCACGAATGGGCCCTCCCAATTGGGTTGTAGTTTTCCTACGTGCTTTGATACTTCCACTTTTTTGAGCACTAGATCCCCTATTTTGAAGGATCGAACCCTCACATTCCGATTATAAGCCTTTTCCATGTTGGCCTTGGCGGCTTGAATTTTCAACTTCGCGCGGTCCCTAAGAGCATCCGCGTGATCAACTTCCACTTGCCTCAGCGATTGGTTTTCTTCAGGATCGTAAAATTCGACCCTGGGGGAAGGTATAAGATTTTCGACTGGAATAACAGCCTCCGACCCATAAACCAAACTAAATGGAGTTTCTCCGGTTGCCGCTTTGACTGTTGTTCTGTTGGCCCATAATACTCCTGGTAGCTCATCCAGCCATTTTCCCTTTGCTTCCGATAAGCGCTTCTCCAGAGATCGAACAATTTCCCGGTTCACTACTTCAGTTTGTCCGTTAGCCTGAGGGTGGCCAACGGACGCAAAGTTCTGTTGTATTCCAAATCTTTCACACCAATCCGTGATCCTTTTTCCTGCAAACTGCGTTCCGTTATCTGATATTAAAACCCTGGGGATTCCGAATCTGCAGATTATATTTTTCCATAAAAAATTAATCACTTGAAATTGGGTAATCTTTGTCAAGGCAACACACTCGACCCACTTGCTGAAATATTCCACAGCTACAAGTACGTAATTTTTCCTAGCTCGCGCTGTTGGGAAAGGTCCCACAATATCGATGCCCCATTTGTCGAAGGGCCAACAAATAGGGATCGAATGCATATGTTCGGCCGGTTGGTGTATTAAATTCGGATGAATTTGACAGTGATGGCACTTTTTCACATACTCGACAGAATCAGAAAAGAGTGTAGGCCAATAATATCCAGATCTTGAGCACTTAAGAGCTAATGCTCGAGCTCCACAATGATTTCCTGCTTCCCCTTCATGAACTTCCCTTAAAATGGCATTGTAGTGCGACTCGCGGATACATTTTAATAGAATTCCCGAAGAGGACCGCTTATAGAGTTGACTGTCCATCAAAGTAAATGATGGCGCTCTATATTTGATTCTCCGAGCCTCATTTGCATCATCCGGCAGTTTTCCATCCTTAAGATAGGCGATAAGAGGGTCGCTCCATGATCTACTTGGCTCTTCGATTTCCATAACTCCAACAGCAGGGTCTGCATCTAACTCGATCGCAGACATATTCGATAGCAGCCAAGTGATTGTTCTCTCAGTCTTTCCGTATGCCAGTCCTGTAAATTTTGACAATATATCGGCCCAGAGATTCTCTTCTCTTGGTATCGGTTGAATGTCAAACATATCGAACTCCGAGATCAACTTCTTCGCTTTGTTCAGATATTTAATCATGTTGAATTCTCTGGCCTCGTAAGTGCCTTTTACCTGTCTGTGAACAAGTTCCGAATCCGTTAGTACGATGATCGATTTTACCTTTGCCTTAATGGCCATCTCTAATCCAGCTATCAATGCTTCATATTCGGCCTCATTGTTGGTGACAACAAAGTCCAAAGTTATCGCATAGCTCAGATCTTCAGCATTGGGCCCTTGGAAGTGAATCCCGGCGCCACCACCTTCCTTGGTCGAAGATCCGTCCACGTGCATCAGCCAAACTTGATCATTTGCTTCCTCCACCATACATAATTCCGAGGTTGTTCCTTCTTTCTCGTTCGATATGTTGGTTGATTCAAGCACAAAATCAGCAAGCACTTGCGCCTTGATGGCGACTCGTGGTCGGTATTCAATTTCGAATTGGCTGAGCTCGACCGCCCACTTTATTAACCTGCCTGAAGCTTCTGGCTTGGACAAAACCTGCCCTAAAGGTTGGTTAGTTAAAACAATGATTTTGTACGTTTGAAAATAGGGCCTTAATCTCCGGGCTGCCACAATTAAGGCAAGTGCAAATTTCTCAATCTCCATATAATTCTTTTCGGCACCCTGCAACAATTTACTCAAATAGTAAACTGGTTTGTGCTCAGCTTTATCTAGCTTGACCAGAACCGAGCTAATAGCTTCTTCTGACACAGCTATGTACAAATATAGGGGTTCCCCTTCAGATGGTTTTGCTAGCATGGGTGTCGAAGTTAAGTATGCCTTCAGTTCTTCGAAAGCCTTGTCGCATTCAGCGTTCCACTCGAAGTTCTTAGACTTACGCAACAGTCTGAAGAAAGGTAAGCTTTTGTCAGCGGATCTGGAGATGAATCTATTCAATGAGATAATTTTTCCGATCAAACTTTGAACGTCCGAAAGTTTCCTTGGTGGATGGAGGTCAGTGATCGCTCGGATTTTTTCTGGATTAGCTTCGATCCCCCTTTCATGAACTAAATACCCAAGGAACTTTCCCGATCGCACCCCAAATGTGCATTTTGCTGGGTTTAACTTCAATCCATACTTCCTCAAAATTTTGAAGCACCTATCGAGATGATTAATATGATCCTCTTCGGACATACTTTTTACGAGCATGTCGTCTACATATACTTCCATGATTTCCCCTATTAACTCTTTGAACATCATATTGACCAGCCTCTGATATGTTGCACCGGCGTTCCTTAAACCGAAAGGCATAACGATGAAACAGTACACCCCTCGTTCGGTGATAAATGCCGTTTTGTCCTGATCTCTTTCGTTCATGAAGATCTGATAAAATCCTTGAAATGCATCCATCATGCTAAACAATACAAATCCTGCAGTGGAGTCTACGAGCATGTCAATTCGAGGCAAAGGGTAAGGGTCCCTTGGACATAGTTTGTTTAAGTCGGTAAAATCATTGCACATTCTCCACTTGTTCTCGATCTTTTCTCCCTTGGAGACTAATACCACATTGCATAGCCATTCCGTGAATTTTATCTCCTTGATTTGCCCTGCTGCTAATAACCTATCGACCTCTGCATTAATTATCTTGTCTTTCTCTCGTCCGTGATTACGCTTCTTCTGCCTCACGGGTCTGGCCTTTGGGTCAATATTCAGGGAATGCGTTATCACTCGCGGGTCGATTCCTACTATGTCGTCCGAACTCCATGCGAAGACATCCACGTTTTTCTGCAAGAATCCGATGAGCTTTGCCTCCATGCAATTACTTAGCTCCATTCCTATTTTTGTGAATTTTTCTGGAGATCCAGGTACCAAGTTCACCTTTTTGTGATCAGGTGCTTGTACACTCATGTCAACGATCTTCCCTTTCTTTCCATCCAGTCTTTCATAATCAGGAATTGGGGTTCCGGAGTTAGAGACTAACTCAGTTATTTTTCTTTTGTTAGGGATCTCAGGCTCCACCTTTTCCTTGATGGTCAAGGACGAACTATAACACTCCCAGGCCATGTACTGGTCGTTCCTCATCTCACCTACTCCTCCGTCAGTTGGGAACTTTATCTTCTGATGGTAAGTGGATACGATGGCCTTAAAAGTATTCAGAGCGGGTCTTCCCAAGATGGCATTGGAGGCGAACGGCGTATCCACCACTAGGAACTTGATCATTCTTGTGACATTCTTTGGCTTTGTTCCTAGAGTGGTACTCAGAAGTATGGTTCCGAGTGGAGTGATCTCCGATCCTCCGAAACCGATCAAAGGGGTGGTTACCTTATCCAAATACGGATGACAGAGTTTCATTCTCGTAAGAGCTTCTGATGAAATTATGTTTGCCGAGCTCCCGTTATCGATCAGCACTCTTTTGACCTCGAAATTTGCAATTCTTAGTGTTAATACCATGGAAAAGTCTGGATCATCTTCATTCGTGTCCCAACTAACATCTGCGGGTCGATCCGCCTCACTAAAGCTGATGACTTGATTCTCCATTGATGGAAGCTCCAAAGACAGAACTTCCCTTTTTGTGGACACTCCTGTCCTGATTGACCTTAAAATCCTTTTTCTGGCATTCCTACTATCTCCACCCGCCGGTCCACCTGCGATCATGTTGATCACACCGTTCGATTGTTCTTCTGCTTGACCTTGAATCTGCCTCTGCCGAGCGATAAATTTTCTCGGACTACGGGATCTGTAGCGATTGTTGTAGTTGCCGTTCTTAACAAATTCTTTTAGTTTTCCTTGGTTAATTAACTTTTCGATTTCGACCTTCAATTGATAACAATTCTCCGTACTGTGGCCTCTAGCTCGATGATATCGACAGTATTGGTCATATCCGGGTGCGCCCGGCCTTGCCTGTGCGATTCTTTGGGCTTCCGGAATTAAATTTCCTTCTTCCAATACGGTCAACACCTCTTCTTTTGAACTGTTGAGCTCAGTAAATTGAATTTTACCCGGCCTTGGGGCTCGATTTCGCTCAAAAGAGGGTCCAAAGGAATTCGGTCCCTGGGGCGGCATATGCGGCTTAAAAGTGTTGATTCGCTGCCAAACGGATCCTTTATTTGACCCTCCATAATCACCTGGTTTTGGGATCGGAGCCCGATCATGCTTTTTGTTGAGATGAGATTTATCTAGATGTGAACTCTTCAATTTGTTCATCTCTTCCTGTATCATATATTTTTCAGCAATTTCCATTATCCGTTCGAAGGATTTTGGTTGCTTTCTACATAATGCATTCCCAAACTGGGTGCTTCTGGTCAGCTCGAACATCAACGAGGACAGATATTCAATCTGTGGGGTATCGACTTTCAAGAGCTCAATACTAAATCTTGCCAGCCATTGCCTCAACGTCTCTCCTTCAAATTGTTTCACGGTGCCCAGATGGTTTGCTGGCAATCTTGGCTTCCTCTGGCTAGCAAATTGATGCTTCAGTTTATCACAAAACTCTTCGAAAGAAAAAATGGAGTTTGGAGGTAACTTTCCAAACCAATCGAGGGCAATCCCTTCAAAAGTGGTGACCATAATCTTGCAACAGAAATTATCCGAGTGTCCATACAAATTCATAACATTAACAAAGCTGTTGATGTGTTCGCCGGGGTCGGTAGTCCCGTTATACCGAGGGAGCCTGGTCGGCACTGTTTCTGTGTTTCGAGCTTCGCGTATTTCTCGACAAAAGGGTGAACATCTCATGATATTGTTCGAGATCTCCCTCTCTCGTAGGTTTCCTCTAGTCAGGGAGTTCCCTGCTTGCCTGGCTGCTTGATGAGTGAAGGGAATCTCTATCATGGTATCCTGCTCTTCCAATTTTTTAGCCACCCTTTCCAGTATTATTTTCTCCAATTCAGCTTCAGTGATTCTCTTGCTAGTTGGTTTGTTTCTTCTTACAGCGCCGGCGGTGTGACTTTCCCCCACAACAGAATTTTCCAGATCGTGCACTAGTGCAGGTGGGTTTTCGGACCGGGCATTGGCTTTCGAAGGTACCGCTCGACGCGGATGTGTCGATGGGGCATGCGACATATCATTTTCCTTTTGCAAGTTCGATGAGGGTATCTCTGGTCTTCCCTGAATCCCTGGTTGGTCTACAGGTGATTGATCTGCCCTTCCGCTGTTCAAGAATTCCCTGCACATTGTGCCTATTATAGATCTTAAGTCACCAATGGTTGTGTGTACTGGAATGTTATCTTGTGGAACTGCCGGTGGCGCCTCCGGTTGTTGTTGTGCGGCGCGTGATAGATTATCAGGTTCATTGTTAACAGAATTTTGTGCTCCCCCGGCATGGGAAGGCTCTCCTCTAATATACGTGTTCCTCCTCGTAGTAGGCATATTTCGATCTAATACTCGAATAAGGCCCCTCGGTGGGCGCCAATTGATCTTACGTGGTTTCGTTGATTCGATCAAAGGTGGGACGTACGATTACAATAACAATAAATAAAGTGAAGTAATGATTAAATGTAATTGCATTCGAATTGAATGTGTACAAGTACAAGAATTCAAAGGTCCTATTCGAGCATTATTGGATGCCGTACAAGCTAGAGGGCGAAATACGTATTATGGAACTAGACCACTAATCCGAGCTGTTTAAGACTGTAGCTTCGAGGAGAGAGAGAGCACCTGGGAAGTTGTGTCCAGCATCATAAATGCATGGGGTATTTATAGCTGAAAATGAGGTTCATGTGGTCTACCCGCAGACAAGAAATTCTTCGGCCCATTATCTTGGATTGGAGCTTGGCCCAACAGTAGCTTTGGATCCTGGGCTGCCTTGCACGGATAATATTCTCGCATCAGGGTCGAACTCGACTTCCGAGATAAGCACCGCTTCGATCTCCTGTATTAAAGAAAAGCAGAACCCAAGATTTCCCTCATCATATATCGAGGAGTTTTTATTGAGCGGATCAATGTTTACTCGACTCGTTTCGTTCTGACAATATGATTGTGCGATTCCGATGAATGTTTAACCGATATAATCGATATATATAAAATGCCAAAGAAATCTTTAATAATTGAACTTTAGGCCAAGGCCTTTATTACAAAGATTGAAATTTGATAAAGTAAAAAGTAAAATCAAGCAGTATAACCTGCTAAAATTTATTTACCATAGTATTTCCTAAGGTTGACAGCATTCCAGGTTCTTGGTAAGGCAGTTCCATCCAAGTGTGCAATTTTGTATGAACCTTTCTTCCCTACGCCAATGACGATGTAAGGTCCATCCCAATTTTGTTGTAATTTTCCCACATGCTTGGATACTTCTACCTTTTTTAAGACTAAGTCTCCTTCTTTGAAGGTTCGAACGCGTACTTTTTGATTGTATGCTTTCTCCATATTAGCTTTAGTGGCCTGTAGGCGCACA
Organism: Penstemon barbatus; assembly: GCA_003313485.2. NCBI lineage: Eukaryota > Viridiplantae > Streptophyta > Magnoliopsida > Lamiales > Plantaginaceae > Penstemon > Penstemon barbatus. Next base: position 31,524,004 of record CM064879.1, on the reverse strand, counting down.
GCAGCTTTATCTCTCAAAGCTTCTGTTAAATCAATGTCATTTTCTCTTGACTTTTCATTTTCTTTATCATCGAACATCTCTACTCTTGGTGTCGGGATTAGGGTTTCCACAGGGATAACCGCTTCCGACCCATATACCAAGCTAAATGGGGTTTCTCCAGTTGAGCTCCTTACTGTGGTCCGATTAGCCCATAATACTCCTGGGAGTTCATCAAGCCATTTTCCTTTGGCTGCTCCTAATCTTTTTTCCAAAGATTTTATTATCTCTCGGTTTGCTACTTCAGTTTGTCCATTTGCTCGAGGATGTCCTACCGAGGTAAAATTCTGTTGAATTCCAAGTTTTGTACACCATTCTATTATCTGTTTCCCCGCGAATTGAGTTCCATTATCGGAGATAAGGATCCTTGGGATGCCGAATCGACAGACTATGAATTTCCATAGGAAATTGATAACTTGGAATTGGGTTATTCGTGCGAGGGCGACGCATTCTATCCATTTGCTGAAGTATTCTACAGCGACCAGGACATAGGATTTCTTAGATCTGGCCGCTGGGAAAGGTCCCACGATGTCCATTCCCCACTGATCGAATGGCCAACAAACTGGAATAGGGTGCATGTTTTCTGCTGGTCGATGACATATGTTAGCATGGATCTGGCAGTGATGACATTCTTGGACATATTGAGCGGTATCTTTATTGATGGTCGGCCAATAGTAACCCGTCCTGAGGCATTTTAAAGCCAATGCCCTTGATCCGCTGTGGTTTCCTGCATCCCCGTCATGTATTTCTCGTAGTATATCGACGGTTTGTGATTCAGGGACGCATTTCAGAAGAATTCCTGATACCGATCTTCGGAAGAGTTTTCCTTCTATAAGTGTATACTTCGGAGCTCGATATCTTATTTTCCGAGCTTCATTTTGGTCAGGTGGTAGTTTTCCTTCTCGAAGATAGTCTATCATTGGGGTCATCCAGTTTTCTTCGGCTTCTTCGATTTCCATTATATCCACTACTGGTGTTTCATCGATGTCGATTGCTGGTGTATTAGAGATCAACCAGTTGATCACCCGTTCGGTCTTTCCGTCATGGGATCCTGTGAATTTTGATAGCTGATCGGCCCATTTATTTTCCGAACGTGGGATGTTCTGGATACTAAAACTTTCAAATTTCTCAGCTAGAGTTTTCACTTTGGCGAGGTATTTGACCATGTTGAATTCCTTAGCCTCGTATAGGCCTTCTATCTGTCTTTGCACTAATTCTGAATCAGTTAGTACCTAAAGGCTTTTTATGTTGGCTTTGATCGCCATCTCCATTCCTGCAATTAACGCTTCATATTCAGCTTCATTGTTTGTTACAACGAAGTCCAATGTTATCGCGTAATTCAAATCTTCCTTATTTGGTCCTGTGAAGTTGATTCCGGCGCCTCCTCCTTCTCGGCATGAAGCACCATCGACATGCATTAGCCAAGTTTGATCTTCAATGATCAAAACATCGTCGTTGAGGCAGCTCGATGATTCAGTAGCCTGTGTCGGTGTTTCTAATATAAAATCAGCCAACACTTGGGCCTTGATGGCAATCCTTGGTTTGTAGTCTACCTCGAACTGGCTGAGTTCGATGGCCCATTTGATTAGTCGACCGGAGGCTTCTGGTTTTGCTAGAACTTGCCTTAGCGGCTGATTCGTCAAAACGATGATTTTGTAAGTTAAGAAGTAGGGTCGGAGTTTTCGTGCAGCCACTACTAAGGCCAGCGTGAATTTTTCTATTTCTAAGTAATTTTTCTCCGCCCCTTGTAATAACTTGCTGAGATAATATACGGGCTTATGCTCTGAGCCCTCAACTTTAATTAGTACTGAACTAATCGCTACATTGGAGATGGAGATGTACATATACAATGGTTCTCCTTCCGTTGGTTTTGCCAACATCGGAGGTGTCGTCAAATATTCTTTGAGCTGCTCGAAGGCCTGATCGCATTCTTCGGTCCAAACAAAGTTCTTTGCCTTTCGGAGAGTTTGGAAAAAAGGGAGGCTTTTGTCTGCAGACTTTGATATAAATCTGTTTAATGCTACGATTTTTCCAACTAGGCTTTGTACTTGGGAGATGGTTTTGGGAGGTTTCATTTCAGTTATGGCTCGGATTTTTTCTGGGTTGGCTTCTATTCCACGTTGGTGAACTAGATATCCCAAGAATTTTCCTGATTTGACACCAAAGGTGCATTTTGCGGGGTTTAACTTCATACGATATTTTCTTAAGATCTGAAAGCATCGATCGAGATGTTTTACGTGATCCGCTTCGTTCATACTTTTGACCAGCATGTCGTCCACGTAGACTTCCATCAGTTCTCCGATTAATTCTTTGAACATTAGGTTTACTAACCTTTGGTAAGTGGCTCCGGCATTTCTTAATCCGAATGGCATTACTATGAAGCAATATACTCCCTGCTCGGTTACGAACGCGGTCTTTTCTTGATCCCGCTCATCCATGTATATTTGGTAAAACCCTTGGAAGGCGTCCATCATACTGAATAATGCGAAGCCAGCTGTCGAGTCGACCAATAAGTCGATCCTTGGCAGGGGGTATGGGTCGCGCGGACACAACTTGTTGAGGTCGGTGAAATCATTACACATCCTCCATTTATTATCTTTTTTATCTCCTTTTGCGACTAGTACGACATTGCATAGCCATTCCGAGAAATGAATTTCTCGGATTTGTTTTGCCTCGAGCAACCTTTCTACCTCGGCTTTGATAATTTTATCTTTCACCGGTCCATGATTTCTCTTCTTCTGCCTGGCGAGTTTCGCCAAAGGATCTATTTTTAGGGAATGCTTGATTATTCGAGGATCAATTCCTTCAATGTCATTTGCGCTCCAAGCGAAGACATCGGCATTGTTTCTGAGGAAGTCGATCAGCATTATTTCTCCTTCTTCGCTCAACTCTGTACCAATTCTCGTCTTTTTGGATGAGTCGCCTTCTACTAGAATTATATCTTTATGTTCAGGGGGTTTCAAAGATAAGTCTAGCGGTTCTTTCCCCTTTTTATCTAGTCGATCAGTACTAGGAATATCAACCTCATTTCTAATGAGATCGCCTTCAATCTTTCTCTTGCTCGGAGTAATGGACTTAGGGTGTTCTTTCATAGTTAACGAAGTACTATAGCAGTCCCAAGCCATGCAATGGTCGTTTGTTATTTCTCCGATGCCTGTATCGGTTGGAAACTTTATCTTCTGATGATAAGTAGAGACAACAGCTCGGAATAGATTGAGAGCAGGTCGTCCCAATATTGCATTATAAGCGAAAGGGGTTTCTACTACTAGAAATTTTACTAGTTTCACTGTCCGGTGGGGTATTTTTCCGAGCGATACGCTTAAGGTTATCGTTCCGCTGGGGATGATTTCGGACCCCCCGAATCCTATTAATGGCGTAGCTACTTTCTGCAAGTTTATCTGCCCCAAGTCCATTTGGGCTAAAACTTCTCGGGAGATAATATTGGCTGAGCTCCCATTATCTATTAAGATTCTCTTGACATTGTAATTTGCTATTTCTAGCGATATTACCATAGGGAAGTCGGGGTTATCCTCTCTTGCGTCCCAGACAATATTTTTAGGTGCTTCGCCTTCATTAAAACTGATCTGCTGATCGTTTGATGGCCTGCTTTCCAGGGTCCAAATTTCTTTTGGGTATTTTGAGTTTCCAATTATGGACCTGGCAGTTCTTCGCCGGGCGTTACGACTATCTCCACCCGCGGGACCCCCGGAGATCGTATGGATAGTTCCATTGATCTGGTCGTGATTCGACTCCTGAATAGGTCGGCGTTCAGGTGACCTTTGATGAGAACTTCTCCTTCGATCACCATTCCGAGGGCTTCTACTTCTTTCCCTTTTACGATTATCTCGCTCTATGTATTCGTCAAGTTTTCCTTGCTCGATAAGTTTCTCAACTTCTCTCTTAAGGTGAAAACAATTCTCCGTTCGATGTCCATGTGCCCTATGGTATTTACAGTATTGATCGTAGTTTCGAGAACCTGGTCTCGGCTGCGCGATTTTCCTCGCTTCGGGAATCCAGTTATTTCTTTCTAGAACTTCCAATATTTCTTCCATTGGAACATTTAACCTTGGGTGTTCTACATGATTCACCCTGCTTCTGATTGGTTGATCATGGTTTCTTGGCCTTTGGTAGAAATTAGGTTGTCTGTCTTGGTCGGCTTTGTTGTATTCCAGTCGGTGGAAAACATTACCTCTCCTGGAAGATCGCTCGTAATCCAAAGATTTTTGGGTAGGAAACCTTTCATGCCGTTTGGAGCCTGAGGTGGTGGCTTTGTTTTTGTTTTTATCCTTAAAGGAATTCATCTCTTCTTGGGTCATATACTTAGAAGCCAAGCTCATAATGTCGGCAAACGTTCTCGGTTGTTTTCGACTGAGGGCGTTTCCAAACTGCCTATTTTTAGTGAGGTCGAAGAGGATAGAAATTATGTAATCGATATTCGGAGAGTCGATTTTGAGTAATTCTACGTTGAACCTCGCCAACCAATTTCTTAGGGATTCTCCCTCTTGTTGGTGTATGGTTCCTAGGTAGCTCATCGGAAGTTTTTGCCTCCTCTGACTGGCAAATTGCTGTATTAGTTTATTGCATAATTCTCGGAAACTGAATATAGAGTTGGCCGGCTGTTTGGCAAACCAATCCAGCGCGAGTCCTTCGAATGTTGTTACCATTAGCTTGGCGGTGAATTCGGCGGAGTGGGCATACAAATTCATTATGTTCGTAAAGCTAAAGATATAATCGTCCGGGTCGGTGGTTCCATCATATCGGGGTAGTCTTCCCGGGACCTGTCTCGCGGACTGTGCTTCTTTTATTTCCCTGCAGAAAGGAGAGCAAGCCGCAAGGCTTTCCTGGAGTTCTGCAGTCCGGGCCCACGGGTTCTGCAAAGATCGTAATCGTTGTTCAAGTCGCTCCTGTACCATCCTTTCAATTTCTCGTTCTGAGAATCGAGTCGCTCTCGGTCGATAGGGGATTGCATCATCTATATCATCTTCGATTGGGATGATCGTTCGTTCCTTCGATCCGCTGCGACCTGCTTGTGGTACTCTTCGACCAGTTCTTCTTTGGGGACGGTTGTCGGAAGGTTTAGAATTGACCTGCTGTGGGCTGTGTAGCGAGCGTCGCTCACTTGCTGGGCTGTCAGCTTGTTGAGAGGTCCGTTCGTTCGGCCTTGGCACTCCTGGCGCGGGAGTTGCCCTGGAAGCCGTAACGTTTTGAGGAATTTGGTCTAAAACTAGCAATTCTTCTGGAGAGAGTGACTTGAAGAGCATTGCTATTTGTTTCAGTTTTTCCTGAGCGCCAGGGAGAGGAACGGGTATTTCGGGAACTTCCGGTTCTTCTGGTATTGTACCGGTAAGACCTCCTTGGTGTTCCTGCTGACGGGAACGGGTATCTGGGAGATTTTCATTGGTGTTGGGATTGTTGTTATCGTTGTTGTCTTGTGGATCTTCAGATGTGTTGTGGCCTGTGGTCGTATTGCTTCTCGCTCCAATGCGAGTGCTTTTCCTTGGGCGAGCCATGTGTCGATTCGAATAATTAACCTAGCCCCACGGTGGGCGCCAACTGATTTAACCGGATTTCGCCGGGTTAATTGTATATCAGTGAATTTGTAATATCGGTGGGGTTTACGATATTGGGGTATATATTTAGTAGGGCACTGTTACTTTATTCCGGATGGATCAATCACAAAGAAAAGCAATGATTAAGAACAAGAAGTAAAACCACAAATAAAGCTTAATAACACATCAATATGGAGATCAGAATACTATGAATCTTATTCAGTTATAATGCCTTAGGCTGTGAATATTGTATATTCTTGAAGTAAAAGGAATTTCATAGTTGTCAAAATACAATGATTAACTAGGTATTTATACAGTGTTAAACCTAGCGTTACAAGGAAACATAGTCCTAATAGGACTCGGCCCAAATATCCTTCATGGGTCCGGAGTATTATCTTTAGATCGAAGAGAGCTGTGCTTGGCCGGGTCTGTTAGACGATCCCGATCTGCTTGGATTGGTCGAATCGATCTTAACTTCTTCGTTCGATTCGAGTAATATGTAGGGTGTGAAATAGCCCCCATCAGTTTTGGAAATGAAGTAACTAAGTGCATTATGTCAAAAGCATTTTGATCTAATCAAACTTGCTGAAACATAAGCAACTAAATCCTCAATTATCTAAAAGGAGAATAGAATTCTCACGAAGCAAATCAAAGAAGGAATCAAACTTTGTTGATAAAACTTGGTTCGATTCACGACTGTGATCTTGCTATATTCCTTTATTCACATTAGGGGATAGCCTCCCCTGACTCTTAAAAAATTACTTGGTCTAGTACTTTTCGAAGTGAGTTCTTACACCGCCATGTCATTTAAGACATAGCAAAATACCCTTATATGAGAAATTAGATGGTAGATCTAATTCATATAATGTCTGTGGGGTATCAGACGAAATCCATTGGATACCTGTTCTACGACAACGAGAAACGAAAGTATCTCGTAAGAAGCTTATTCCTCTGTTGACGAAACTCTTGTCAAAGGAAATAAGGAATGTCA
>CM064879.1:31319137-31361686 GCA_003313485.2 Penstemon barbatus | reverse complement strand
CGAATTCTTACAATCGCTTCGAGCCGATCCTCACCAGACTCCTTTAATGACTCAGAAGGCGGTTTTGCGATTGGCTGAGCTCAGCACGTGCTCTTTCCCTGCCCTTCCAATCGATTATGGAAAAGCTTCAATCGACCCTACCAATGCCCCCTCCACATTAGGTGCGTCGAATTATCTTGATTTATCTTTTTACGGCTATAGCTAATTTCCTTTTATTCCTCAGTTGGGATCGTTGATATGTTTCGAACATCGATAGTTGGTCCGGTCGTTGCTTCCTTCTCTAAGGGTATCCAAGGTCGACCTCGTTGCCAAACATCGAAGGTTTCCCGTAAGGTAGTAAAATCCAGTTCTGGGGTCGATACCACCGTGGCTTCGAGCGCTATGGTGACTTTTCCCTAAATTGCCATTGCGGGAACCTCTCACCCTCATACTGCGGCCTAGGGAACTTCTCAATCTCGAACTTTCGATCTCCGGTCCGTTTTTCTGACCTGCTCCTCTAATCCAAATGAGGCGGGATTCAGCCATTATACCCTACAAGAGGTCCGAGCTCAAAAGATACTGGAAGCGAGAATGGCTCATAAGAGAAGTAGTGATACCCCCGAGTCTTCTAGAAGGGTGAAGCCTTTTGGTCGAGGACTGGGTCCGATCCAATGCCGGGCGGGCCATTCTGAGCCAGACCTGGCTGATTTCATGGAGGATCATCTTCACGGACCAAGGGCAGCTGGATTCCCAGAGGATGGAACCATCGAGTCCGACTTGGGCCCAAACGGGGAACATGCAGTGGATAAGTCTCTTCGGATGTTCATGGCCGGGAGATTTAAGGATGATAATACCGCGCTATTCCTTAAAAACGACTTTGAGCTCGCGGGTGATTATGCCTATGCTCTGCAAAAGGTATATACGTTTTTCACAAATACTAACTTTTCCTTAAAATCTTTGCTTCGCCTTTAATGTTTAACTTCTTCCCTAGGTCGGAGACTTGTTCAGTCATCAAGCTTACCGACTGGCCATTTTAAACGAGGAATCTCAGATGGCTCAGAGTGCCCTTCACAATGTTCTTACGGCGGAGGCTACCAAGGCTGATCAGTTGAGGGATACTACAACCAAGTTATCTGAGGTCGAAAAGGAGCTCGAGGAAGTTAAGAAGGGCCTTGACGGAAAGAGGGCCCTCGAGGAAGAGGTAACCAAATTGAGATCGGATCTTGAGCAGGCTAAGGCATTATCCGAACAGGCCTATGCTCGAGGCCGAGAAGAAGGCAGACTTCCCGCCATAAGAGAATTTTTAGAGTCACCCTTTCTTGACGCCTTAGTTCGCTTGCGGTCGGGTGGAATTAATCAAGCTTTCTATTATAAGGGAATTCAGCATCTCCTCTCAGCCGGAAGGATTCAAGGCACCCTTGACGATTATCTTCCTTACATGGATCCTTATGAGAACATTTTCGGGAAAGATCATAAGGCCTCCTCTCTTCCTACTAAGCTCGAAGACTTAGCCGACCACGAGTTCGCTCCATTTCTTGAAGAATTTGGAGTGCCAATGCCAAATCCTGACGTGCTCGAAGCTCAATCTGAGGATGAAGATGTGGATATTGAAGGGGATTCCCGCGATCAGGGAGAACAAGGCACCCTGACTTCCAATTCGAGTAAATCTGCAGCTGACGTGCAAGGTAATGATGAAGAAGAGAGCAGCTCGAGCAGTGATGATTCTGATAGCTCGGAAAGCGATTCTAGTGAAGGGAAAGAACAAGAGAGATCGGACCATGGTTCTGGCGTAAAGGAATCCAGCCGTTAATGATTATCATGTAATAGGATTTTCTTAGCGAACCATTGTAACTGTAAATTTGTTTTCATAGTCTCCTGTTTTTTTCTATTTGGCGGATGCTCGAATTTACACCTTTCCCTTAGTGCCATGCTTAATTTATTGCCTGTTTGACCGTTTTGTTGAACTTTATAACGTCATTCTTGCATACTTGGTTGCGTCATCGAATCTTTCTTGGGAGTGGTGACTTACCAATTATTGTAATTCGCATGATGTCGTGTCTCTTATAAATACTAAGGCCGTTTTACCTTGTTTTCACGATAACATCATACATAGTGATCGGAGCTTTGGTAAATTATTACGGTCAAATAATTATCCGAAAACCAAGAGATGAATGAAAATTCGAACGTTTCTGTAATTCCTTCCGTATCTTTCCCCAAACCCAATGATAGTAGGAACATAATGAAGAAGAGACAAGCTCCGGTTAAGTCCATTACTCCCGATGAGCAGACCTTCCATGGGGGAGGTAAATCTTCGACTGTCGCCCTTTCTTCGTGCCTGAAAAGCAAAAGCTCATACAAGAAAATTAAAAAGGTTTCTTTTGGAGAGGATGTGCGCGCAGCTTTTCCTGTTCGGTCCGTGCCTTTGAAAGCTGTTGAGTCTTTCAATTTATTGTTTCCTTCTGGCGTTTTTCCTTTTAAGAGGGATATAATTCATTTCGATAAAGTTCCACACGAGAAATCCGCTCTGAGCCTTTTTCGGGCCAATATTTCTATCTCCGAGGCAATTCTATCAAACATAGAATATTCTTCGTTCTTGTTTCAGTCTGGGTCGGATTTTCTTACCCGGGTAATTCTTGTTAATTTCCTTATTCTGATTTTCTTGTTTCTTTATTTTTTGCCTTGATATGTCTTCTCATAAGTTCAGGCCGGCGAAGAGTTCTCTGGTCTCTATGCGCTGGCAAAGCGTGAGATCGAACAACGAGCTATTATTACTCTCGAGCTGGCCAGGAAGAAGGTTGAGCTGGATCAGGCGCTGGAGACTAATAGATTTCTTATGGAGAAACTGTCCCGGAATGAGTTGAGCTCGGAATTAGAGAGACTCAAAGATATTTACGATTGTGAGAAGAAAAGCTCCGAGCTTCGGGAGAGGGAAGCTTATACCCGCAGATATGCTGATCGCAGTGCTGAAGTTCGAAAAATCCTTTCCGAAAATAATTTTGTTTAGTTGTATTAAGATTTTCCTCCGCTGTAACATAAGCTTGCTAAGATTTTTCTTTGTTGTAACATAATCTTGTTGTAACGGTAATATTGTCGAAATGTTGTTCTTTCTTCCATCTTCTCTATCTCCCCCTCTCTCTTTTTTTTTTTTTTTTTTTTTTTTGGGAAGTGGGATGGGCAAAGCGTTTAATGCTCGTATCGTGGCCGTTCATCCCAACAGATCTACACCATTGATGCTCAATTCCTCCCTCTATATATAGTTCCAAAATTACCTTCATATTTTTACTTGTCTGTAAATGTCTTGTTCGATCGGCATGGTTGTGTTTTTACTCCCATCGATCAATTTCATGTTCCACTTGATTTCTGCGATTAAGGAGTTCGAGGTTCGAAATCGAACTTTCTTTCTCAACCTCCTCAGCATCCTTATATGGGAAACATTTTCGACTAGGGTATCGACAGGCGAAAAGGATTGCGACTAGGGTACCGGCAGGCGACCTGCTTCTTTGGATTCATCTCCCCTGAGAAAGGTTAGAATTCCGGTATCCTATCGTTTCATCCGGTCGGTTAGTGGACTAGATATGCATCCATCTTTCCTTGATCGGATAATAGTCTTGGAGAGCTAACGGGGATCCGGTAGCAAGAATGCTGGAAAACTGTTTCCTCGCCGCTGGTTTATTGGACGGAGGTTTCGGATTTACTACGGTCCCGGGAGGCAAGCTCCGACTTTGTTCCCCTGTTTCTTCTTATTTGGCTTCGAAGACTTCCAGCTTATTCGTAGCATTTGTAGTAGAATAGGAACGAATGTAACGGTTTCGAATTCGAGTCTTCTTTGTTGTATCCTTTTCTCTGTATTTCGACGAATCATTTGTAATTGTTCAAACAGCTTATAAATGCAATTGTTTATCTTTATAACTCTCTTTTTCTATCTTTATTTTAACGGATAGTGATTTCGATCTTCTGCCATTTTGTCGTTCCATGATCTCGTTAACTTTATGAGTTAAATCAAAAATTTTAACAAAACTGAACTTTTATTCTCGTCATCTAATGATTCACGGTCTTGTAGTTTCATAAAACAGCCTTCAAATGATACTCTCTTTGTTGAACACAGAATTCTTGGGGATTCCCCAAGTTTGAAGAAATATTTTTCTTTGCTCGAGTAATATTCTTGACCTTTAAATCAGCAAGCACGCAGAAGAGATGTGATAGAATTTCAATCGATCTTGATTATAATTTTCGATCTAAGGGGCGTAGCAACGGCTTTCACCCTTAGTCGTTTCAGAGCATTTTTTAGCTTGAGGGTCGTAGCAACCGCTTTCACCCATTTGATAATTTCGATCTAAGGGGCGTAGCAACGGCTTTCACCCTTAGTCGCTTAAGAGCATTTTTAGCCCTAGGGTCATAGCAACAGCTTTCACCCATTTGATAATTTCGATCTAAGGGGCGTAGCAACGGCTTTCACCCTTAGTCGCTTAAGAGCATTTTTAGCCCTAGGGTCATAGCAACAGCTTTCACCCATTTGATAATTTCGATCTAAGGGGCGTAGCACCGGCTTTCACCCTTAGTCGCTTAAGAGCATTTTTAGCCCTAGGGTCATAGCCACGGCTTTCACCCATTTGATAATTTCGATCTAAGGGGCGTAGCAACGGCTTTCACCCTTAGTCGCTTAAGAGCATTTTTAGCCCTAGGGTCATAGCAACAGCTTTCACCCATTTGATAATTTCGATCTAAGGGGCGTAGCAACGACTTTCACCCTTAGTCGCTTAAGAGCATTTTTAGCCCTAAGGTCATAGCAACAGCTTTCACCCATTTGATAATTTCGATCTAAGGGGCGTAGCAACGACTTTCACCCTTAGTCGCTTAAGAGTATTTTTAGCCCTAGGGTCATAGCAACAGCTTTCACCCATTTGATAATCTCGATCTAAGGGGCGTAGCAACGGCTTTCACCCTTAGTCGCTTAAGAGCATTTTTAGCCCTAGGGTCATAGCAACAGCTTTCACCCATTTGATAATCTCGATCTAAGGGGCATAGCAACGGCTTTCACCCTTAGTCGCTTAAGAGCGTTTTTAGCTCGAGGGTCTTCACCCACTTTTATTATTCGATCCAAGGGGCGTAGAAACGGCTTTCACCCTTGGTCGATCTTCGAGGGTCATAGCAACAGCTTTCACCCTTTTTAATAGTCGATGGAGACAAGTAGAGATAGACAATAGATGAACAGAGATCGAGAATATTCAGAATATGACGAATAAATGAAGATTATGACGAAATGAACTTCCATTGAATAAACAACCTAATTCGAAATAAACTTTCATTGATCATATAGTTTTCTTAATCGCGAGAAACAAAGAAACAGAACGAGATGACTAATTAGTATTAACTATTCATCTTCATCTTCCATAATATTTCCTCGAATTAACGGCATTCCAGGCTCGAGGTAGGACCTCCCCATTAGGATGAGCGATTTTGTAAGAACCTTTCTTTCCAACTTCAATGACCACAAAGGGGCCATCCCAATTAGGTTGAAGTTTTCCAACATGCTTTGATACTTCTACCTTCTTGAGCACTAAATCTCCCACTTTGAATGTTCGGATTCGAACGTTTCGATTATAGGATTTTTCCATGCTAGACTTGGTGGATTGAATTTTCAACCTTGCCCGGTCCCTCCGACCATCTGCGTGATCAACTTCTATTTCCTTAGAGATTGGTTCTCCTCAGGATCATAAAATTCGACCCTGGGAGATGGTACGAGGTTCTCGACTGGAATAACAGCTTCCGATCCATAGACCAGACTGAACGGAGTTTCTCCTGTTGCAGCTTTAACAGTAGTCCTATTGGCCCACAATACCCCTGGCAGTTCATCGAGCCATTTTCCTTTTGCCTCAGATAGACGTTTTTCCAGAGATCGAACGATCTCTCTGTTCTCGACTTCAGTTTGTCCATTAGCTTGAGGATTCCCCACTGATGCGAAATTCTGCTGTATTCCGAATTTTTCGCACCACTCTGTGATCCTTCTTCCGGCGAACTGCGTTCCATTATCAGATATCAAAATCCTGGGAATTCCGAACCTGCAGACAATATTTTTCCACAAGAAATTTATAACTTGGAACTGAGTAATCTTTGTCAGAGCAACGCATTCGACCCATTTGCTGAAATATTCTACCGTAACCAATACGTAATTTTTCCGGGCTTTGGCTGTTGGAAAGGGCCCCACAATATCGATGCCCCATTTGTCAAAAGGCCAACAGATCGGAATTGAGTGCATATGTTCGGCCGGTTGATGGATCAAATTCGAATGAATTTGACAATGGTGGCATTTCTTTACGTAATCAACAGAATCAGAAAAAAGAGTAGGCCAATAATATCCTGACCTCGAACATTTAAGAGCTAATGCTCGAGCACCGCAATGACTTCATGCCTCTCCCTCGTGAACTTCTTTTAAAATAGCATTATAATGCATTTCGGGAATACATTTCAATAAAATTCCAGAAGAAGATCTTTTATAAAGTTGATCGTCAACTAGAGTGAACGATGACGCTCGGTATTTGATCCTTCCAGCTTCATTTTAGTTTTCTGGAAGCTTCCCTTCTCTGAGATAAGCAATAAGAGGGTTGATATAGGAAATCCTAGGCTCATCGATTTCCATGATGTCGACTGAGGGAATCACATCTAGTTCGATAGCAGATGTATTCGATAATAACCATGTGATTATTCTTTCATTCTTCCCATCAGCAAGTCCTGTGAACTTTGATAATAGATCTGCCCAAATATTTTCCTCCCTTGGTATAGGCTGAATATCAAACTTGTCGAACTCAGAGATCAACTTTTTTGTTTGGTTCAAATATTTGATCATGTTGAACTCCCTGGCCTCGTAAGTGCCTTTCACCTGTCTATGAACGAGTTCAGAATCTGTTAATACAAAAATTGATTTTACCTTTGCCTTTATGGCCATTTCCAATCCAGCGATCAGTGCCTCATATTCTGCTTCGTTGTTTGTAACGACGAAGTCCAAAGTGATAGCATAACTCAAGTCCTCACCATTGGGTCCTTGAAAATGAATTCCTGCTCCACCTCCTTCCCTGGTCGAGGAACCATCCACGTGCATCAGCCATACCTGATATTCTGCTTTTTCAACTATTCTTACCTCGGAGATTGCTGCTTCTTCCTCATTCGATATGCCTGTTGACTCGACTATGAAGTCAGCCAATACCTGTGCCTTTATCGGAAATCGTGGCTGATATTCAATCTCGAACTGACCCAGCTCGACCGCCCATTTTATCAATCTGCCGGATGCTTCAGGCTTTGATAGGACCTGTCTTAGAGGCTGATTCGTTAAGACGATGATCTTGTATGTTGGAAAATAAGGCCTTAACCTTCGCGCAGCTACCACCAAGGCAAGCGCGAACAACTTGCTCAAATAGTACACTGGCTTATGCTCAGATTTATCGAGCTTTACCAAGACCGAGCTAATAGCCTCTTCCGACACTGCTATGTATAAATATAGAGGTTCTCCATCGGATGGCTTGGCCAACATTGGTGGTGAGGTTAAGTATGCTTTCAGGTCTTCGAAAGCCTTATCGCATTCTTCATTCCACTCGAAGTTCTTAGATTTACGCAACAGTTTGAAAAATGGTAAACTCTTGTCAGCAGATCGTGAGATGAATCTATTCAATGAGATAATCTTCCCGATCAAGCTTTGAACATCTGAGAGCTTTCTTGGTGGATGTAAATCGGTAATTGCTCGAATCTTTTCGGGATTGGCTTTGATGCCTCTTTCATGGACGAGATATCCGAGGAATTTTCCCGATCGCACTCCAAAAGTGCACTTGGCGGGATTCAACTTCATTCCATACTTCCTTAGAATTCCAAAATATCGATCAAGATGGTTGATGTGGTCCTCCTCCGTCATACTCTTTACGAGCATGTCATCTACATGAACTTCCATGATTTCCCCTATCAAATCCTTAAACATCATATTGACTAACCTTTGATAGGTTGCGCCTGCATTTCTTAAGCCAAAAGGCATGACAATGAAGCAGTAGACTCCTCGCTCGGTGATGAACGTTGTTTTATCCTGGTCACTTTCATTCATAAAGATCTGATAAAATCCTTGGAAAGCATCCATCATACCAAAAAATACAAACCCCGCGGTTGAATCTACAAGCATATCGATCTGAGGCAATGGATAAGGATCTCTTGGGCATAATTTGTTTAGATCCGTAAAGTCATTACACATTCTCCATTTGTTTTCGATCTTTTCACCCTTAGAAACTAGGACCACATTACCTAGCCATTCTGTGAATTTTATTTCCCTGATCTGACCCGCTGCTAGTAATCTATCGACCTCCGCATTGATTATTTTGTCCTTTTCGCGACCATGATTGCGCTTCTTTTGCCTTACAGGTTTTGCCTTTGGATCGATATTCAATGAATGTGTTATCACCCGCGGGTCGATTCCAATTATATCGTCTGAGCTCCAGGCAAAAACGTCCACGTTTTTCTGTAAGAATTCAATGAGCATGGTTTCCATGCCCTTGCTTAACTCTGTTCCAATTTTGGTGAATTTCTCAGGGGAACCCGGAACTAGAGTTACTTCCTTGTGGCCAGGTGATTGCACACTCATGTCGACATTTTTCCCTTTCTTTCCTTGTAATTTTTCGCAGTCGTGAATTGTGGATTTTACGCCAGGCTCCAATTCCGCTACTTTTCTCTTAATCGTGAGTTCGGGTTCCACTTTCTTTTTAATGCTTAAAGATGAATTATAGCATTCCCAGGCCATGTATTGGTCGTTCCTCATTTTCCCTACTCCTCCCTCGGTCGGGAATTTTATCTTTTGGTGATAGGTAGATACAACCGCTTTGAAAATTTTTAGAGCTGGTCTCCCTAATATGGCATTGTAAGCGAATGACGTATCTACCACTAGAAATTTGATCATTCTTGTTATATTTTTCGGCTTGGTTCCTAGAGTCGTGCTCAAAAGAATGGTTCCCAGCGGGACGATCTCCGATCCCCCAAAACCAACCAAAGGAGTGGTTACTTTATCCAGATGTGGGTGACAAAGGTTCATCCTTGTGAGAGCTTCCGAAGAGATAATGTTTGCCGAGCTTCCATTATCGACCACTACTCTCTTGACTTCAAAATTGGCAATCTTTAATGTCAATAGCATGGAAAAATCCGGATCATCTTCGTTTACATCCCAATTGACATCCGCGGGTCGATCGGCTTCACTAAAACTTACAACCTGATTTTCCATGGAGTGAAATTCCAAAGATAGAATTTCCCTCTTTGCAGAGACCCCAGCCCTTATCGATCTCAGCGTTCTTTTTCTAGCATTTCTGCTATCTCCTCCTGCTGGTCCGCCAGCAATCATGTTTATCACTCCGTTTGACCATTCTTCCGTCTGATTTCGACCCTGCTTCTGTTGAGTATTAAACTTCCGCGGACTCCTGGACCTATAACGATTGTTATAGTTACCTCCTTTGACAAATTCTTTGAGTTTTCCTTGTGCAATTAGTTTCTCTATTTCAACTTTCAGTTGGTAACAGTTTTCGGTACTGTGCCCCCGAGCCCGGTGGTATCGACAGTATTGGTCGTAACCCAACGTACCTGGCCTTGCCTGCGTGATCCTTTGAGCCTCGGGAATCAATTTTCCTTCTTCTAGCATAGTTAACACCCCTTCCTTTGAACTGTTAAGTTCGGTAAACTGAATTTTTCCCGCTCTAGGAGGTCAAGCTCGTTCGTAGGTAGGTCCATAGGCATTCGAACCTTGGGGCGGCATATGTGGTTTATAGGTGTTGATTCATTGCCAAACAGACCCTCTGTTCGATCCTCCGTAATCACTGGGCTTTGGGATAGGAGCCCGATCCTGTTTCTTGTTTAGAGAAAGTTTCATAGTATGCGAGCTTTTCAGCTTATTCATCTCTTCCTGAATCATGTATTTCTCAGGGATTTCCATAATTCGCTCAAAGTATTTCGGCTGTTTTCTACACAAGGCGTTCCCGAACTGAGTACTTCTTGTTAGTTCGAACATTAATGAGGACAAATATTCAATCTGCGGAGTGTCAACTTTGAGAAGTTCGATACTGAACCTTGCTAACCATTGTCTCAAAGTTTCTCCTTCCAATTGTTTTATAGTTCCCAAATGATTTGCTGGTAATCTCGGTTTCCTTTGACTAGCAAATTGATGTTTTAATTTATCGCAAAATTCCTCGAAGGAAAATATTGAGTTAGGTGGCAACTTTCTGAACCAGTCGAGGGCAATTCCCTCGAAGGTAGTAACCATGATCTTGCAACAAAAGTCCTCAGAATGTCCGTACAAGTTCATCACATTAATAAAGCTGTTAATGTGTTCCCCGGGGTCGGTAGTCCCGTTATACCGTGGGAGTCTGGTCGGTACAGTTTCCGCGTTTCGAGCTTTGCGTATTTCTTGGCAAAACGGCGAACAACGCATGATACTGTTCGAAACCTCCCTGTCTCGCAGACTCTCTCTATTCGGAACATTTCCCGCTCGCCTCTCAGCACAATTGCCGGGAGGAATTCCTATCAACGTGCCTTCCTTCTCCAACTCCTTAGCCACTCTTTCTTGCACTATTTTTTCCAGTTCAACATCAGTAACCCTTTTGTAGGTCGATTTTTTGTTCTTGACAGCACTAGAAGGGTGGCTCTCCCCTACTATTGAATCTTCCACATCATGTACCGATTTCGGCGGAATTTCTGATCGAGCATTGACTCTCGAGGAAGGTTTGTTACTGGCGCATGCGATATAGATCGCAGTACACTGTTCTCACTCTGGATGTTCGAAGATGGTATTTCAGGTCTCTCGTGAACTGCTGGCTGATCTACAGGTGATTGATCAGCCCTTCCCCCGTTCAGAAATTCCCAACACATCGTGCCTATGATGGACCTTAGATCTCCACCTGTTGTGTGAATTGGAACATTATCCTGTGGTACAACCGGTGGAACCTCTGGTTGTCGAGCCGCACGCGACAGATTATCTTGCTCATTATTGACCGAATTCTACGCTCCTGCTGCGTGGGAGGGTTCTCCTCGGTTATACGTATTCCTCCTCGCAGTAGGCATATTTCGATCTAATACTCGAATAAGGCCCCTCGGTGGGCGCCAATTGATCTTACGCGTTTTCGTTAGTTCGATAAGGGTGGTGTAAAATGCCGTGCTAATGTATGTAAATGGAGGTAAAAGATCAATAGTATTGTATTCAGAATGGTCGAGTACAGATTACAAGAATTGAGAGTCCTATCCGAGCTTCATTGGATGCCGTACAAGCTAGAGGAAGAAATACATACAAGAAAGCCTATGCTATACTTCCTATGTAATTCCGAGCAGTAGCCTCGAAGGAAGAGCACTTGGGAAGTTGTGTCGTCGTCATAAATGCTTGGGGTATTTATAGCTGAGACATGGAACCAGGTGAACCACCCACAGGTGTGTATTACTCAGCCCACGGGCCTGGGCCTGAGGTCGGCCCAACAGTGATTTTGGACCCTGAGCTTCCATATCAGAGTCAGCGTAGGATTCCTGTGCTTAGGGCTCGAATTTATGCTCATGAGATCGAGAATGATGAATTTCGACCTCACTAGGCTGCAATAATGTTTGAGTCCATGTTACCCATCATCACCAAGACTTGTACAAGTATGCATGATTCACATGGAGTGAATTTGTAGCGTTTCATGAGCAAGGCATTTGAGGCCAAAGCATATGAGTAGGTGGTTCAATGGAGGATTGAACGCATCGAACGACCCGAATAGAGAAACCCATTGTGGAAGCGCATGTCGCATATCGGTGATGGGATGTTTCTCAAGGATTATAATAGTGTACGATTTAGTCCTTTGACTTGAGGTGCTAGGGCGAATTCGGTGCATGAAATTGCGTACTTAGATCTAGGTATAGGCCACTTAGCTTGGTCATAACATGCCTAGGTTGGGTGCGTATGGACATGTACGCGAGTGGTTAGTACCGATATGAAATCTATTGACTCACTGTAATGGGTGAGAGAATTTCCTATACGATTCTTAGATAATATATCCAAGGAATCTACAGCCGTAGTCGGTGGCGGATTTGGAAAGGGGTTTCAAAATTTAGAAGTCACAATGGAATGTTATCCTGAATTAGAAAGTATAGTTATCGAGACAAATTTGGAGGTGCCGATCAATTCACACACCCTAAGTTTTGATCGGGAATATTAGTCGATAGAAGGACCGTATGTACATGGTAATTATATGAGACGAGGTTCACAAGTATCAATTCACCTGAAAGTTGGGCTTCATGGGCTTGTGGCTAGACATCGACAATGAAGTGTAGGTACTCATGAGTTAATAGAGGATTTGATTCTAGGAGTGGTCAAGTAAAGGTTGTTTAATTGATCGGAGCAATTTATTGTTCATAAATTAAATCACGAGGAATTCGTGGGCCTGCTGCCAATTGATGGTGAACCCAGAGGGTCACACACAATACAATTGTACGGTGACTGTTGAAAAAGGATACTAAAGGAATTAATTGATTTAAAGGTAATTAAATCAATTAAATGAATTAAAGTATTTAATTCAAGTGGGAGATTAATTAATTGGCTGACTTAATTAATTAAATACTTAATTGAGTTGTTAATTAATTATATAAAAGAAATATTGATTTAATGGGATTGGGCATTAATTGAAGTAATTAATTAAATGAAAGGCTTGCAAGACATGGGCCTTTAATTAAAAGCCCATAAGGAGTCTTGCAAACCTAGGTCAAAAGAGAGTCTATAAATAGGGTTCTACTAGAGCTCAAAAAGCCAACACCCTAAGCAAAAACCCTAGCCTCCTTTGACCTAGTAGCCGCTGCCCCTCTCCCTGCGCCGCCAAGCCTAGTGCCGCCGCCAACCTACTGTCGTGAGCAGCCCTAGCGCCGCCGCCGCCTCTCCCTTGTTCCACCGTGCTAGATCTTGCCTTGCCAAGTTGATCTGCACAGTCCTGCAACAACGAATCTCCTAGATCCAGTTCTGAGCCTAAGACTAGGAGGTGTCACCAAAATCCAGTTGGTGTGGACTATCCTTGGAGGTGAGACGCTTGGATCACTTCTGTGAACTAGATCCAAATCCATATTCAGAATCAGAACTTAAGGTTGCCACCACCTTGCCTGTGGTGAGGTAAATCGCAAAAGCCCCCTTGTTTAATTCAATGTGTGACGGCCCGAGCCCCCGGGTCGGGTCCGAAGTGGATCCACCCCCGAGTCCGGGTCCGTGTTCGGTGATCACGACCAAAATTGACCAGATTTTTTTTTTTATTATTTTTTTTTTATAAAACATAGAACACAGTAATTCGAATCATAATACATAGATAACAACATAAAACCCGGTACACTGCGATATGCAGGAGCGGGCACAAAATACAACATAAGCGCAACCGCACATTAGCCACAGGGATCCAAACACTACTTAGTCTTTACATACTTGATCATAATTAATACATACTAATACATAACATAACATAAAACAAAAGATAACATGGTGACCCACGAAGACCGACAGACAGGATCTGAGAGACGAACACCAACTCTAGATATCAGACCCTGGAATACCTGTATCTGAAAAGAAGTAAACGGGAATGCTTAAGTTGGTCGCCCAACTTAGTGAGGCTGTAGTGCACATGTGCGCGTGTAGTGTATGAATATAACATAATATATTTGTGCATATTTAATACATTAATTAAACACATATAATATCAATTTAACAGTTAAACAAATAACCAAAGGTTGTTGATGCCGTCCTCCTCTTACTCTCCAATCCATATTCGTGAATACCACCACCAAACACTCCAGTAAGGTGCGACCTTACATTACAGTGCGCATTGACGTCAAATGCCAGGAGTTTGACATTCACTCCCCAAGTGTAACCTCCACACTTGGCTCGTGAAGCAGGTCTACGGTGGATCGAGGTAACCCTCCGGCCCTTACCTTCCGGGTTATCCACGATTCCGTACACCAAAATAGGGCCCACATAGAGATAACAAACAGTACAGTACAGTAACAATTCAGTAATAGGAAATCGGTAAACAACTCAATAACAGTTCAACACATAATATCAATGATTCGTAAGCATATAGGCATAATCAATAATTCAACGTGTAGCTCATCCTAATAGCCGAGTTCTTTATGTTATTATACATCACATGCTTGTTCGTTTAGGAACTAAGTTACAGTTCTGACTCGACCTACTAGCACATTTAGACTTACACACATATAACACACAACACTCACCTTTGCTGCTTAAATTTTCTGAAGAAAGTGCGACAAGTGTGACGACTCTGGTTCCTCCTGTACATATTTTATGTAACGATCTTAGATTACAATTATAGCACGAGGATTCAATCAATGACTAAGCAATGTTTTAGTCAACATACATTTAATCATAGTTGATCGATATTGAAACTACGATCGAAAGATGGACTTTCAAGTTCGGTCAAGGGTTCTAAGATTTTATTATAAGGTTATGAGTAAAGTTATTTATTTCAAGAATTTTATGTAGTAAGTTCTAATTGAAATATTTATTATTACTATTAATTCGAAATCAAACTTTACTCGACAATTTAACCCCTTTATTTTATTTGGTAATTTTAAACTTTTTTTTTTTTTTTTTTCAAACATAATGCCCAAAACTCTCAACATTTTAAATTAATAACACACCATAGTAAAAGATAAATCTTGTAAGACAAAAAAAAAATCCCAATTTCAACCATCCAACATTTTAAGAAGATTTGTCTTCCTTGTAGATCTAAAATGTAAACACACAATTTATCTTCAAGATTTTATTTCAACAATCCCTTTCAAAAAAATTTAAACAAAGAAAACATGAAACAACCATTTTCCTCATATACTTATGAACCTATAATATTTCATTCAAATGCTAAAAATCCTAAGCATGATAATCTAATTTTTCTAGGTTCAAACTCATAAAATTACATATATATATCAAAAATTTAGTTAAACATGCTTTTGGGGTTCAAGAGATGGGTTTTCTACAAGAAGCAAAAATACCGTACTAGTTTGTCTTCAAAAAGTGGTACGGCACGGGTGCGAATAGCTGCTGTCTATGGTGGCTCACGGCGGCAGTGGCGGCTCACGGCGGCAGCAGTGGTGGTGGTCCGTCGGGAGGTGGTGGTGATGGTGGTGGTTTCTCCTATACCTTCTACTTTCAATATAATTTCTCTACTCTTAAAATAACCCTCACTATCCTCTCCAACTTCTCTCTAACTTTTCACTTCAAGAAAGTAATGGTTGGTGTAGGGGAACACAAAAATCTGAAATTTGGAGGTATAATAAGAGGGGTGAAGTGCTTGAATGGAGAAGGTGGAGTAGAGGTATGGTTATACCTCATGTAGGGGCATGGCTACTTCATAGGGTCATGGCCATAGTTGATTTCTTGGCTTTCTACTCATTACATTGTTTGATGTAGGATTTGAAAAGATTGAGGCGAATTTGCACTTTGCTCCCTGAGCTTTGGTAAAGTGCATTTTTGCCCCAAAAACATAAAATTTTGCGCACTTAGGTCCAAAATAAATTACAAAATGACCCCAATGTTTTTAAAAGGCAATATACATGTTTTCTAAATTATTTCTATGTCCAACATTCCATAAGAAGTAATTAATGTATTTAATATAGCACAAAAAGAGAGTTCAATTTAACTTTAAAACACATTAGCAAATAAAATTGGATATTAATCCAATTAAATTACAATTAAAGGACCCGAAAAATTCTCGGGTATTACAATCTTTCCCCCTTAAAGAATTTGGTCCCCAAATTCAATCTTGAGGTTCGAAGAGTTCAGGGTATTGCTGACGCATCTGCTCTTCCGGCTCCCAAGTTGCTTCTTCAATGCTTTGACTGCGCCAAAGAACTTTCACTATTGGAATCTTCCTTTTTCGTAATTCTTGGAACTTCTTATCCAAAATACGAATAGGCCTCTCAACGTACGATAGACTCTCTTGGAGTTGCAAGGGCTCGTAGTCTATCACGTGAGACGGGTCCGGTAAATACTTCTTCAGGAGTGAAATATGGAACACGTCGTGTATCCCACCGAGGTTTGCTGGTAGATCCAACTTGTACGCTACACTCCCAACTCTTTCCAAGATCTTGAAAGGTCCGACATACCGAGGATTTAGCTTTCCTCCTTTGCCATGTTTGATAAGGCCCTTTTTAGGTGAAACCTTAAGGAACACTTGATCGCCTACCTCAAATTCGAGAGGTTTTCTACGGCGATCGGCATAGCTTTTCTGGCGACTTTGAGCAGCTAGCATCCTTTTCTTAATCATCGGTACTATATCCATGGCTTCCTGAACCAAATCAGGTACTCCCTCAACCGTGGTGACCAAAGTTCGGGATTTATGCTCATCCAAATCCCAGTGGATCGGAGATCTGCATTTTCGACCATACAATGCTTCATAGGGCGGCATCTGAATGGTAGACTTAAAACTGTTATTATAGGCAAACTCTACTAATGGCAAATTTTTATCCCAACTTCCCTTGAAATCGAGGGCACAAGCCCGAAGCATGTCCTCTAGAATCTGAATAGTACGCTCTGATTGGCCATCCGTCTGTGGGTGTGCCGTAGTACTAAACTGAAGCTTAGTGCCCAGAGCACCTTGAACCTTTGTCCACAACCTTGACGTAAACCTTGGGTCACGATCGGAAGTTATATCCTTTGGCACCCCGTGCAGTCGAATGATTTGATCGCGGTATAACTCTGCCAGTCGTTCGACAGGGTACTTAACATTGACGGGAATAAATCGGGCTACCTTTGTCATTCTATCGACAATAACCCAAATGGCATCATGTTGACCTCGAGTACGTGGCAAACCAGTCACAAAATCCATCGTTATTGATTCCCATTTCCAGTCGGGTACTGGTAATGGTTGCAGCAACCCTGATGGTCGCTGGTGTTCTGCTTTCACTTGCTGACAGACTAGACATCTTGCCACGAAATCCGCCACATCCTTCTTCATACCGTCCCACCAGAAATGAGCCTTCAGATCCTGATACATCTTGTTTCCTCCCGGATGAATGCTGTATCGGGAACGATGGGCTTCTTCCAAAATTTGCTCCTTTAATCCAGTATCCATGGGAACACACAACCTCCCCAAAAACCTGAGAACTCCTTCTGCATCCACGTTAAAAGGTGAATCAGCTATTTTCGGGATTGATTCCTTGATTTTTCCAATCTTTTCATCTAGTTGTTGAGCTGACGCAATCCGTTTGAGTATGTCCGGTTTCACCAGCAGACCGGCGAATAAGATTCCCATCTTAACTTCCTCTGGATTCCAACAACAAAGACTTTCCAACATTCCCCACTCTCTTGCCATAAGGTGAGAGACGTTGATCTTTCGACTCAATGCATCCGCTACCACATTTGCTTTGCCGGGGTGGTACTGAATTGTACAATCGTAGTCGTCCAAGAATTCCATCCAGCGTCTTTGTCTCATATTCAGCTCCTTCTGAGAGAATAAATATTTTAGGCTCTTGTGATCTGTGAACACCGCAAACGACACCCCATAAAGGTAGTGCCTCCATTTACCCAATGCAAACACTACCGCAGCCAACTCCAAATCATGGGTCGGGTAGTTCCTCTCATACGGCTTCAACTTCCTTGAAGCGTAAGCTATTACCTTGCCATTTTGCATTAGGACGCATCCCAACCCTTCTTTCGATGCGTCGGTGTAAACCATAAAGTTCTCTGACCCATCCGGTAAAGCCAATACCGGCGCAGTTGTCAATTTCTTTTTCAACTCCTGGAAGCTTGCCTCACACTTCTCGTTCCAATCGAATGGAACTTTCTTATGAGTTAACTTTGTCAAAGGCGAGGCTATTTTCGAAAAATCCTGAATAAACCTACGATAATACCCTGCCAGACCTAAGAAACTCCGAATCTCGGTCACTGTCTCTGGCCTCTTCCACTCAGTGACCGCTTCAACCTTAGACGGATCGACCGCTATCCCATCTCCTGAAATAATGTGCCCTAGAAAGGCAACTCTATCTAACCAAAATTCACATTTGCTGAACTTTGCGTACAATTTATGTTCACGCAAGGTTTGGAGCACCTTCCGAAGATGAGCCTCGTGTTCTTGCCTAGATTTCGAGTATATCAAGATATCATCGATGAATACTACCACAAACTGATCTAAAAATGGCTTGAAGACTCGATGCATTAAATCCATGAAGACGGCAGGGGCATTCGTGAGGCCGAAAGGCATCACGACAAACTCAAAGTGTCCATATCGCGATTTAATGGCTGTTTTCGGTACGTCTTCCTCCTTGATCTTTAGTTGATAGTACCCTTGCCTTAAATCCAACTTTGAGTATACCAGAGATCCTTGTAGTTGATCAAACAACTCTTCGATATACGGTAGAGGGTACTTGTTCTTGATGGTCACACTATTCAAACCACGATAGTCGATGCATAGACGCAACGAACCATCTTTTTTCTTCACGAACAAGACAGGGGCTCCCCACGGAGATGAGCTAGGTCTAATAAATCCTTGCTCCAACAACTCCTGAAGTTGAGCTTTTAGCTCCTTAAGCTCGGCGGGGGCCATGGGGTATGATTTCTTCGCAATCGGCGTCGTTCCTGGTACGAGATCAATTATGAACTCCACTTCTCGATCTGGTGGTAGAGTCGTAAGTTCTTCCGGAAAAACGTCCGCGAACTCTGCCACCACGGGTACCTCTTTTAAATCAACTTTATCCTTCGGCTTGTTGATGAGGTAAGCGATAAATCCTTGTCCGCCCTTGCGTAATTCCTGACGAACTTGGGCCGCGGACAACAACGGAACCTTTAGGGCTTTTCGAACACCCCAAAAACAAGCATCTGGTTTTTCGGGGGTAGAAAGTGTTACTGTTTTACGTCGGCAGTCTAAACGGGCAGCATGGGTGGATAACCAATCCATCCCCAAAATTACATCAAAACCTTGGATCGGCAACGCGATTAAGTCAGCAGGAAACACTCTCTCCTCGATCCTAACCTCACATGCCTTGTAAACCGAACTCGTTATGAACGAGGTTCCTAATGGAGTATGAACCTCTAACTCATAGGGTAAACTTTCTACTTTACTCATTAGTTTCGTGCTATAGGAAGGTGTTACGAATGAATGAGATGCACCAGAATCAAATAACACTTTGCATAAATGCCCGGAAACATAAAGTGTACCTTCCACCACATCGTTTGCATTAAGATCTGACAACTCATCACCCTCCATAGCAAAAGCTCTCCCAGGCACCCTCGGCTTCGGTGGTCTTCCAGTCTGGGACGATCCTCCACCAGCTGGAATAGGCGCAGGAGGTGCCTTGGGGCAGTTTTTGATAAAATGATCCTGAGCCCCACACCTCAGGCACTTACCAGTCTTTTTCCAGCATTTGGGCTCTCCATGCCCTTTCAGTCCACAGAAGGTACAAGCTCCATCTGGTGTCTTCCCAGGAGCATCCTGTGGTTGCTGGTGTTGTTGTTGGCCCCTTGGATTCCCTGAGCTTGATTGACCAGTTCTTGGTGCCTTTCCTGCATTCCTCCCCGACTGCCAGTTTGTCTGAGGAGGCCTCGACCTCTTTTCTGGAAACTGCATAGCATTCAGCTCTATCAGTCCATTCTCAATGCGAGTGGCTCTCTCCACTACTTCAATGTAAGTGACAATGTTGTGAGAAAGAAGTGCACGCTGGAGCTCTGGCCTTAGGCATTTGATGAACCGGCGTGTGCGGCGAGTTTCATCAGTCATCAAATGGGGAGCATAGCGGACGAGTCGAGAGAAAACAGCCTCAAATTGGGGAACCTTCATATTTCCTTGCTTTAAAGCATTGAATTGCTCCTCACATTGTTCACGAAGCACAGGGGGAACATATTTATCATTAAATTCCTTCACAAAATTTTCCCAAGTCCTCGCAGTTTGGTCCCTATCCCAAACCATCTCCCTCGTCTGCCACCAGGACCTAGCAGCATCTTCAAAGCGATAAGTAGCCAACAAAATCTTTTGAGTGTCCGAGTAGTCCAAGGCTCGAAATATATTTTCGATCTCAGCCATCCAAGCCTCAGCTTTTCGATCATCAGGTTCCCCAAGGAACTTGGGTGGTTGGAACCGCAGAAAACGTTCCAAAGTCTGGTCTAAGGCAGGTGGTGCCGGTGGTGTAGGCACGGCCTGCGCAGCACCTTGCAGTGCTTGGGTAAACCCGGCCAAGGCGGCGATGATCCGTTCTGCCTGGTCAACAGGTGGTGCTGCTGGTGGGACTACCGGCGCCCCCTCAGACTGGTCAGAGGGAACCCGACGTCCAGCACGACTCTCGGCTCGATTTCCTGCCATTCTGAATATCGAAAATGGCTCGTTAGGGAAATAAAACCAACAAATACATATTACCACTACAAGATCGACAACCAAATAAAACTAAACCATAATATCATACATAATATCATAAGAGGCAAACCGCCAAACAGAGTACTGCCATAACGGCACAAAAGAGTCAAAACATGTCTACCATACCACATAAAACATATACAAAAGTCAAAATGACTTCACTACTACAAAATAACAAAAGGTAGTCCTTATGCCTCTCAATCCTACTCGTCTACAGGACCATCCCCTGGGGCCTCCTCACTGGGGTCCTCCTCCTCGTCTATAGGGTCAGTAGCAGCTTCTGCCTCCATATGAGGGCGCTCCTCCTCGATCAGTGTGCTATTATCTGCCTCTATCTCGTTAGCTAGGGCCCTCAACTCCTCTATGACCCTGGAGGACTGCAGCACCCTACGGTTCCTGATGGCCCGAAGCTCCTGCAAGCGGAGTTCCAAGGCATCGGCTCTATCATTGGCGTCTTCGGCATTGATGTCCGCCATCAAGGCAAGGTCAGCATACCGATCACGATCAGCCTCTAACTGGTGAACCACACGGTTCGGGTAATGGCCTCGAAGCTGTCCATTATCGAGATGCCCAGGGGTCCAAGTAGGACGATAGATCCTACGAGGTCTAGAGCGGCGAATAACTAGGGGACGAGGTGCCGAGTCGTCACTAGCAAGGTCATCATTGGCCCTACGGAGCCCCATATATCTGCGAATGACTTTACTCCTTTGTCCAACGCTCGAACTACGGCTACCCTGGCTCGACATCCTATCATACTCATAAGATAAGAACAACCACTTAACATATGATAATTACACATATAGACTCATGATGCAGTTAAAACACGACACAACATATGACTTCCGAGGATCCATGACCTGACTTAAAGACTAAGCTCTGATACCACCTGTGACGGCCCGAGCCCCCGGGTCGGGTCCGAAGTGGATCCACCCCCGAGTCCGGGTCCGTGTTCGGTGATCACGACCAAAATTGACCAGATTTTTTTTTTTATTATTATTTTTTTTTTATAAAACATAGAACACAGTAATTCGAATCATAATACATAAATAACAACATAAAACCCGGTACACTGCGATATGCAGGAGCAGGCACAAAATACAACATAAGCGCAACCGCACATTAGCCACAGGGATCCAAACACTACTTAGTCTTTACATACTTGATCATAATTAATACATACTAATACATAACATAACATAAAACAAAAGATAACATGGTGACCCACGAAGACCGACAGACAGGATCTCGGAGACGAACACCAACTCTAGATATCAGACCCTGGAATACCTGTATCTGAAAAGAAGTAAACGGGAATGCTTAAGTTGGTCGCCCAACTTAGTGAGGCTGTAGTGCACATGTGCGCGTGTAGTGTATGAATATAATATCAATTTAACAGTTAAACAAATAACCAAAGGTTGTTGATGCCGTCCTCCTCTTACTCTCCAATCCATATTCGTGAATACCACCACCAAACACTCCAGTAAGGTGCGACCTTACATTACAGTGCGCATTGACGTCAAATGCCAGGAGTTTGACATTCACTCCCCAAGTGTAACCTCCACACTTGGCTCGTGAAGCAGGTCTACGGTGGATCGAGGTAACCCTCCGGCCCTTACCTTCCGGGTTATCCACGATTCCGTACACCAAAATAGGGCCCACATAGAGATAAAAAACAGTACAGTACAGTAACAATTCAGTAATAGGAAATCGGTAAACAACTCAATAACAGTTCAACACATAATATCAATGATTCGTAAGCATATAGGCATAATCAATAATTCAACGTGTAGCTCATCCTAATAGCCGAGTTCTTTATGTTATTATACATCACATGCTTGTTCGTTTAGGAACTAAGTTACAGTTCTGACTCGACCTACTAGCACATTTAGACTTACACACATATAACACACAACACTCACCTTTGCTGCTTAAATTTTCTGAAGAAAGTGCGACAAGTGTGACGACTCTGGTTCCTCCTGTACATATTTTATGTAACGATCTTAGATTACAATTATAGCACGAGGATTCAATCAATGACTAAGCAATGTTTTAGTCAACATACATTTAATCATAGTTGATCGATATTGAAACTACGATCGAAAGATGGACTTTCAAGTTCGGTCAAGGGTTCTAAGATTTTATTATAAGGTTATGAGTAAAGTTATTTATTTCAAGAATTTTATGTAGTAAGTTCTAATTGAAATATTTATAATTACTATTAATTCGAAATCAAACTTTACTCGACAATTTAACCCCTTTATTTTATTTGGTAATTTTAAACTTTTTTTTTTTTTCAAACATAATGCCCAAAACTCTCAACATTTTAAATTAATAACACACCATAGTAAAAGATAAATCTTGTAAGACAAAAAAAAAATCCCAATTTCAACCATCCAACATTTTAAGAAGATTTGTCTTCCTTGTAGATCTAAAATGTAAACACACAATTTATCTTCAAGATTTTATTTCAACAATCCCTTTCAAAAAAATTTAAACAAAGAAAACATGAAACAACCATTTTCCTCATATACTTATGAACCTATAATATTTCATTCAAATGCTAAAAATCCTAAGCATGATAATCTAATTTTTCTAGGTTCAAACTCATAAAATTACATATATATATCAAAAATTTAGTTAAACATGCTTTTGGGGTTCAAGAGATGGGTTTTCTACAAGAAGCAAAAATACCGTACTAGTTTGTCTTCAAAAAGTGGTACGGCACGGGTGCGAACAGCTGCTGTCTATGGTGGCTCACGGCGGCAGCGGTGGTGGTGGTCCGTCGGGAGGTGGTGGTTATGGTGGTGGTTTCTCCTATACCTTCTACTTTCAATATAATTTCTCTACTCTTAAAATTTTTGAAGAACCCTCACTATCCTCTCCAACTTCTCTCTAACTTTTCACTTCAAGAAAGTAATGGTTGGTGTAGGGGAACACAAAAATCTGAAATTTGGAGGTATAATAAGAGGGGTGAAGTGCTTGAATGGAGAAGGTGGAGTAGAGGTATGGTTATACCTCATGTAGGGGCATGGCTACTTCATAGGGTCATGGCCATAGTTGATTTCTTGGATTTCTACTCATTACATTGTTTGATGTAGGATTTGAAAAGATTGAGGCGAATTTGCACTTTGCTCCCTGAGCTTTGGTAAAGTGCATTTTTGCCCCAAAAACATAAAATTTTGCGCACTTAGGTCCAAAATAAATTACAAAATGACCCCAATGTTTTTAAAAGGCAATATACATGTTTTCTAAATTATTTCTATGTCCAACATTCCATAAGAAGTAATTAATGTATTTAATATAGCACAAAAAGAGAGTTCAATTTAACTTTAAAACACATTAGCAAATAAAATTGGATATTAATCCAATTAAATTACAATTAAAGGACCCGAAAAATTCTAGGGTATTACACAATGTGTGTTTTTGTTTGATGCTTGCATATAAATAATATGGAGATTCTTATATGGGACCTTGGGTGCTTCGAAAAATTTTAAATTCCGCACTTTCGTTGTTCTGACAATCGAGACAACCCAACCACTATCCCAACAGTGGTATCAGAGCCAACTCCATCATTATTATACGAAAAGCCTGAACATAATGTGTTTTCATCGTATATGTTTAATTATGTATATGTAAACACGTGATAATTATGTTTTTTTAATTGATTCTTACTTGTTATGACTAGATCTATGATTGGGTAAAACTGCTTTTTCAGATCTGTGCCGATTTTATAGTTTTTGAAAACTTCAAGACTTTTATGCAAAGAAATCGAGATTAGGGTTTTTAGGGGCTGAAAATTAAATTTTTTCGAATCTGGAAATTTCAAAATTACTAGATTGTTGTCGTTTTGTAATTTCCGAAAGTTTGGGGACTGTTTTGCAATTACCAAAAATTCAGGGAAAAATCAAAAAAAATTGTAATTCAAAATTTTATTTTCTGGTAGCTGCCCGAATCTGCTCAGGGGTCTTTTTGTAACTTTTTAAAAGTTTTGGGGTCAAAGTGCAATTTTCGAAAGTTGAGGGGCAAAAATGCAATTTTCAAAAGTTAAAAAACAGAATCTGAATTTGAGCAGAAAATTTATTTTTGTTTACCCGAATATTCATTTTGTCATAATTAGTAGTGACTAAAAAGTAAGAATCATAGGAAGTTTGCATGTTTCTTGCTCTACGTGAATTGTTTACGTGGTTTTCGATCGAGCCGAGCCATGACCTTAGGTTAGATGTGATTGGTTTAATTTATTGTTTGTTTTTTATTGGGCCTGCGAGCCTATTATGTTTTTGGGCCACTTTGAGCCTTTGTAATAGAATAGGGCTTTTCTGCTTTCCTAGTTTAGGATGGAGGCCCGTTAGGTGAGAACCCAAGAAGATATGAAGGCCATGTATGCATGGTACATTATGTAATAGCATAGGCCTATTTACAAGCCCTTTAGATTGACCAATAGGGCCAACATCATTGGCTCGATGATGAACTGCATAGGAGGCTCCTGATCGAAAACATATTGTGGTAGTATGCATGCTAGGCTTGTATGGCTTTTATTTATTTTGTCGATTTATATTTAGCTTGTATGAGATGCGCGCTAGAATCTAGATCGTAATAAAAGATAAAGCATAACTGAATCGGTGAGATCTCGAGGAAAGTTAGTATAACTTTCAAACCAGAAATTCCCCTCTCGAATTAAATATTAAGTCATATTGGATTAAACTAAAATGAAGTATTTATACAAATCCAAGCCTTCCATCAATAGGGACTAGCGTATGTTGTCTACTTATCGATAGAGGTGATCCAGAGTCTGGCACCCGAGTAGAAGAAAGGGACAATACGTAAAATTCCTTAACTCCTGTTTTTAACTAGACACGACAAGGGTGAGGACTGGTCGGGATGTGAGGATCGACCGATAACTAGTTACGGAGAACTCACGACCGGGCCCGTTGCTCATCATGATTGATGGGTTAGACTTAACGATTAGTAACACTTATGATGTAGCAGTGCTAGATAAGTGAGAAAACCGAGGCAAAATAGCTTGAAGGTTGTGGAGTAACACAATTGGTAAAAGTATACCTACCTGGAGAATTAATTGTATGGCCACGAGTCATGGGTGCAATTAATTGCTGCTGGGACGTCAAGAACTACTAGGAATTAAATTTCCCGAGCAATCAAAGGGGTGATTGTTTCTATAAAATAGTGGGAGAAATTTTTCGAAAACAAGTCCAAAATTCGATAATTGTAAGTATTGGACATAAGATCATTTAGCTAAACGTTGTCTTCTTTCCATTTGTAGATATTAAGTACAATGTCTAAGAATCCATTATCTGTTATCCTCGACGCAAACAAGTTGAATGGCTCAAACTTCGTTGACTGGCTGAGAAATCTTAGAATTGTCCTCGACTCCGAGCGACGAAGCTATGTGATCGACACACCCATGACTGCTGCACCCGCAGCACGAGCTACTGAGGAACAACGAACCGCCCATGCTAAAAGGGTTGATGATGATCTTCAGGTTCGATGTCTCATGTTAGCCTCGATGTCGAATGAACTGCAGAAACAGCATGCTGCAATGCCGCTTGCTAGAGAAATACTTCTCCACCTCCAGCAGATGTTTGGAGAGAGGTCTCGTACCGAAAGGTTCGCGACCACTAAGGAGTTGTTTCATCTCAAGATGGCTGAGGGAAGCAGTGTCAAGGATCACTGTCTGCGTTTCATCAACCTGGTAGAAAAACTGGGGCGATTGGACATGAATTTGCACGCTGATCTTAGCACTGACCTCCTCCTCCATACGCTGCCCCGTTCTTTTGACCAGTTCGTGTTGAACTTCAACATGGAGGATAGAACCCTCGCTCTTCACGAACTGACCAATTTGTTGGTAACGGTAGAATCGACTCTCAAGAAAGAGAAGCCGGTAATGATTGCACACCAATCGAAGGCTGCAAAGCCCATGAGAAGTAGGAAGAAGAAGAAGGTGTTTTCTTCGAAGGCAGTCAGAAAGGTGGTTGAAAAGAAGCGCAAGAGCCCAGAAGACGAATGTTTCCACTGCAAGAAAGCAGGGCACTGGAAAAGCAATTGTCCAGACTACCTAAAGATGAAACTGGTAGCCAAAGGTATTTTCTTGGTTGAAGTTAATATTTCTATTAACTGTGCATCGTGGGTGTTAGACACCGCAACAGGTTCTCATATCTGCAATGATTTGCAGGTGATGGGCGCAGTAAGATACCTGAAGCCCGAGGATAGAATCCTGCGTTTTGGAAACGGAGCTAGGATCGCTGTTGAGGCTATTGGGGACGTCGAATTGGTTTTAGGAAATTTTACTTTGATTTTAAGGGATTGTTTGTACGTACCAAACATTATTAAGAACATCATTTCTATTCCTATGTTGGATATTGATGGTTTTAATTTTTCCATTGAAAATGAAGCTTTTTGCATATTTAAAGGTGGTTTAATGTATGCTCGTGGTACCTTGATAGATGGTCTGTATTCCCTAGAACCTACAAATTCCGATGTCATACACATTCAATCTAGAAAAATAAAATATGATAATCAAACTCCGCAACTTTGGCACGCTAGACTTGGACATATTTCCAAGAGTAGGATTCAAAAGCTGGTTTCATCTAAGGCTCTTGAAATAAAGAACTTGGATGAACTCCCAACTTGCGAGTCTTGTCTCAAAGGAAAGATGACCAAATCACCCTTCACCGGGAATCTCGAGCGAACCAAGCAAACATTGGATTTAATCCATACTGACGTTTGTGGACCATTGAGTGTCAATGCGAGAGGAGGATTCTCTTACTTCGTAACATTCACCGACGATTTTAATCGTTATGGATATGTGTATCTTATGAAACACAAATCCGAAACTTTGAGAAATTCAAAGAGTTTCGAATGGAAGTTGAGAATCAACTTAGACATAGTATTAAAGCAGTTCGTTCTGATAGAGGTGGTGAGTACTTAAGCCAAGAATACCTTGATTATCCAAAAGAGAATGGAATTCTCGCCCAGCGAACTTCCCCTAGGACGCCCCAACTAAATGGAGTGTCCGAGCGGAGGAACTGAACATTGTTAGACATGGTTCGTTCCATGATGAGCTTCGCTGATCTTCCCTTTTCGTTTTGGGGCTGATCTTCCCTTTTCCATGATGAGCTTCGCTGATCGGACCCATCCCCACAAACAGTGGGAGCTGAACCAAAATTTATTGAACCTACTAGTACACCTACTATTCGAAGGTCTGATCGAATTCGTAAGGAGCCAGAGCGATTTGGTTTCATTCACGAAAACGAGAAAGTTGATAATGATCCAAAGACCTATCAAGAAGCGATGTTAGACATAAACTCGGGTGCGTGGCTCGAAGCCATGCAATCCGAAATGGATTCCATGCATTCCAAGAAGGTTTGGACCTTGGTCGATCCACCTGAGGGAACTATCCCTGTAGGATGCAAATGGATCTTCAAGCGTAAGCTTGGAATGAATGGAGAGGTATTAACTCATAAAGCTCGCTTAGTGGCGAAAGGGTATTCTCAAAGGCCTGGAATAGACAATGAGGAAACATTCTCTCCCGTGGCGATGTCGAAATCCATTCGGATACTACTTGCCATAGCCGCGTGGCATGACTACGAAATATGGCAAATGGACGTAAAGACCGCCTTTCTCAATGGAGACATTGACAAGGAGATCTTTATGCAACAACCTGAAGGTTTTGCGTCCAAAGGAAGTGAGCACAAATTGTGTAAGCTTCAAAGGTCAATCTATGGCCTCAAACATGCGTCCCGAACCTGGAACATACGATTTGATGAGATAGTCAAAGCATTTGGCTTCATAAAAAATGTATTTGAACCTTGTGTGTACAAGAAGAATAGTGGGAACTCGATACAATTCATTGTTTTGTACTTCGATGACATTTTGTTAATCGGAGACGATATCAAGATGTTAGCGCAGACTAAAGCATGGTTATCCGTAGTTTTCCATGAAAGATATGGGAGACGCATCTTACGTATTTGGAATACGTATCTATAGGGATAGATCGAAGAAGATGATAGGACTCTCCAATCTCAGTACATCAACACTATTTTGAAGAGATTCAAAATGGAAGAATCCAAGAGAGGATTGCTTCCAATGAGACATGGTATCTCTCTTTCTAAGTCAATATGCCCTACAACTGACGAAGAAAAGACGAGAATGTCTCTAATACCTTATGCCTCTGCTATAGGGAGCATAATGTATGCGATGTTGTGTACTCGACCAGACATAGCACACGCTCTAAGTGTAACGAGCCGCTATCAGTCAAATCCAGGCGAAGAGCACTGGACTACAGTAAAAGCAATCCTAAAGTACCTGCGAAGGACTAAGGATATGTTTTTGGTCTACGGTGGTAGTGGAGAACTGAAACTTGAAGGATTCACTGATTCGAGTTTCCAGTATGACGTGGATGACTTCAAATCCAACTCTTGATACATATTCCGCATCAATGGAGGAGCGGTCAGTTGGAAAAGCTGTAAACAGTCTACCACTGCCGACTCAACCACAGAAGCAGAATATATCGCAGCATCAGATGCGGCAAAAGCAAGTATATGGATTTAAAACTTCATCCAAGAATTGGATGTTGTTCCTAGCATTGCTGAACCTGTAGTCGTCTTTTGTGACAACAACAGGGCGATATCTCAAGCAAAGGAGCCGAGATCACACCATCAATCCAAACACGTACAGAGGAAATACCATGTGATAAGGGAGATCATTGGTAGAGGAGACATGCACATGGAGTATGTCAAATCGGAAGACAACGTAGCTGACCCACTAACTAAGCCACTTTCACAAAAGGCGTTCGATAGTCATCTAGAGAAGATGGGTCTTAGAACCATAGGTGAATGGCTTTAGGGCAAGTGGGAGATTGATAGGATAGTGCCCAGCAAGCCAGTTCAATTAGCTTGTAATAGGTCTATTCTGTAAGAGACGATCTTTTGATTTTATAATAATACGCATGTTTATTTATATGTGTATAAGGATAAACAATGGCAAACTTCATCTCTCGCGAATACATTTAAGCGATTGGATGAAACCCTTGGATTACATTAGACTATGGGACGATTCACTTCAGTACTGAGTGCAATCATGAAACAGTCTCAAAGGTCGTAATCTTAAAACTGTTCCAAGTCATAGATTCCGAACGAAACGGGGTATCATAGGAATCGCCAAGACTTGTACAAGTATGTGTGATTCACATGGAGTGAATTTGTAGCGTTTCATGAGCAAAGCATTTGAGGCCAGTGCATATGAGTAGGCGGTTCAATGGAGGATTTAACGCATCGAACGACCCGAACAGAGAAACCCATTGTGGAAGCGCATGTCGCATATCGGTGATGGGATGTTTCTCAAGGATTATAATAGTGTACGATTTAGTCCTTTGACTTGAGGTGCTAGGGCGAATTCGGTGCATGAAAGTGCGTACTTAGATCTAGGTATAGGCCACTTAGCTTGGTCATAACATGCCTAGGTTGGGTGTGTATGGACATGTACGCGAGTGGTTAGTACCGATATGGAATCTATTGACTCACTGTAATGGGTGAGAGAATTTCCTATACGATTCTTAGATAATATATCCAAGGAATCTACGGCCGTAGTCGGTGACGGATTTGGAAAGGGGTTTCCAAATTTAGGAGTCACAATGGAATATTATCCTGAATTAGAAAGTATAGTTATCGAGACAAATTTAGAGGTGCCGATCAATTCACACACCCTAAGTCTTGATCGGGAATATTAGTCGATAGAAGGACAGTATGTACATGGTAATTATATGAGACGAGGTTCACAAGTATCAATTCACCTGAAGTTGGGCTTCATGGGCTTGTGGCTAGACATCGACCATGAAGTGCAGGTACTCCTGAGTTAATAGAGGATTTGATTCTAGGAGTGGTCAATTAAAGGTTGTTTAATTGATCGGAGCAATTTATTGTTCATAAATTAAATCTCGAGGACTTCGTGGGCCTGCTGCCAATTAATGGTGAACCCAGAGGTTCACACACAATACAATTGGACGGTGACTGTTGAAAAAGGATACTAAAGGAATTAATTGATTTAAAGGTAATTAAATTAATAAAATGAATTAAAGTATTTAATTCAAGTGGGAGATTAATTAATTGGCTGACTTAATTAATTAAATACTTAATTGAGTTGCTAATTAATTATATAAAAGAAATATTGATTTAATTGGATTGGGCATTTAATTAAAGTAATTAATTAAGTGAAAGGCTTGCAAGACATGGGCCTTTAATTAAAAGCCCATAAGGAGTCTTGCAAACCTAGGTCAGAAGGGAGTCTATAAATAGGGTTCAACTAGAGCTCAAAAAGCCAACACCTTAAGCAAAAACCCTGGCCTCCTTTGACCTAGTAGATGCCGCCCCTCTCCCTGCGCCGCCAAGCCTAGTGCTGCTGCCAACCTGCTGCCCTAGCGCCGCCGCCGCCTCTCCCTTGTTCCACCGTGCTAGATCTTGCCTTGCCAAGTTGATCTGCACAGTCGTGCAACAACGAATCTCCTAGATCCTGTTCTGAGCCTAAGACTAGGAGGTGTCACCAGAATCCAGTTGGTGTGGACTATCTTTGGAGGTGAGACGCTTCGATCACTTCTGTGAACCAGATCCAGATCCAGATTCAGAATCAGAACTGAAGGTTGCCACCACCTTGCCTGTGGTGAGGTAAATCGCAATAACCCCCTTGTTTAATTCAATGTGTGTTTTTGTTCCATGCTTGCGTATAAATAATATGGAGATTCTTATATGGGACCTTGGGTGCTTCGAAAAATTTTAAATTCCGCACTTTCGTTGTTCTGACAATCGAGGCAACCCAACCACTATCCCAACAATCACTACAGTCATTATGGTGTTTCCATGATATGCACTCTTTTTCCCTGGTTCGGTTTTTATCCCAATGGGTTTTTCCGAATTAGGTTTTTAACGAGGTTTATCCGAGATATCATAATAAGACTCGCCCATCCCGACGTAACACATACTTCTCCGAGCTTAAGCTTCACTTTGCGCTCAAGAAGTGGGGGAGTATTGATGAAGGGTATTTTGGGAGTCAACCTTTAGGAACCAAAGTAAGGTCGTGTGTCGTCGATCTCCGATCATTCAGAAGTGAAATCAAGCTCGGGTCACTGATATTCCGATCCAACCTTTTATAGAGTTTATGACCTACGATTACTGTTGGGCTGACCATAGGCCCAGGCCTAGGAACCCTGTAATATATTCGTACGGAAAGTCCAAGAAGCTCATTTTCCTTAGCTATAAATACTGCAGACATTAATGAATGACACACGTTTTCCCAAGTGCACTCCATTTGAAGCTGCCGCTCGGAATGATAGTTTAGTCCATTTTATATGTATTTCGCACTCTAGCTTGTACGGCATCCTATAATGCTCATATAGGACCCCCGATACTGGTAATCTATACATCTACGATCGCAATATACATTATTGATCTATTCTCCATTTAGTTTTGTTTGTGTTTATATCGTTTATACTTCAATCTCGATCTTACTACGAAACTGTGCTAGATCACCTTAATTTATCTCCCTTGTTCGGTGTTGATCGTCAGTTGATTTTTTGTTCTCAAATTACAAAGCTGTTTATTTATCAAATTGACCTTGTTGTGTATTAGTTCAGACATACTAGTCGTTTTTGATCTCTTCATCCCGTTCTCGCCTAGGAGCTCTATCGACAATTCTTGTGCCGTTCCAACTTACTCGCGTTAAATACGGGAAGTCAAAAGGTCCTTTTTTTGTCCGTTGATTTAATTGGTATCCCACCGTAGGATCCATCAGAGTTCCTTATAAATAGGTAACAATTCATTCCACCATTTCAACTTATACCGTGCAAAATGGAAAATTCTGTTTCCTCAGGCTTGACTTTACCAAGTGATCCCATAATCTTTAGAAAATCGCATTACCATGAGTACCCATTTTTGACTACTCAATCACCATCTTGAGATCTCGCTTCGGACGAATAACTACTGCACCCTCTCAAGCGGGAGCTCATTTTGGTCGAATGACTGCCACAAGCTATCTGGCTTGTAATGGTGATGGGGGCTATTTCACACCCCTTATAATAATCGGAATGACTAGACCTTATACGCTAGGACCGACCAGGAGTCTAATTCACTAAAGCGCTGTCAGGACCGATCTACATTATCTATCCTCGGCGACCAAGAGCAATGTCCGAATTCCATAAGGATTACTATGCCTAGTCCTAGTAATGTTTCCTTGTAAAGCTAGGGTTACAGTCATATAAATACCAAGTTAAACATTGTATTAAGGAGAGAAATCAGAGCTTACGCCTATATACTTGGGCAATCTGATATCATATTTAATAAAAAAATCTCTTGCTATACTATTTTACATATTCATCGTCTTGCTTACTTAATTGTTCTTTTACGTAATTGTTCTTCCTTGAGATTGATCCATCCGGAATAAAGTAACAAAGCCCTATAACATATACCTAAATTGACTTCCAAAACATACATCATTGATTTAATCTAACCCGACGAAAAACAGTTAAGTTAGTTGGCGCCCACCGAGGGGCTAGGTTAATTATTCGATCGACATATGGCTCGCCCAAGGAAGAGCACCAATAACGGAGCAAGGAGTAACACGACGAACCCGCGTAACACATCCGAGGATCAACCGGACCATACTAACAACAACGTCCCTTTAAGTAATAACAGTCAACAAGAGAATGAGAAGCTGCCGAATCAGGAGGAACCACAAGGGATAAACATCCAAAACCCCCAAGGACAACAAGGGATCCCCGCCAATGCGGTACCAGAAGACCATGTGGCTCCAGCGATCCCGGTTCCACTGTCAGACACTCGGGAGAAGCTACGACAGATCGCTATGCTCTTTAATTCACTCTGCCCAGGAGAATTACTAGTACCCGAGCAGGTTCCTAGAAACCTTATAGCGACTAGGGCAAATTCTATTCAAAGGACACTGAGACAAGTCGATCAGATCTCGCAACAAGCGGACAGCCCTGCAAGCGAGCAACGATCACTGCACAGTCCGCAAAAGAGCAATTCGAAACCCTCCGGTGAACATGTCCGAAGAAAAACGGGTCGGACGAGGCCGCAACCCGTCGGCCCCGGATCAAAGGAACATACCATAATTCCCATCGAAGATGATATAGTTGACGCAATTCCTAATCGACCACGAACCATGCGATTCTCGGAAAGAGAAATTGAAAAGATGGCACAAGGGCGTCTGGAACCCTTCGTTCCTGGTTGGCAAGGTTTAACGTAGAATTGCTTAAAATCGATTCCCCAAATATCGATTACATAATCTCCATTCTCTTCGATCTCACCAAAAATAGGCAATTCGGGAATGCCCTCAGTAGAAAGCAACCAAGAACGTTTGCTGATATTATGACCTTGGCATCAAAGTACATGACCCAAGATGAGATGAACTCTTTTAAAGACAAGAATAAATATAAAGCTCCCGCCTCCGGTTCCAAGCGGCAAGATGGAATTCCTGCTAAAAAATCCATGGATTATGATCGATCCATTAGCAGAGGCAATGTCTTCTAGCGATTAGAATATAATCGAAATTATCAAGACAGACGACCTAATGTCTATCAAAGACCTAGATCGGCCGAGCCGGTGAACAGGAGCAGAATCAACAAAGTAGAATACCCCAAGCTGACCGTTCCAATAGAAGAAATCTTGGTAGTACTTGAGAGGAACATTTGCATCCTGGCAGCGAAGAGAATCACTCAGCCAAGGCCAGGTGCACGAAACTATGATTTATACTGTAGATATCATCGGGCACATGGGCATCGCACCGAAGATTGTTTTCACCTTAAAAAAGAAATTGAAAAACTGATCGAACAAGGAAAATTAGATGACTATTTAGAACGGAACAAACGCAAGAGGGGTAGAAGTCGGAGTCCTTGGAATAATAACCAAAGGGGAAGCTCCCGAAGAAAGTCCCCTAACAATGGCCCCCCACAAGAGTTGAACGATGGTCAGATCAACGGCACCATCCATACGATCTCAGGAGGACCAGCCGGCGAGGACAGTCGCTACGCTCGCCGCAGGACCACCAGGTCCATACTGGGAAGCGTCAGGTACCCAAAAGAAGTGTGGATGCTAGAAAGCAAATCACCTAAGCACCAGCTGATCAGTTTCGATGAGAGAAAAGTACCAAAAAAATTTGTTTGGGACACAAAAGCGGACAACCTTGATTTTCCGATGGTGGTATCGCTGGAAATAGCGAACTATAACGTCAAAAGAATCCTGATCGACAATGGAAGCTCAACCAACATCATCTCTAAAGAGGTCCTAGCTCAGATGAACTTGGGACAAATAACATTCCAAAAGAAGTTACGCCTTTAGTAGGGTTTGGAGGTTCCGAAATTGTCCCCTATGGCACAATAGCTTTAAGTGTATCACTCGGAAGGAAACCACGTCGTACGGTGAAGCTAATCAAATTATTGGTAGTAGAAACCCCCTTTGCCTACAACGCGATCCTAGGGCGACCCGCCCTCAACCTATTTCGGGCGGTTGTTTCAACTTACCATCAGAAAATAAAATTTCCAACTGACGTGGGAATCGGAGAAATAGTAAACGATCATTGTATGGCATGGGACTGCTACAACACCTCCTTAACCTTGGGGAACCGCTCCAGAACGTTTACCCCAACTAAAAGAAAACTCGAAGAAGATGTTGACAGAGTCGAGATTGAAATCCCCAGCACAGACCGAATAGATAAAAAAGGAAAGGAACCGGTCGATTTGGCTTTGAAACCACCGGAACACAAAGATGTCCTACTAGTGCAAGGAGATCCAAGGAAAACAACCAGAATAGGAACCGAACTCAGTAAGGAAGGAGAAGTTTCCTCAGAGAAAACATAGATATCTTTGCTTGGAGTGCGAACGACATTGAAGGGATTGATCCCAGAGTAATCACTCACTCGCTAAAAATCGACCCCATGGCAAAACCTGCTAGACAAAAGAAGAGGAATCATGGGCCGATAAAGGATAAAATAATCAAGGCAGAAGTAGAAAGGCTACTCAAGGCAAAACAAATTCGAGAAATACACTTCTCGGAATGGCTATGTAATGTCGTATTAGTAGCAAAAGGGGATAAAAAGGATAATAAGTGGAGAATGTGTAACGATTTCACCGACCTTAACAAGCTATGTCCGCGTGATCCATATCCCCTCCCGAGGATCGACTTATTAGTCGACTCAACCGCTGGTTTTGCAATTTTCAGCATGATGGACGCCTTCCAAGGTTTTTATCAAATATACATGGATGACCGAGACCAAGAGAAAACTGCCTTCATAACCGAGCAGGGTGTTTACTGCTTCATAGTCATGCCTTTTGGGCTGAGGAACGCCGAGGCCACTTACCAGAGGTTAGTAAACCTAATGTTCAAAGAGTTTATTGGAGAAATAATGGAAGTCTACGTAGACGATATGCTGGTCAAAAGCATGAATGAACCTGACCATGTAAAACACCTCGATCGATGCTTCCGAATATTGAGAAAATACCGAATGAAGCTGAATCCTGCAAAATGCACCTTCGGAGTTAAATCGGGAAAGCTTTTAGGCTATTTGGTACATGAACAAGGAATTGAGGCCAATCCAGAAAAAATTTGAGCTATAACCGAAATGAAACCTCCCAAAATGATCTCCCAAGTACAAAGCTTGGTAGGAAAGATCGTAGCGTTAAACATATTCATCTCCAAGTTGGCCGACAAAAGTTTGCCTTTCTTTCAAACTCTATGAAAAGCAAAAAACTTTGTTTGGACCGAGGAATGCGACCAGGCCTTCGACCGGCTAAAGGAATATCTGACGACCTCCCCATTATTGGCCAAACCAACCGAGGGAGAACCATTATACATTTACATATCAATCTCCCATGTGGCCATTAGTTCGGTTCTAGTAAAAGTAGAAGGCGTGGAACATAAGCCTGTTTATTACTTAAGTAAGTTACTACAAGGGGCGGAGAAGAACTACCTGGAAATAGAAAAATTCGCTTTGGCCTTAGTAGTGGCGGCACGCAAACTCCGACCTTACTTTTTAACCTACAAAATTGTGGTGTTAACTGACCAACTGCTAAGACAGATCTTAGCGAAGCTGGAAGCCTCTGGAAGATTGATCAAGTGGGCAATCGAGCTCGGTCAGTTCGAAATCGAATACAAACAAAGAATTGCAATGTTAGAAACTCGGACCCAGACAACTGAACATACTGAATCAACCAGCCATGACAATGATATCTTGATCGTAGAAAATCAGACCTGGTTAATGCATGTCGACGGTGCTTCATGCAGAG
This sequence comes from Penstemon barbatus, assembly GCA_003313485.2. Lineage (NCBI taxonomy): Eukaryota > Viridiplantae > Streptophyta > Magnoliopsida > Lamiales > Plantaginaceae > Penstemon > Penstemon barbatus. Next base: position 31,325,038 of record CM064879.1, on the reverse strand, counting down.
AAGGAGGAGGTGCCGGAATCAACTTTACCAGACCAAATAAGGAGGATATAAACTATGCTATTACATTGGACTTCGTAGTGACAAACAACTAAGCAGAATATGAAGCGCTAATCGCAGGAATGGAAATGGCAGTTAAGGCCAAAATAAAGAGTCTTAAAGTATTAACCGATTCTGAGTTAGTACAAAGACAGATAGAAGGTCTATACGAGGCAAAGAAATTTAACATGGTCAAATACCTCGCCAAAGTAAAGGAATTGGTTGAGAAATTCGAAAATTTTGGGATATAGAACATCCCACGATCAGAAAATAAATGGGCCGATCAACTGTCTAGATTTACAGGGTCTCATGACGCTAAAACGAAAAAGGTAATCAATTGGTTAATTTCCAATACACCGGCAATAGATATCGACGAGGCACCGGTCGCTGAGATGATGTAAATCGAAGAAGCTGAAAGAAACTGGATGACTCCGATGATAAACTATCTTCGAGAAGGAAAATTACCGCTTGATCCAAACGAAGCTCGGAAAATAAAATATCGAGCTCCAAAATACACATTATTAGAAGAAAAACTTTACCGAAGATCGGTATCGGGAATTCTTCTAAACTGCATCTCCGAATCTCAAACCAACGATGTCCTTCGAGAAGTACACGAAGGAGAAGCAGGAAATCACAGTGGAGCAAGGGCCTTAGCCTTAAAATGCCTTAGAACAGGCTATTATTGGCCTACCATCAACAATGATGCCATGCAATATGTTCAAAAATGTCATCATTGCCAAGTTCATGCTAATATAAGTCATCAACCAGCCGAAAACATGCACTCAATACCAGTATGCTGGCCATTCGATCAATGGGGGATGGACATCGTGGGACCTTTCCCAGTAGCCAGGTCTAAGAAAGCATATGTTCTAGTCGCTGTCGAGTATTTCAGTAATTGGATAGAATGCGTCGCCCTTGCTCAAATAACTCAATTTCAAGTGATCAACTTCCTATGGAAATTCATAGTATGTAGATTTGGCATCCCGAGAATCCTGATCTCTGCTAACGGAACGCAATTCGCAGGTAAACAAGTAATGGAATGGTGTACCAGGATGGGAATTCAGCAAAACTTCACTTCAGTTGGACATCCAAGAGCGAATGGACAAACTGAAGTAGCGAATCGAGAAATAATAAAATCTTTGGAGAAAAGACTAGGGGAAGCCAGAGGAAAATGGCTAGATGAACTCCCCGGAGTATATTGGGCTAATCGAACGACAGTCATAACTTCAACAGGGGAGACCCCATTCAGTCAGTATATGGCTTTGAAGCTGTAATTCTGGTCGAAACACTAATTCCAACACCAAGAATTGAAATGTATGATGACCAGGAAAACGAAAAGGCAAGAGAAAGTGATATCGACTTGATAGAAGCATTAAAAGAGAAAGCGGTCGTACGATTGCAAGTCGCTAAATCAGACATGGAGAAAGCCTACAATCAAAAAGTACGCATGCGAACCTTCCTAGAAGGGAACTTGGTGCTAAAAAAGGTAGAGGTATCCAAGCACGTGGGAAAATTACAACAGAATTGGGATGGACCATACATTGTCGTTAATGTAGGAAAGAAAGGTTCATACAAAATTGCGCACTTGGACGGAACACCCCTACCATGAACTTGGAATGCAGTAAACCTAAGAAGAAACTACGGAAAATGAATCCTAGTAAAAAGTCCTGGTTAATTTCTTTTGATTTAGTCTGTTATATTTTTATTTCTCATATAATTCGTTGTAATAAAGGACTTGGCCTGAGATTAATTCTCAAAATTTTATCAATGGTTACGATTTTGAATACCAAATCAAAGATTCACTAGAAGTTAAGGCCGAAGTATCAAACGAGTTGAGTATAAATCGATCAACTCGATAAACGCTCCTCGAAATTCTGCAATCATCTTGGTTAAATCCAAAAATTGATCCAAGAGTATAACGAGTTGAGTAAAATTGATTCGCTCAATAAACGCTCCTCGATCTAAAGAATAACGGGTTGAGTATAAATCGATCCGCTCGATAAACACTCATCGATCTCCATGACGATGACTAAGATAGGTTAAAACCAGAAAATTGGTAAAAAACCTAAGTCTCAAAACGAGTTGAGTAAAATTGATCCGCTCAATAAACCCTCCTCGACCTCTAATAAATAACAACTTACAAAGGGTGTAAAACCTAAGTCTCAAACGAGTTGAGTAAAATTGATTCGCTCAATAAACACTCCTCGATCTCCATAAAAAGGTTAATAAACCTAAGTCTTAAAATGAGTTGAGTATAAATCGATCCGCTCGATAAACGCTCCTCGACCTCCATAAACGACGACAAAAAGGTTAAAACCAAAAACTTTGGTAAAAAACCTAAGTCTCAAAACGAATTGAGTATAAATCGATCCTCTCGATAAACACTCCTCGATCTCCATAAACAAACGATAAAAATAGGTTACAAACCGAAAGATTTGGTAAAAAAAAATGTTCAATTTTCACGGATGAGTAAAAGCCAATCAGCTCTACAATCGCTCCATGATATCGATGATAAATAAGAACAGGTCGAGAGAAATTAACAACAAGAAATATGAAAGTAATAATATTGAAGTGTTATTCATCTGAGTTCTGAGAACAGGTCTCAAATTACATACGAAGTTTTGATCAGAGTACAAAGAACGTTATACAATCTAAATATCATCACAACTGTTTAGATAAAATAATTCTATTCTATAGATCAGCGGTCTTCATAACAATGTCCACGGAAACATCAATCTCCTCCCTAGTACCTCGATGATTGGAATTGACCACCTATGAAGCGTGCTGCTTAGGATGGTCGACTTATTTGGTTCGATGGTCAGGCTCTGAAGATCAAATGTTCTTCCAGACGAAATGACCATTTCCGGCCAGATGCCCGATAACGGCCACTCGCCCAGAACGAGATACTGCTTGTATAATGGGGTTGATTTTTACTCTAAAGCAGCATCTCTTCAGGACCGTCGTAAAAGTAAAAAATTACCAGCACACCCCGGCGGTCTATCACTCCAGAGGTAACATTGAAAAGCGGCGGTGCCTGGTAAATATGAACCCTCCATGTGCAAACAGAAACCACGGACCTCAAACCTGTGAAGACAATGGCTGAGGCCACATGGGACCCGTCAGTACTAGGTAGGGCATCAATGGGACCTGTCAGTACAAGGCAAATGATATTTGAGTTATTATATGATATCGATTCGTGATAATGAGACTTTTTGAAGGATATGGGATGACTGGGCAAAATGAAGTCCAAAGAATATGATATCTTCATTTCGTATGATATGAATAGATATGGAAAGAAACTAAATCCCTATTTTTAGGGAAAGCATTAAGTTAATCCTACGGTTAGATAGAGCTCTGATCAAGGGATGAAAATGCGACCTTTTGACTGCCCGTAGTTAATGCGAGTAAGTTGGAACGGCTCCTCTATGGTCGAAAAGACTATTTGATTGTAAAAAAAAAATCAAGATCGAAGCGATCAACACAAAAATAAAGCGGATCTAAAGAGCTCCAGACTGAAAAAGCTTGCACACTTACAAATGCTAGTCGCTTGATAAAGAGCAAGAGATCCTCGACACAGTCATATAAGTTTACACCATTACGACAAGTACTAGCTCGTTTAGAGGTATAAGATCTCATACTCCGGCATACGAGGTCGTCACTGCCTCATATATCACATGGAAGATTATTAATTAACTATATTAGACCTCCACTGGAGTCCAAGAAATCTGACACAAAAATTAGAGGAATGATCGTCAACATTCCTGCCTACAAAATCGTCACTGCCTAACAATCCAAAGAATTGCTTAAGGAGGTCTGAACAAGCTAGATCTAACTAATGATTCTACATTTTCCAATTCCTCCCATATTAAATAATTGACATGTTGATACACTGATTGCTTTATTTGAGGAACATGGAACTCACAATCAGTGCAAAGAAACATGGATTTTCAGAAGATGAATAAACCGATATTCTTTGTACAAGTTTAGACTTTAAAAAGTGAAGCGATGCTCAACAAAGGAAATGACAACGTCCTTATATAAGAAGTCCATGGCAAATGGACAATTTTACAAAGGCATTGATCGATTATCGACAAGAGCGCTAAACGTCCTTCACAATTCTGCAATAAATTGCTTACATGAACGACCTACAATAAACATTCTAATATCCAAAGTGACTGCATCAATAACCTAAGTGACTAAGCTTGATCGATCATCATACTTATACTCGATTAAAATTTCTATTTGCTAAGGAAACACTACATCGTTCAGCTATTCAAGACTGATCAGCCAAGAACGAGCTACTTTCAAACAAGAGATGATCTCCCAGGAAATTAATGTCAGATAAGCCTGCTAAAATTTCCTACTTATTTAGAATATTTATACTTAATTATGACGATAAAATTGTGCATGACATAATTTATCAAATATATCTACTGACTGAACTCAATGAAGGCATTAAACTGACCAAAACAGGTCAACATTGTCATTGATTTTACGTACAAGAAAGATAGTCAGCCTTGATGACCACATGAAGATTGTGGCCTACATCGTCTTAAAAAAAAAAAAAGGAGAAACATTCCACTACAGCAACTTGATCAGAACAGGTCACTGAGGCGGGTTGCCATCGCTGGGCCGACTAGCAGAAGCACTCCTCCGAGGAGTCGCATTACCCACAAATGCCATTAATTCCTCCTGACGTTTCAAATAACCGGCTTCATAACCTTGTTCATATGCTTGCTGACGAGACTCCTCTGCAAGGGCGTTAGCCTGGACCAAGTCACTTTTCTCCTTCTCAAGAACAGACTTCTCTTCCCACAATTTCTCAAGATCATCATTGAGAAGTCTGAGTCGGAGGGTCTGTCCTTCGACCTTCGCGGTCTCCGAGTCCAAGCGTTGCTTATGGCTCTCCTTACTGAACCACAGATTGTCGTTTTGCACACCCAGCTGCAGCACGAAATACTTGGCCTGGAAAGAAAAAAGGTTATATGTAACAAAGCAATCAAAATAACAGCAAGAAATACAGTCAGAAATATAATTACCTGCATGCACATTTTGACAAGCGATTGAACAAGGCGAACATTGGGAGTTCCTTCATGCTTCCTCAACTCACCAGGCAAGATAGTGCTCAGACCCAAATCCCAGGACAAAGCGTCGGGCTCGAGAGAGCTGGGCAGTTCACTATCAAGGGGAATACGGTCAGGTCGAGGAATCACAGACTCCGTTATATCCCTAACCTGCTCAAGAATACAACGGTCATCTAACATTCGAGGGGATTCCCTCCCGCTAGGACTCACCGAGGTCTCCTTGCCCGAAGCAGAGATAACGGTCCGCCGACCGGACCTAGAGCCTCTCCGACCTCCAGAAGGCCCGCCAGTTTCAAAAGAGGTGGTCACAACAGTGGTATCATTAAGTAAGAAGTCAGAAAAATCCTGAGGAACAGACTGCCTCATGGATGGATCCAAAAAGGAATCTCCGCTAACTGCCCCCGCGGTAGCATTCCCTTGGCTTCCGCCAATAACTAGGTCAGTAGAAGCAGTGGAAGGAACGAAGTTATCTAGAACATGCTCATGTAGGCCAGGCTCGAAAGAAGAAACACCTGAAGAAACGGGTATAGTAAAGGTTTGTTCCATATTGGACATATCTCCGAAGGCCACCCGACCAGGGGAAGGCCTCCTTTTGACCTCACCAGAGACAGGGAAATCCTGTTGAGTAAAAGTTGAACTAATTACGGGAAGAGTTTCGGAAGGAATAACGGGAGTTTCAATCTCCGACCTCCTAATCGAGAGGGGGGGGATGAGGAGGATCTACCGAAGGCCCTCAGTACGGGACCGTTTCGGTCTCGGGTTTCGATTACCCTCACGGGAA